>CAJQZJ010031946.1:10277740-10291776 GCA_907164525.1 Lophiomys imhausi | reverse complement strand
AAAAAACAAAAAAAAAAAAAAAAAAAAAGAAAGAAATAAGGGAGGTCAGGGGTGGGAGCAGGACTTCCCGGAATACTCCTTAACTTTGAAAAATATATATATTTTTTTTTGGTTTTTCGAGACAGGGTTTCTCTGAATATCTCTGGCTGTCCTGGACTCGCTTTGTAGACCAGGCTGGCCTCGAACTCACAAAGATCCGCCTGCCTCTACCTCCCAAGTGCTGGGATTAAAGGCATGCGCCACCACCGCCCGGCTTATTTTTTTTTTATTTTTTTTTTTAAAGATTTATTTATTATGTATACAGTGTTCTGTCTGCAGGTATATCTGCAGGCCAGAAGAGGGCACCAGATTTCATTATGGATGGTTGTGAGCCACCATGTGGTTGCTGGGAATTGAACTCATGACCTCTGGAAGAGCAGCCAGTGCTCTTAACTGCTGAGCCATCTCTCCAGCCCGAAAAATATTTTAATTGTAGAACTCTTTCCATAGATGGGAAAACACTGGCTCTTTCTCCCAGCTTCAGACTTCAGATTATGTCATAATTAGGATCTACAACTGTTCATAGGTTGGACTTTCCCAAGACTATAAAACTTTAGTCTTCCCACAGGCCCCTGAGAGCATTTAACTTGGGTGGTATTTTCTTTTTTCTTTTTTTTTTTTTTGGTTATTCGAGACAGGTTTCTCTTCATCCTTGGCTGTCCTAGACTCACTTTGTAGACCAGGCTGTCCTTGAACTCACAGAGATCCACCTGCCTCTGCCTCCCGAGTGCTGGGATTAAAGGCCTGCCCCACCACACCCGGCAATTACAGACAGCTATGAACTGCCATGTGGGTGCTGGGATTTAAACCTGGGTCCTTTAGAAGAACAGCCAGTCCTTAATCGCTGAGTCATCTCTCCAGCCCGAGGTTGGCTATCTTTAAAAAGCCTTTTTGTTTGTTTGTTTTATTATATCTGTTTGTAGGGGGAGTGAGTTTCCTATGGTTAGAAGAAAACTTATGTTTTCTTGGGAGTCAGTTCTGTCCTTCAGCTCATGGATGGAACATGCTTGGTAGGGTTTGGTGGCACTTTTTCCCACTGAGCCTTCAACCTGCTATGTAGCCAAGAGTGATGTTTAAACTTCTGATCCTCTTGTCTGAGCCTGCAGCAGGGATCGGTAAAGGGATCGGTTGTAATGTTCACAACAGCCAGCAGAGGGGAGTGTTTATTCATTTCTGTAATTCGCACACTGCTTTTGCGACTCCAGGCGGGCTTTTTACCCTCACAGTGGCAGAGTTCCACCAGCTGGCTGTGTTCAGCAGGTGGACATGTGTCATACATGTTGTCACCGACCTGGATCCTAGCAGAACAGTTCCTTTATCATGTGCTTCTTGCCCACAGCGGTACCATCACCAAAGGAAGTTCCCTCCGTACAGTGAAGGGTCTTACTGTGGAATAGGTATAAATGAGACAGAAAGATTGATTTCTTATTTTTTGCCACGGTCACAGAAATACCTTCCCTCGGCCGGGCGTTGGTGGCGCACGCCTTTAATCCCAGCACTTGGGAGGCAGAGGTAGGCGGATCTCTGTGAGTTCGAGGCCAGCCTGGTCTACAATGTGAGTCTAGGACAGCCAGAGCTGTTATATAGAGAAACCCTGTCTCGAAAAACCAAAAAAAAAAAAAAAAAAAAAAAAACCTTCCCTCAAACTCTGATGCCAAGAGAAGAGGCTCACTGTAATAGAGTGTAATTAGATTCTGAGATTTTCCTAAGTCCTCTCTTCCCTCTGTCCTTGTCTCTCTCTTATCTAGGGTTAAGGAGTGAAACCTGGGCAGGGGTGGTTAGAGGGTGGGAAAAAGAACCTACAATGTAGCAACAACGTGCTACAGGTTGTCAACTAACCAGTGTGGGTACTTCAAGTAACATTCTCAACCACTGAGCCATCTCTCCAGCTCCACATGTATTGTTTAGTGTGTGGATGAACATGGGAAACAATGTATTTATGGAAGTCAGAGGACACCCCTGGGAGTTAGCACTGCCAGGGTCTGTAATAGAGGCCGTGAAAATGTTTTCCCACATTGAGCCAACTGTATCCTCAGACTGATCCAAATTTGCATCCAGCTCTACCGCTCACTGGCTGTTTGAGAATGTTTTGAACTCTTCCAGGCCTCAGTTTCCTCACCTGTAAAACAGCTGAAAAATAGTACTTACCTTTTGTGGAAGTCAGAGGAATTAAATGCAGTAGTATGTAAGACAATGGGAACAGTACATAGACCATAGAAGCATTTAACTTGGCTATTTGCCTTTATCGTCCTCTGTCAGGCTGCACGTTTTTTCTTGGCAAGCCATTGGTCACACTAGAAATTCATCCTGAGGGCTGAAGGGTCCAGTGTTAATAACTTGTGCACTAGATGAAGCTCAGAAGAAGGAGCTGAGAGAATGACTTGTATTTCTGGGTCTTTAAATTTAAAAATCCAGACTTAGTAGAGATATTTACCTAGAAGTAACAGGGAGTCCATGAAGTAGAAGAGGGGCACTATTCCAACAACAGGATATGGAAAGGGTGTGTATGCTGATCTGAGGCCAAAGGTCCTCTTGGGGATACCTGTTGACTCAATCTGAGTGTTGGTCAAGGTTCAGAGGCCTGGGAAGGAAAAGAGGTAGATCAAAGTTTGGCTAACAATACCTTTGCTCCTGCTGATCAGTGAGAACAAGCAATTGAGCTAATCATTTATCGTTTATCAAGCAAAGAATGTGAGGCCTTGTGTCTGTCCTCCTCCTAGGCAAACAAAAAGGAGCCCCCAGGAGATTTGTTAAAGTTACAGGAAGGGTGGTCTTTGTGGTAAGCTGTTTTCCAGGAAATGGATTGTGGAGGATTCTTTTTTTTTTTTGGTTTTTTTCGAGACAGGGTTTCTCTGTGTAACAGCTCTGGCTGTCCTGGTCTCACTTTTGTAGACAAGGCTGGGTGGAGGATTTTTTTAACCTGTTTTTCAGAATAACGGGAATTACGTAAAATTGAACATTGACAGTAGCAAATTTTATACTACTATTTCGAGTATTGTCCTATTTAAGATAAAGGATGAAACGCAGATGTTTACTGGACCAGACCAGAGACCCCCGGATCTTTATACAGAGGGACAAGCCTATGTGGAAAGGATCCTTCATGCTTGCCTGGCCAACTGCCTTGTTTGGAACAAACCTGCTTGGCAGCATGGCTCCTAGTATTCTTTTCTGACTGTAAATCACATCAATGGTAAATAAAACTTGTTTTTTGGTGGTGGTGGTGGTGGGTTTTTATTTGTTTGTTTTTTGTTTTTGAGACAGGGTCTTATGTATCTCAGGCTGCCCTCAAATTTATTGTAGTACCCAAGGATGGCCTTGAGTTTATAACCCTGCCCCCATTTCCCCAGTGCTGATGATAGGAGTGTACTACCACACTTGGTTTACGAAGTGCTGGGAATAAACCCAAGGCTGTGTGCTTGCTAGGAAAATACTGAACCAATTGGGCTGTAACCGCAGCCCCAAACAAAACTTAAAATGAGCAACATCAGCATAAATTCTGAGACTTCAGTTTAGTTGAAACAAACTTGGATCCACTGGAAGAGCAGGTAGAGCTTTTAGCCACTGAGCCATCCCTCCAACTCCAAAAATTAATTAATTAATTTTATTTTTATGTAATTTTTGGTTTTTCAAGACAAGATTTCTTTGTATAGCTTTGGCTGTCCTGGAACTTGCTCTGTAGAACAGGCTGGCTTTGAACTCACAAAGATTCACCTGCCTCTGCCTCCCAGTGCTGGGATTAAAGGCATGCGCCACCACACCTGGCTCAAAAAATTTTTTTCAACCACCAATAAACCTAAAAAGGTCCTTGATTTTATTTTATATTTTGCATAGTATTGGGAGTTGAACCCCAGGACCTTGATTTGTTAGGCAGGTGTCTTATTCAGTGTTCTATTGCTGTGAAGAGACACCATGACCCTAACAACTCTCAAAAAGAAATTGGGGCTTGCTTATAGTTTCAGAGGTTTAGTCCATTATCCTCATAATGGAGGCATGGCGGCAGCATGCAAGCAGACATGATGCTGTTTCTACATCTGGGTCTGAAGGCAGCAGGAAGAGAAAGCGAGAGACAGACACTGGCCCTGGCTTGGGCTCTGGAAACCTTAAAACCCACTCCCAATAAGGCCACACTTACTAATTCTTCCAAACGCTGCCACACCCAAGCATTCAAATAAATGATGCAACGGGGGCCATTCTCATTCAAAGCCACCACAGCAAGACATCTGTCACTAAAGTATAACATTAGCCTCTGATAGTTGATCTCAAACAAACTAAATTACAGGGTATAAATGAAATGGATCTGCCATACATTGAGATATACGCATATATCACAACAGACACTGGAGGGCTCATTAGTCTTCTATTTTATGTGTGCTTAGAAATTTCTATGACTAGCCGGGCATTGGTGGCGCACGCCTTTAATCCCAGCACTTGGGAGGCAGAGGTAGGCGGATCTCTGTGAGTTCGAGGCCAGCCTGGTCTACAAAGTGAGTCTAGGACAGCCAGAGCTGTTATACAGAGAAACCCTGTCTCGAAAAACCAAAAAAAAAAAAAAAATTTCTATGACAAAAAGCAAGAAAGTGTTCAATATTTTATCAGGGTTTGGGGTATGTAGATGATGCCCAAAACACACACAGAAGATAAAAAATTGCAATGTTTCCTATTTCACTTGGAGTAGTTTTTCTTAAAAAAAAAAAAAAGTCAAATTGTGCATTTAAAGATGAATAGTATGTATCTAACCATAACCTTGTGTATCTAGATCCTGGGATTTATGAACACTCTTCACCATAACAAGGAGAGTAAATAATTCCCCTAATTTGACTGCAACACACTGCTGTCTCACTAATGTGTAGCTAATGCTGGCTTGTAGCCCATGATTACATTGTAAAACATATTACAAGACTTTACTGTCTTAAAAATTTTACATATACATTTAGCAACATTTCCACATTTTAGTAACATTTTTAGCCAAAATATTTTAATATTGATTTGGCCCTTTAATTCACCAAGGCATATGTTACTTTAGAGGAGTATCCAAAGTGACTTTGCCTTTGACTCGACTGTGTTGATAAGGTAGTTGCACATATTTTTAAATTTCTAGCTATAAATTATATAGTGTGTATTCCCAAGATAATACTAATTCTTTCTCCTGGTAATAATTACAGCTACAAAATGGCTTCACTTTATAAATAGCCCTAATTGGCCAGCTGATGCCAAGACTGATGATCTGAGTTTGAGCCCCAGATCCCACAGGGTGGACAGAGAAAACTCCCAGGGTTGTCCTCTGACTTCCATAAATACATTGTTTCCCATGTTCATCCACACACTAAACAATACATGTGGAGCTGGAGAGATGGCTCAGTGTTGAGAATGTTACTGCTCTCGCAGAGTAGTTTGAAGTACCCACACTGGTTAGTTCACAACCTGTAGCACGTTGTTGCTACATTGTAGGTTCCTTTTCCCACCCTCTAACCACCCCTGCCCGGGTTTCACTCCTTCACCCTAGATAAGAGAGAGACAAGGACAGAGGGGAGAGAGGAATTAGGAAAATCTCAGAATCTAATTTCCTTCCTTTTGCTTCTTCTTTGATTACCAAGCGACAACCCCACCCATCAGGGCCCTTGCCAGCATTTATATACCTTCTGAAAAGTTCCCAGAATTCCAAATGTCACACATTTGGTAAAACTATATGCCTCTGCTAGAGCACAAGGCAAATCATAGTCAGTTGCTTTGGACAGTCTGAAGCAGCCCCATATCCCCACAGCTGGCCTTAAAGCAAAAACATATTCTTATAATACGTTTTTTAAAGAAACCAAAATTTCATAATTCTCACTACAACAACCACCCATAACTCCAGCTCCAGGGGATCCAACACCCTCTTCTGGCCTCCTAGGACACCTTTACACACACACACACACACACACACACACACACACTAATAAAATTTTAAAAATTGAAAACCTCATAAAACTCTATTTAAAATTTTATAAAATAATCTAGGAATAGTGGTGTACACCTTTAATCCCAGCACTCAGGAGGCAGAGGGAGGCAGATCTCTGTGAGTTCAAGGTCAGCCTGGTCTACGAAGTGAGTCCAGGACCACCAGGACCAACCAGAGAAACCCTGTCTCAAAAAACCATAAAAAGGTGTACCAGGGAGGCTGGTGCTTGATTGGAGGGGAGGGAGGGATGGGAGGGTGGGAAAAGAGGAGGGAGGGGGTGGGGATTGGAATGTAAGAAAAAAAAAAGAAAATCTTAAATTAAAAGAATTTATGAAGCCGGGCGGTGGTGGCGCACGCCTTTAATCCCAGCACTTGGGAGGCAGAGGCAGGCGGATCTTTGTGAGTTCGAGGCCAGAGTCCAGGACAGCCAGAGATATTCAGAGAAACCCTGTCTCGAAAAACCAAAAAAAAAAAAAAAGAATTTATGAAACAAAAAAGCAAATAATTCTAAATAATTCTAATGTGTTTATGGAAAGGACATTTCTAAAAAGATTTAAATGATATTATAAGCATAAATTGTGTGCTTTCTTTAAAAAATAGATTATTTATTTTATTTTGTGAGTGTGAGTGTTCACCTGCATGTATGTGAACCTGTGTGCCTGGTGCCAGGGAGATCAGAAGAAGGTGTTGGATTTCCTGGAACTTATTACAGTCCAATCTTGGTGGAACCTCCAAATGTTACAGTCCAGTAACAGCCACACAAACCATTCAGTCACCCATCTCAGTCAGATATTGATGGTTTATGGAACGCACACCCCAAAACTGGTCATGGCCAACATGACCAGGGTCACAGATGTCTCACAGCCTAACTATGACATCAGTCTGCTTCCAAGGCAGGCTTTTTATAAGAGAAACCATATCCAGGTAACAACCAGGTGACTACATGTAGGAAGCGAGGGGAGGGCAGCGCTACATCATTTTGACTTGTGAGACAAAGCGTTTCTTTTTTTTTTTTTTTTTTTTGGCTTTTCGAGACAGGGTTTCTCTGTGTAGCCCTGGCTGTCCTGGACTCGCTTTGTAGACCAGGCTGGCCTCGAACTCACAGAGATCCGCCTGCCTCTGCCTCCCGAGTGCTGGGATTAAAGGCGTGCGCCACTACGCACGGCCTGACAAAGCGTTTCTAACTGACCTTTAATTTCTTTTTTTTTTTTTTTGGTTTTTCGAGACAGGGTTTCTCTGTGTATCTCTGGCTGTCCTGGACTTGCTTTGTAGACCAGGCTGGCCTCGAACTCACAGTGATCCGCCTGCCTCTGCCTCCCGAGTGCTGGGACTAAAGGCGTGCGCCACCACGCCCGGTCTGACCTTTAATTTCATTGGTCCTAAGTGAAGCTGCAGTTATGGTAAGAGCTAAAGCAGGCCTCTACAGAACTGGAGTTACTGATGGTTAGAAGTCACCGAATGGGTGTTGGGAACGAGCCTGGGCTCTATGAGACACGAGGTACTCTTAACCACTGAGTCATCCCTCTAGCCCTTATGCTCTTTTTTTTTTTTTTTTGGTTTTTCGAGACAGGGTTTCTCTGTTTAACAGCTCTGGCTGTCCTGGACTCGCTTTGTAGACCAGGCTGGCCTCGAACTCACAAAGATCCACCTGCCTCTGCCTCCCAAGTGCTGGGATTAAAGGTGTGCGCCACCACCGCCCGGCCCTATTATTTTCTATACTGATTTTTTTCCCTCTATATCCAGGGATGCAATACATGACTTCATGTGTTCAGGAAATCTCTCTTACCTGTGAGCTATATCTTTGGACTGTTAGCCTTCTCCTGTTTTGTTCTACATTTTATGGGGTGATGTTATGCATTCTAAATGTTAATTAATTGGTCCTAGAGTTCTGCTTGCTGTCTGTTACATTGTTTTCTAATCATTGTCTCTGATTGGTTGAATAAATGCTGAGGCCTGAGATTGGACAAAAGACAGAGGTAGGCAGGACTAATGTTCAGGCTTCTGAAGCAGAGTGCATCTTGGGTAGAAGAAGAAGAGAAGAAGCCAAGAGCAGGGAAGAGGAAGACACGATGGGGTAAATGGAACAACCTCATTCCACATGGCCTAGAACATCAGCATAGTGTGAAGAATAACAGCCCAGGGGATGTATGTATATATGAGGTCATATTTGGGAAATAGAATTATAAACTAGTTTAGATGGGCCAATATCACACAACCCATGCCAAGGCTTGTTAAAATCCATCAGGTGTCTCTATATGCTAATTTATAATAGTGGGTTAAGGATTAACACTGCTGGCCAATTAAATATAATGTAAATATGGTAAATAATTTAATTATTTACTTCTACAAATGGTCCCCTGATGGGGTGATGTTATGCATTCTAAATGTTAATTAATTGGTCCTGTTTGCTGTCTGTTAGTTACATTGTCTCTGATTGGTTGAATAAATGCTGAGGCCTGAGATTGGGCAAAGACAGAGGTAGGTGGGACTAAGGCATGGGCTTCAGAAGCAGAGAGGTTCATGGGTAGAAGAAGCTTCCAAGAGAAGCAGAAAGAGTAGTAAGGAGGACACACGCCATGGGTTAGAGAAAGGAACCTCATTCCAAGGGACGTATGTATATGTGGGATCATATTTGGGGAATAGAATTATGAGCTAGTTTAGATGGGCTAAGATTGCACAATTCAGCCCAAATATTGTTAAAATCCATGTGGTGTCTGTGTGCTCATTTATAATGGCGGGTTAAGGATTAACAACAGCTGAGGCAATAAAATACAATTTATATACAGGTAAATAATTTAATTAGCCATTTTTCAACAGTACCCAACATAAAAACTAGTAAATAATTAAATTAATTAATTCTATATATATTACATAATAGTTTTGGGTTTTGGGGTCTTTTGTTTTTTGCTTCTTTGAGACGGTGTTTCTTTGTGTAGCCCTGGCTGTCCTGGAACTAACTCTATAGACCAAGGCTGGCCTTGAACTCACAGAGATCTGCCTGCCTCTGCCTTAAATGCTGGGATTAAAGGTGTGTGCCACTACTGCCCAGGGGATTTTGGTTCTTTAGGACAGATCTGTGTAGCCCAGATGGAGCTTATCCTCACTCTGCCTTCGCACCCTCAGTGCTGGGATTATAGGTATGTACCTGGTGCTTTGCTTATTTTGTTTTATTTTTATTTTGTATGAAACTTTATTTGTGCCAAGCATGGTGGTGCACGCCTTTAATCTCAGCATTTGGGAGGCAGAGGCAGGCGGAGCTCTGTGAGTTCAAAGCCAGCCTGGTCTACAGACTGAATCTAGGACAGCCAGGGCTACATAGAGAAACCTTGTCTTGACAAACAAAACAAAACAGCAAGAAAAAGTTTAACTTTTTACAGTCTTTAGTGTAGAGGCAGGGGGATTGGAAGTTCAAGATCATTTTCAGGTACAAATCAAATTTGATGTAATTTTGGGCTACATGTGACTCCATCTCAAAAGAATAACAACAACAAATTAAATAAGATTTCATGATGGGTGTGATGTCCTGCCTAGTCTACATATCAAATTCTAGTCAAGACAGGTGTACATCGTGAGATTCTATCTAAAAAAAACAAAGAATAAAATTTCATTTTTAGTGCTGGAGTGATGGCTCAGCAGTTAAGGGCACTGGCTGCTCTTCCAAAGGACCAGGGTTCAAATCCCACCATGCATATGACAGTTTGGAAACTGTGTAATTGAAATAGTCGGGGGCAGGGTGGTACACACCTTTAATCCCAATACTGGGGGACAGGCTCATCGTTATAAGTTCAAGGCCAGCCTGGTCTACAAAATGAGTTCCAGGATAGCCAGGGTTACACAGAGAAATCCTGTCTCAAAAAAGCCAAAAGAAAAAAATCATTTTTAAAACACTTAGTGGCCCCAGTTTAAAGGCTCAGCATACCAATTTTAATTGAAATTACACTTTTGGGGACTCTCTCTAGAGAGTGCTCTCAGGTATGTTTTTCTTTCTGAACATTTTCTCTTAATTCTAAAATTGATTTTAAAATATCTATAATGAACTCCAACTCTGCTTCATTTTTTTTTTTTTTTTTGGTTTTTCGAGACAAGGTTTCTCTGTGTAGCCCTGGCTGTCCTGGACTCGCTTTGTAGACCAGGCTGGCCTTGAACTTGCAAAGATCCGCCTGCCTCTGCCTCCCAAGTGCTGGGATTAAAGGCGTGCGCCACCACCGCCCGGCTCTGCTTCATTTTTTTTTTTTTTTTACTTTTTCTCTTTTTTTTTTTTTTCTGCTTCATTTTTTTAAAGGAGAAATTCTACTTTTGTGTAATGTACTTTGTTTAAAAAGCAATTTCTTAGATTTTTTTTAAAATGAATTTTCAAAGTTGAAAGTAAGTTGAAGTCTGCTTGCAGCTAGGTGTTTTGGTCTGTACCTATAATCTTAGCACTAGGGAGCAAATTAGGGATCAGCCTGGACCACACCGAAGGCAGTCTCAAAAACAACAAAGCCAGGTATGATGACACACGCCTTTAATCCCAGGGTTTAGGAGGCAGAGGCAGGTGGATCTCCGAGTTTGAGGCTAATCTGGTCTCCAGAATGAGTTCCAGGACATAGAGGGCTACAATGAAAAACCCTGTCCCTAAAAAAACAAGTTTGTTTGCAACTGAAAGATAGGGAAGCTAACTCCAGGAAGATGGACCTTGGGGAAATGGGAATGTGTATCTGCAATAGTCGGTTCACGTTCCTTACCAACTAGATGCTGTTCCTTCTAACCCTTAGTTAATAACTTGGGTCTTCAAAATTAAGCCTCTTACATTGCCTTAGATTCTGTTTCTTTAAATAACCACCTACCAGATTATAATTTTTACTTTTTTGAAGATTGTCAGAGCCTAATATTAATTTTTTTCCCCTTAACAAATCACAATGTACAAGCTAGAATTAAGGAACATCTATTGAGGATCGAATAATTAACTTGGGTTTTCTCCCAGCATCTTTCTGGGTTTATTTCCAAAGGGAAGGAGTTCGTCTTCAGTGGAGAAGGCATAGCACCGTGGCTAAGCAGGAAGCTAGCAGGACACATCTTCATCCACATATAGGAAACAGAGCTACTTTTAATTATTATTTGAGGCAGAGGTTAAAGGGAATAATCAGGGAGATATTTTTTGTTTTAAAAGGGGACTCTGTTGTTTTTTGATGTGTATGTATAGGTACCCTTGGAGGCCAAGGGAGGATGTTAGATCCCCTGAACCTGGAGTTTCAGGTGATTATGGTGTGAATGTTAGGAACCAAACTCTGTCCTCTGTAAGGACTTCAAGAACTCATTTTTTTTTTTTTTTTTTGGTTTTTCAAGACAAGGTTTCTTTGTGTAGCCCTGGCTGTCCTGGACTCACTTTGTAGACCAGGCTGGCCTCAAACTCACCGAGATCTGCCTGCCTCTGCCTCCCAAGTGCTGGGATTAAAGGTGTGCACCACCACCACCCAGCGACTTCAAGAACTCTTAATTGCTGAGCCACCTCTGTAAACCCAGTTTAAAAAAAAAAAAAAAAGAAAAAAGTTGGCTGGGCATAGAGGCATACATCTTTAATCTCAAGATTTAGGGAGAGGCAGGCAAATCTCTGTGAGTTGAAGCAGGCCTGGTCTACAGCCTTGTGAGTTACAGGACATCTAAAGCTACATAGCGAGACCTAGTCTCAAAACAAAAACAAACAAAAAACTCAAAAAACTCAAAAACATTATTAAATCAATTAAAATGTTATGAGCATGAGTACTTGGACTCCCGGTCTGCACACCACATGTGTGCACTGTCCACAGTGGCCAGAGGAGGACATGGGATCCCTTGGGACAATTATAGAAGATTGTGAACTGCTGTCTGGGTGCCGGGAACTGAACCTTGGTCCTTGGAAAAGCAACTAGTGCTCTTAGCCACGGAGCAATCTTTCCAACACTTTTACTTGGCCCCACCCCTCTTTAAAAGCAAAAACAATGGCTGAGTGTGGTGGCGCACACCTTTAATCACAGCACTTGGAAGACAGAGGCAGGTGGATCTCTGTGAGTTCTAGGCCAGCCTGGTCTACAGAGTGAGTTCCAGGACATCCAGGGGTATTGCACAGAGAAAACTCTGTCTTAAAAAACCAAAACCAAAACAAACAAAAAAATAGGGGGCTGGAGCAATGGCTCAGAGGTTGAGAGCACTTGCTGCTCTTCCAGAGGTCCTGAGTTCAAGTCCCAGCAACCACATGGTGGCTCACAACCATCTATGGTGAAATTTGGTGCCCTCTTCTGGCCTGTGGGCATAGCTACAGACAGAATACTGTATACATAAATAAATCTTTTAAAAACAAACAAACAAAAATAAAAAAACAGAATGTTGTGACCCAGGCTGGCCTGGATCTCACTCCAATCTTCCTGGAAACATAGAGACAAAATCAGAGTTAATAGTTTTCCTTTCAAAAGGGGGGGGGCAACACCCAAGTGCCCGCCCTGACCCTGCCAAGGGCACCACTAGGATGAAGGAATGTGTGATGGAGAGAGGAAGAGAGAGTAGGGTGATGGGAGTAGGTACAAACTGAAGCCAAGCGGTTGGGGCACTGTGGGGAGAAGCTACATCTGGTGGATATGAGGAGCCCACACAACCACCTAGAGACATGGTGATCGATGTCAGGGGCCAAAGGGAGCTGAGTGGCCTGCCTGAGCTTTCATCTGAGGCCATGGTGGCATCCTGTCCCAGGCTGTAGCTGAGGGCCATGTCTGGGGTCCATGGTCCTGCTGCAGCTGGGGTCTGTGTGAATCTCTATGGTCCAAGTTAACACCAAAGGCCATGTGGATGTCTGTGGTCTGGGGCACCACCTGAGACCATGTGGATATCCAAGCATTGTGCTGAGCTGCCCTGCCCCCCACCTGGGCAGCTTCAGAGAGCTGGTTTTGGTGGTGTTGGAGCTGGAGACCTGGCCCTGTCACTCAGCAGCTGTGGCACTCAGAAAAGTGGGCCGCCTGGACAGCACAGTAGAGCCAGGTCCAAAAGGCCTGAGCACAGGAGAGCTGACTGTCCTCTTGCCTAGGCAAAGAGGGAGAGCTGGCCCTGGTGATGAAGGCACAGGGGAGCTGTCAGGCTCACCAACTCAGCTACCACCAAGTCCCAGACCCAGGGCTTTGAGTTGCCCGGCCCCAACACCCACCCCATCTGTGAACTGCTGGAGCTGATAGAGGAGCCAGTCCTGCAGATCCAAAGCTGCAGTATCTCCACGTCACAGGGCAACAACATAATATCTGAGAGGAGTCCCCCTAAGTATCCAGTATTGATAGTGTAGCAGAAGCCAGAAGCCTGGAACCAGACCAATGACTCATTGCAATGAACATTTTGTAAGTAAAGCTGTTTGGGGGAAGGGTATTCTGTGTGACTCATCATGACACACAGCAGCTTCCATGGTGAGATTTTTGTTTGTTTGTTGTTTTTGTTGTGTTTTGGAGTGGAGGTTTTGAGGGAAGAAGGCAGATATGAAGGGAAGGGGAGATTAGTAGGATTGGGGTGCATGATGTCAAATTTGCAAAGAATCAATAACAAATTTTAAAAATGAGACCTTTTCTAAAATGTTTTCCATGAACTTATCATTAAACTAAAATCACTCCCTAGAGATGGAGCCAGAGGATGGGGCTATTAACACAGAGGTTAAAGACTGCTTAGAAGGGAGCTAAGCAAATAAACACCTTGGAAGTTCTACAATTTACAGCCTAATTCAATAAAAGGACTGTAGCTGAGTTGGTAAGCTTAAAATAATTGCCTCATGAATAGTAATATTGAATTGATTATAACTGAAGAGCTTGAAGATTTTTATTTTTTAATTTAATCTAGATATGTGCTCTTCGGAGGAAGCTGAGTGAATTTAGTGAAATCAATGATCTGAAAGAGTAACTGGTATATAGATATGAGAAGAGAGAAAACAGTGCTTAGCATCTGGAAATTCTTGGCTGTACAAGTTGGGAAGAAAAACTGTCTTTTGTTTTTGTGGCAGGGTCTTATGTATTCCAGACTGGCCTGGAACTTGCTGTACAGCTGAAGACGTTGAAGTTTTTTTTTTTTTTTTTTT
>CAJQZJ010031946.1:10249111-10268060 GCA_907164525.1 Lophiomys imhausi | reverse complement strand
GGGCCCGGGCGGCCGACGGGGCGCTGGGCGGCAGCCCCAGCACGGGGCCCGCGGGCGCGGGGAGGCCGGGCGGGACGGACCCCGGCCGCCCGCCCGCTCGCCCGCTCGGGGTCGGCGCCTCCCCTCCCCTCCCCGGTTCCGCGCCGGCCTTTGGAGTCCGCCGACCGGCACCGCGCGCGAGCTATAGCCGCGGGGACCTTCGGACGCTCGGGTGGCGGCTCCGTGTGTCTCCCGGGCCGACCGGGTTGGACGCGGGGCGCCCGGTGAGTCGCGGCCGAGGCGTATCTGGGAGAACGCGACTGGTGTGGTGACGCAGTGCGGGACCGAGCTGGGGAGCCGGGCCGCCGGAGGAGGCTGCTGGGTCTGGGAACGTGCAGTGCAGGCCTGGGGTCGGGGGGTGGGGCGACCGGCCGGCCGCAGGCTTCCCTCTGCCTTCCTCCGTGGGATCGGAATCGTGATTTTTATTAAATGGCGAGACACACGACGCCCTCCACCTCAACTTTATGCGCGTCGGTGCCAGGCAGTTCGGTCATGGCCTCTCGGGGCCGCTGCTTTGGAAAATAGCATCCCTCATCCATTGCACCGGTATAGATTTTTCTCTCTTCCTTCCAAGAGGTGACTGGGAAGAACGTATTCAGTAATAAATGATAGTAAACAAAGCTGCTCAGCCTTTAAAAATATAGCCCCACGCCATAGCTGAGCAGCCTTCTATTAAGTCAGCTTCACAGCAAAATGTTTTCAGCAAAAAACAGTGTATTTTTAATTTTGTAGAAAGAGGAATAATAGAATGCCAAGTTTTTCCTATATATGTAATTATGTAATCGTACTATTTCTTCAGCTAAGATTTCATGGACGTATTAAAAATGGCATTGTTGGTGGATATGAAGTTGGGAAATGTCCGCAGAGTGATTTTGGAGAAAATTTCTCTTAGGCTGGTAAAACAATTTTCTTTCTAGGATCCTTTCTCTAAACAACTAGGATTTCTTGGAGCCTTTCTTTTGTTTTGTTTTTGGTTTTTCGAGACAGGTTTTCTCTGAATATCTCTGGTTGTCCTGGACTCGCTTTGTAGACCAGGCTGGCCTCGAACTCACAAAGATCCGCCTGCCTCTGCCTCCCAAGTGCTGGGATTAAAGGCGTGCACCACCACCGCCCGGCTATCTTGGAGCCTTTCAATGCCAGGTGATTGATGAAAGAAAAGAAAAAAAAGCCTGTATTTGTCCTCCTCTCTTTGTCTACTAACACCAAAACAACACTTTTAAAAGAGTGTCTTCTGGGATTCTTCAAGTGTAATGCGAATAGCACAAAACCTTTTATATTAATGTAATTTAAAATTTCTGTCTTCGTTGCTTTTTCTTTTCTTTTTGTAACATCTGGACTCATGCTTGTAGTCTCAGTACTAACCCTGCCGAGGCAAGAGGGTTGGTGTGAGTTTGAGGCCAGCCTGGGTTACAGTGAGGCCCCATTTCAAAAACAGCAAAGGACAGGGGAGGTTGGAGAAGAAGCAGCACCTAAGGAAGAAATAGCTGTAAACATTCTAGAAGAGACAGAGGTTTTGTGTTTCTATCACTTTGTGTGTGTGTGTGCCCTGTGTATGATGGGGTGGTGGTGCATGTGCCACACCATGCATGTAGAGGTCAGAGGACAGCTTTGAACCAGTTCTCTCTCTCCACTTTTATGTGGGTCCAGCAGCTGAACTCAGGTCTCTAGGCTTGTGCAGCAAGTGGTCGTACCCACTCAGCCATCCTGTTAATGCATTTTTTAAAGGTAAGTAGATAGATATAGATATATTTTAAGTGTGTGTGTCCGTGTCTACGTGTGTCCACTTATGTGAACCCAAGCAAAATTGCAAGCAGAGGCCCCAGAGCTTGTTAGATCCCCTGGAGCTGTAGTTGCTGGACTTCGCGAGGCACCTGCTGTTAGTTCTGGAACTGAACTCAGGTCCTCTAGAGGAGTATCGTGTGCTCTTAACCTTTGAGCCACTTCTCCAGCTCCCTTTGATGTGTATTTTTGTTTGTTTGTTTGTTTTTTGGTTTTTCGAGACAGGGTTTCTCTGTGTAACAGCCCTGGCTGTCCTGGACTTGCTTTGTACACCAGGCTGGCCTCGAACTCACAGAGATCCGCCTGCCTCTGCCTCCCAAGTGCTGGGATTAAAGGCGTGCGCCACCACGCCCGGCTCTGATGTGTATTTTTAAAGATTAAATATTTATCTGTGTTTGTGTGGCTGTTTGCTTGTTTACCGGGTCATGAGTCTGGAGGTCAAAGGGCACCTTTGGGAGTCGGTCCTCTCCTTCCTGTGTTGGGTCCCGAGGTTGGACTGAGGTCATCAACTCTGGCAGCAGGTACCTTTTCCTGTTGAGCGTCTCACTGGCTTCTTTCTTTCCTTCTCTCTCTTTTTTTTTTTTTTTTTTTTTTGGTTTTTCAAGACAGGGTTTCTCTGTGTAACTGCTCTGGCTGTCCTGGATTGGCTTTGTAGACCAGGCTGGCCTTGAACTCACAGAGATCCACCTGCCTCTGCCTCCCAAGTGCTGGGATTAAAGGCGTGCGCCACCACCACCCGGCTGGTTTCTTTTATACATTCTTTGGGACACAAATTGTGGGAGTTTTTGTTTATTTGTTTGTCTTTGCAGTAAATGTAATTGGTTTTTTGGGGAGTTTTTCGAGACAGGGTTTCTCTGTATATCCTTGGCTGTCCTGGACTCACTTTGTAGACCAGGCTGGTCTTGAACTCAGGGATTTCAGAGATCCAACTGGCTCTGCATCCCCAGTGCTGGGATTAAAGGTGTGCACCACCACGCCTGGTAATTAGACAGCTATGAGCTGCCATGTGGGTGCTGGGATTTGTACCCTGCTCCTTTGGAAGAGGAGCCAGTGCTCTTAACCTCTGAGCCATCTCTCCAGCCCCTAAATGTAACTGTTTGGCCTCTCTGCTCACAATATTTGGAGTGCTCAGATGATAATGTATTTTTGCCTGATTTTGCTTACTCAGCCATTCAACAAATGGGTTTTTAAGGGATCTGTGTACATTCTAAGAAGCACAGGGAACATTTGGGGGAAAGAAAAGCCCTTCCGGATTGAACTCTACATTCTAGTGTGAACAAATAATGAAGATAGATCCAGATTTTTTTTTCTTACCTTTTTCTTCAGTACTGGGATTGAAAATAGGGCCTTATATATACTAGGCACTGAATTATGTGGTGGGGTTAATGATAGCATTTAATAGCATAGGGATCTTGGAATAGCAAAGGCCTGGACTTTAAGGTAATTGATTTACAACCAATATCATGTCCTTGGGAACCTGACGTTTTTTGATCATGGGACTTGGGGGGGGGATATGCCCTGAGGCACTGCCAGTATCCATGGCAACAGATCTTGTGGTCTGGGGCCTCCTGCTGCTCCTCAGCCCTCTGCAAGAAAAGCTATAGAGGGACACATTGCCCAGGGGCGTGACTTGGAAGGGTGTGAAAGCTTCTGCCAAAAATCATGCTGCCAATCCATTACAACGACAGGTGAAGAGATTTAAGTCAAGATTCACAAGGACAGAGGCTCTCCTGTCTCACCATCCTCCTTGTCTGGCAGAGAAACTCACATCACAGTCTCACCGGGAAACTTCACCATCTTGTACTGACCCGTTGCGGGTCTGGGGACAGATTCTCCCTGGTATTCTGGAGTGTTCAGGTGGGGAGTTGTTTCCCCTTGGAGCCTGGGGGCTTCGGATTGGACAGAACACTGAAGGGAGACCCTTGCAGGCTAAAGCATCTGAATGGTGAGCCTAAGAAACTTTTCATCTGGTAAATAATTGGACTCTATAAGCTGTCTTAAGATCTGGCGAACGAAATTCAGAGACTTTGGGACTTGAAAGATTTGATGAAGGTCAGCCATCCATAAGGATCCACGCCCAGAAGAAAATACCCTTTTGAGAAACCTTAGGTTAATGTTAAATGATTGTATTATAGGCATTAGGGTGTTATAGATTAGGTCTTAGAGTTAGGATTCAGGTTTTAGGATGTAGGAACTTTATAGGCAATTATTAGGTGTTAAGTATTAATAAATATATGCTTGATAAATAAAATTTACTGTTTCAGAACTACATCCCCACCTCTTTAAAATTTTTTGGTTTTGAGTCAGGGTCTCATTAGGTTAGCCATACTGGCCCGAAACCTGTGTGTTTCAGAAAGGCCTTGAACTTGGAATCCTCCAGTCTCAGTCTCCTTTCCACAGCAGATCCAGCTACTTTGTCCAAATTAGTGATGAGGTATAAGGAAAATGGGATCAGAATTGCCGTTACTTTACGCTGACAGTGGAAGTTACGCCCTAGAAATGTACAGGTGTGTGCTCCATCACTGGGACACAGCAGCCTTGTATTTTAAATAAGATGGCTGGGGGAGAGAGACCTCATTGAGAAAGTGATATTTGAACACAGCCTTCAAGGAAGTGGAGAAGCAGGCAGTGTGGGTGGTTTAGGTCAGTGGCTCTTAACCTAGACCTCCTTGGGGGGTGTCAAACAACCCTTTCACAGGGGTCACCTAAAGACCATCTGCATATCAGATGTTTACGATTCATAACAGTAGCAAAATTACAGGTATGAAGTGGCAACGAGAATAATTTTATGGTTGAGGTCATGTAGAACTGTACTAAGGGGTCACAGCACTATCGTCAGAACAAACAGCAAAAGACTCCAAGTGGAACAGTGACTGGTTTATGTAGGTAACAGCTAGGAATAGGATATTCCTATGTGTGAATAGAATGGGCAAGATCCTAGAGACGGATTAGGAGAAATCCTACAGGGCCTCAGAGACTTGGCTTTTTATTTTGAGTTGGGAAGACACTGAAAGACTTTTAACAGAACAGTTGTATGTCTTCTGAAAGGGTCACTGTCTGCCGGTGAGACAGCCCAGCTTGCAGTGGTACTTGCTGCAGGGTTGGCAGCATGAGTTCTATCCCCGAGACTCACACAGGAGAAGGAGAGTACATACTGCTGCAGGTTGTCCTCTGACCTCCACATGTGTGTGCCTGCGAAGAGCACATGCACCACACACATATGTATAAATATATAACAAAATTAAAATGGTTATTTTCTGTACATCACTATTTTGGCTGCATGTATGTCCGTGTACCACATGTGTGCCTAGGTACCCAAGGAGACCAGAAAGGGGTATTGAATCCCCTGGAACTGGGGTTCTAGATGTTGTGAGCTGCCATGTAGGTGCTGGAATTGAACCTGAATCCTTTGGAAGGGACCCACTGCTTTTAACCACTGAACCATGTCTCCAGCCCCAATAAATAAAAATTAAAAGATCACTGGCTGCCAGGAATTAGATATGAGGGGAAATGGTGGAAGCAGGAAACTATTTGTACTGTTTGGTTATTTGAGGTGAAAGTGGTTTGTAGAATTGATGGCAATGAGTCAGGTTGTGTGTGTGCGTGCGCACATGCGTGCATGTGTGTGCACATCAGGAGTATTAGTGAATTGGATGATGTCTGTTTTTTTTTCTTTTTGAGACAGTTTTTCTGTAAAGCCCTGGCTGACCCTAACCCTGACAATCCTCTTGCTTCTGCCTCTTGAGTACTGGGTCTGTATGTGCCGCCGCCACTCACTGTGATTCACTTCTGTTAATATGAAAGTCATCGTCAAGGAACATGATCAGTTATGACTGAAAGATTATGAGTCTCTCTATGGAAAGGAGACTGATGGAAAATCAGACGGAAGCCTAGTTCAGTCTCAGTTTAGACATGTTAAGTGTGAAATGCCTGTTAGACATTAATGGAAATGCTAAATAAATAAGACGTCTCTCGGGAAAAGTATAGACTAAATACAAATTTTTTTTTTTTTTTTTTGGTTTTTTCAAGACAGGGTTTCTCTGAATATCTCTGGCTGTCCTGGACTCGCTTTGTAGACCAGGTGGGCCTCGAACTCACAAAGATCCGCCTGCCTCTGCCTCCCAAGTGCTGGGATTAAAGGCGTGCGCCACCACCGCCCGGTGACTAAATACAAATTTAAAGCCATGAAACCAGTTAGGTGTTGAATAAGTAGAAAAGAGGAGGAAACTTGTTGACTGAGTCCTGGGGAGGGAGGGTAACCCAACATGTGCAGGTGGGAGGAGAAAATACCCAAGGAGATTAAGTCCTACCGACAGCAGGTGGGAGGTGGGTGGGTAGGGCAGCATCATATTTTCAACCAACAGTCTTCTTTGCTTCCCGTAGAGCTCCATTTGGAGATCAGGAAGCTGTGTATTAATTAGTTTTCTGTTGCTGTAACAAAATACCTTAGACTGGGTGTGTTGGTAAGATATGAAATTTATTTAGCTCATAGTTTTGGAAACTGGAAGTCCAAGATCCAGGTGATCCTGTGGTGAAGGCCAAGTGATAGCCTGGCAGTGGTGAACGGCTTACAGAAGGGCGGTTAGAGAGGAAGCCAGACATTCAGCTTGGTTAGGCACGTTGCTTTCTCTCTCTCTTTTTTTTTTTGGTTTTTCGAGACAGGGTTTCTCTGTGTAACAGCCTGGCTGTCCTGGACTCGCTTTGTAGACCAGGCTGGCCTCGAACTCACAGTGATCCGCCTGCCTCTGCCTCCCCAGTGCTGGGATTAAAGGCGTGCGCCACCACAGCCCGGCTTTTTTTTTTTTTTTTTTTTCTAAATAATAACTATTGTCTCAGCAATTAACCAGTCCTCAGATAACAGAACTAATCTTTTATTTATTTATTTATTATGTATACAGTGTTCTGTCTGCAGGTATGTCTGCAGGCCAGAAGAGGGCACCAGATTTCATTATAGATGGTTGTGAGCCACCATGTGGGTGCTGGGAATTGAACTCAGGACCTCTTAACCTGCTGAGCCATCTCTCCAGCCCAGAACTAATCTTTTCTAAGCGGAACACCCCAATATCCTAATTACCTGCCTGGGGCCCCCATCAAAGATTTCAACCTTTCTCAACATCCCCACACTGAAGACCAATGAGCTTCCAGCACTGAAACTTTTTTTTTTTTTTTTGAGGCAGGGCCTTGTGTAACCCAGTCTGCCCTCTATATCAAGTGCTGGGATTTTAGGCATGAACCACTAATTATTCAAGCTTTCTGAGGCCTTTCTGTCCCTTCTTGCTCCTGTCAATCCCCGGGCTTTGTTTGTCATAGCATTTGATTAACAATTTAGGGAGTGTTTCAGAAACTAATTTTCTTTTTTTTTTTTCTTTTTGGTTTTTTAAGCCAGGGTTTCTCTGTTTAGCCCTGGCTGTCCTGGACTCACTCTGTAGACCAGGCTGGCCTTGAAGTCACAGAGATCCGCCTGCCTCTGCCTCCCGAGTGCTGGAATTAAAGGTGTGCATACGCCCAGCTTTTGAAGATTAATTTTTAAAAAGGCGTACATTAGTTTTTTTTTTGGAAAGATTTTAAAAAAAATTTTCTTAATAATTTATCAGCCTATTCCTTTCTTCTTGAAGCAACATATGATAGAGTTAAACATGCATGTATGTATGTATTTATTTATTTTGAGACAAGGTCTCTCCATGAAGCCCCAGGTTGCTCTGGAACTTCTCACAAGTTGACTAGGCTAGGCTGGACTCACTTGGTAACCCAGCAAAGGCCTTGAATTTGTGATCCTGCTTCAGCCTCCTGAATAGCTGGATTACAGGTCTGCACCTCCAGACCCAGACCCATTATGTTTCTTTAAGAGGAGAAAATTTCATATGCACAGTAAAAAACACCATAATTCATCTGTATAGTAGTCTTGAGTATGATCCAAGTTGTTTGAGACAGCATTCATTGGTTTCTCAGTTCACTGGTGACAAAACATCTTGTTCATTGTAAAAATGCTGTTATTGCCGGTTGTGGTGGCGCACACCATTAATCCCAGCACTCAGGAGGCAGAGGCAGGCGGATCTCTTCGAGTTTAAGCCAACCTGGTCTACAAAGTGAGTCCAGGACAGCCAGGGCTACACAGAGAGAGAAACCCTGTCTCGAAAAAAAAAAAAGTGTGAGCCACCAAGCCTGGCAGTATTGAAGTCTTAATATTAAAGTTTGCCTTGAGACTTTAAAGCCTAAGTGGTTGTTTTAATTTTTTAAGTCCAAGTGACTAGCCTTTAGCACTTCTAAAATAATGAGATAGTGTTTTCTCAAGTGTGGGAACTATTTTGCACTCCATTCCCGTTTCCTGACCTTTGTCTTTTAACCCTGCTGCTTTGTAATGAGATTATGGGCCTCTGAGTTTCCCTCCAGTCTGCTCAGGTTTCCTTACACAGCGTGGCAAAGCTTTAGGCTTCCTTAAAAAGCTGTTTTTAGATTTCAAGAAACAATTCAGATTTAAGTGTGCAGATGAGGGTTTTTAAATTTTTTATTCATTTTAAAAAATATTTATTACTTCAGATTACATCTCCATCATAGTGCCCTCTTTCCACCCTCCCAGTCCCGCCCTCCCACCCTCTATCCCCATCCCTTCCATCCCACTCCTCTGGAGTGGAGCGTCCCTACATAACAGTCCCCTGCCCCAGTTCAGCAGTCACATGAGGGCCAAGAGCCTCCTCATACACTGGGGGCCTACAAGGCAGCACCACTAGGGAAAAGTGTCTCATTGACAGGTAACAGAGTCTATGTTCCTGTTCCCTTTAGTGCATTGGCTGTAGTATAGCGGAGATGAGTTTTATAAACAATTTTTCTTTAAAAAGTTTTTTCTTCCTAATGTCCAAATGTCTATTTAATTGGTTTTCTAATAGTAACTTTAGTTTTTTTGTTTAACTTAAAATGTTCTTGAAATTTTTCATATAATAAAATTGCTTCTTTAGACAGAGGCTAAAAATTAGAGCTTCCTGGGGTCAGAGGCTCAGGAGAATGCACTGCTTGTTTCCATAGTTGTCCCTTTAGGCGTGGGAAGTTAGCTTCTGGATTGAAAGCAAGCGCGTCATGCATAACCAGCAAATTGCTTATGGGCAAAGGAAACCGCTGTTTTAGTCTTTCTGTAGTAGCAGTTCTTTATCAGATGGCGAAAATAGAGGAAGAGAAAGCAAAGGAGGAGAAAAAGGATGAACGAGTTAGTAATAGCATATTAGTTGTTACGTGTTGTTAGTAAGTTGCTTTTGGGGGAAAGGGTGACATCAGTGACAGATAGATGTAAGAGCTGGGCTGGTGCCTGGTGACCTGAGTCCTGTCCCCTAAAGGTGAAAGGTGAGAACCAAGTCTGGCTGCTGCAGATGTGTCATTGCGTACACACAGATTGTAACAGTAATAAAAGAGTTTCAGCTCAGCAGGTAAAGCCCTGGCTCCAAGCCTGATGATCTGAGTTCGGTCAGTCCCAGAGACCTGCGTGACAAGAGGAGAGAAGTGAACCAAGTCCCGAAGGTCGTCCTCTGACCTCCACAGTGCCTGGGCGTTGATATCTCTTCCCAAGTCAACAAATGCAATAAACAGAAATTAAAAACCAGTAAGAGTTTGAGGATTCTCTGTTTTGTTAGTTTGCATTCTATCTCAGGTTTATCTAGAAAACTGAATATATGTTTATTTCCGTTATTTACTTACTTACTAACTTATTTATTTATAAGGTCTCATGTAGTCCATGCTGGCCTCGAAACTCATTCAGTAGCTAAGGACATGACTTTGACCTGATCCTCTTCCCTCTCCAATGCTGAATTATGAATGTGCCACCATACCCGATATATTTCAGTAATTTAATAGAAGTTCCCGAGGAATGTCTGTTTTAAATACCATCTGAAAGATTTATAAAATGAGACTTTTAGACTTTAGTTCTCATGGTACTTTCTTATTCTACCATGAGTATAATTACAACAATTGGTTTGAAATAACAAAGGGCAGTAAGTGCTTTTTTTATTTTTAAAGAATTGTAGATTTTCAATTAAAACAGTAATATACTCTCAAACTTAAAACTGGAGGGTATACAAGAATGTTTTAAGAAAAATAACTACCAACTGTTAATCCACAGAGACAGAATGTGGGATAAAAATAGAACGTCTCATTTCCGATTTTTAACTAGAAGCCAGAGTGACCACGTTATTGTTGTCAAATGATCTGAGCTTTAATCAAAAAAACTTAATAAGATTTTAAAAATTATTTTAAAAGATGTTATGCTGTATATGTTATGTGAAGCATAGCCCTGCTCAGAGCCCTCACCCTCCGCGTTTTTTGTCCTATCTCTTATTGTGACTGGTCCCCTTTGTCCTTTAGTTTACTTCTTTCTATTTTGTTTTTGTTTTTTCTCTCTTTTGTTTGTTTGGTTTTTTGAAATATTATCTCTGTGTGTAGCCCTGGCTGTTCTGGAACTTGGACCAGGCAAACGGGACTCACAGAGATCCCTGCTGTTGTCTCTGGAGTGCAGGGTTAGAGGCCTGCCTATACCACCACATCTGGCCCTTTAGTTTTATTTTCATGTGAGAAATAGATTGCTTTAAGTATCTCTATGAAAACTTAGGAATGACAAATGAGACAAACATAAGATGTTTTTCTTAAATTGACATAGTTTAATTATAATAAACTGTAGTTGCATCAGTAAAATATTTTGTTCAAGCCGGGCGGTGGTGGCGCACGCCTTTAATCCCAGCACTTGGGAGGCAGAGGCAGGCGGATCACTGTGAGTTCGAGGCCAGCCTGGTCTGCAAAGTGAGTCCAGGACAGCCAAGGATACACAGAGAGACCCTGTCTCGAAAAACCAAAAAAAAAAAAAAATATTTTGTTCAAATTGTTAGTATTTAATGTGTCCTGATATTTGTGAAGATTTCAATATATGGTTGTTGATTCGAAGACTAAGTGTATAAATAAAATGGAGTTCTCTCATTCAGTTGTTTACTTTGAGAGAAATCAAAATCTTATTACTTGCAACACATTTTTTTTCTTTCAGGATTCCTCCATACCATCAGTAATTAAAGTACAATGGGAAAAGAAACAAACTTTGAATCTCAGGAGCTTAGTATTAAAATAGCTAGTGTAGTCTTTTTCTGGTACTGGAAGGAGAAGGGAAAACACTGACGACAAGGGAAACGGGAGAACAGCCAACCCTAAATGAGCGGGGAGGTAATTCAGTGATGGTGAAGTCTCTGGTCTGTGTCTTACAGGGAGTGTGGAGATTTACTTGTTGTCACCGAGCAAAATCATAATGTGTTTGGATGAGGAACCTCTGAGGGAAACTTGGCTGTCTTCTTGTTTAGGTGTAGACAGGGTTTGAGGAGGCTGGATCAGCCAGCCCCAGCAGCAGGTCTGACGCCGGCCTCAGAGCTCCCTTCCTAACTCTGAAGACAGGTTCTGTATACTTCTCCATAGTGCCGGGCAGTGAGGCTAGGGCGAAGAGGGTGTGTGCACTCCCCCTTTCCTTGTGGCAGGAATAAGAACAGAGACAGTGTTTGGAGTGCTTTGCCTTTTCTTTTTCTTTTTTCTTTTTTTTTTAAATTCTTTTTTGGTTATTGGTGTTTTTAAAATTCTCAGACCATGTTGCTATAAGGAAGTTCTGATTTCTGATCCGTTCTGTGAATAACTTTCTTCCTAAAACACAGTTTGAATTTCAAGTGAAATAGCAACAATAAAAAAAAGAAACAAAAAACATACACAATTTTTTTTTTTTTTTGGTTTTTCAAGACAGGGTTTCTCTGTGTAACAGCCCTGGCTGTCCTGGACTCGCTTTGTAGACCAGGCTGACCTCGAACTCACAAAGATCCGCCTGCCTCTGCCTCCCGAGTGCTGGGACTAAAGGCGTGCGCCACCACCGCCCGGGTTATACACAACTTTTTATGTTAGCCTAGAAACTTAATTTAAAGACCCTCAAAAATAACTTAGTAAACTTAGGCAAAGGTAGATGTTTATCATTTTCAGTAAACCTGTCAGTTTACTGAAAAATAATAGGATTTAAACTTTTTGTTTTATCTACTTAATGTATAGGTGTCTGGCTTCATGTGTACCTGCACACCACTTGCAGGCCTGGTCCCCTGGAACTGGAGTTACAGATAATTATAGCCAGGCATGTCGGTGCTGGGAATTGAACCTGGGTCCTTTGGAGGAGCAGCCAGTGCTCACCACCCCAGCCAGCTCTCTCGCTCCAGAGGGTCTTTTTGAAGGCAGGTCTCACTTTGTAACCCTGGCCAGCCTGGAACTCGTGCTGTAAGCAGACTACTCTCAAAATCAGAGTGCTGGGATTAAGTATGTGCACCATCACACCTGGCCCTGAGTGTGACTTGGTGTGCCTTCTGAGGTTTGTTGGTTTACTTATTTATTTTGAATAAATGAAGCAAAACTCCTAGAAGAAAAAGAATACATTAAAAAAGGGGAGCTGGACATGAGTAGTCTCAGTCCTTGGAGGGATTGAGGTCGGAGGCTCAAGAGGTCAACACCAGCTTCTTCCACATAGTGATTTTGAAGCCAGACTTCGAATGTGAGACAGAGTCTCAAAAGAGAAAAACTAGAGGGGGGTGGGTAGAGGGGAGGAAGGGAAAGAGAAAATGAACACAGAGGGTTAGCTTCTATTTAGAGAGGTAATATTTGCATTTTTTTTCTGAAATTAACTCCATGTGACAGGTTTTGGGTTTGGGCATTATAGACACAGTGGTTTGTATAAGGAAGGAAAATTTCAGAGGGTGCATATTGAAGTCATTGTTGGTTTTGTTGTGGTGGTGATAGTAGATGACAGACATCCTTTAATGTTTTTTCTTCCTTTATAGCAGAGAGAACTGGAACCATTTTCTCCACATTTGTATTGATAGTATTGGTTAACTGTGTTCACGTGTACACATATGAAAGCAAGTGGTAGACCTAGAATTTGATTGGTTAAGATTTATTTATTTTATATGTATACATGTTTTGCTCTTATGTATGTATATGTACCACGTGTGTTGTATCTGGTGCCCAAGGAGGCTAGAAGAGGGCATCCCTTGGAACTGGGGTCACAGAGGACTGTGAGCTGTTCCATGGTGCTGGGAATGGAACAAGGGTTTTCCCAAGATGGCCCCAAGGAGCATCTGGTCAGTGCTCTTAGCCACCTAGTGACCTCTTCAGACCCTAGAGTTTTACTTTAATTAAAAACTTTTTAATCTTTATTTGTTGTTGTTTGAGACAGAGTCTCACTGTGTAGCCCTGGCTGGCCTGCAAGTTCTATGTAGACCAGCCTGACCTTGAGTTATGGTCAGTTATAATCAGGGCTACAGAAATCTGCTGCCCTGTGCTTTTTGAGTGCTCAGATTAAAGATAAGTACCACCAGGCCTGGTAAGAATTAGATTTTAAAGTTCAGACCCAGATGACGTCTGCATTTTTTTCCCTATTGTCATACTTACCTTTATTTAATAAATACAAATCATACATTTTAATTTTTCTTTCCTCCTGCCCTGTTTTCCTGTCTTTTTTGTTAATGAAATGAAAAATATATGCATACTCATTTAAATCTGGTTTTGGTATAATGGTAATGTAATTAAAATTATTGAAGCTGTTGGGTTCTGATGGCCCACACCTTTAATCCCACCACTTGGTAAGCAGAGGCAGGTGGATCTCTGTGAGTTTGAGGCCACCGTGGTCTACAGAAGGGAGTTCTAGGACCGCCAGGGCTATACAGAGAAACCTTGTCTTGAAAAACCAAAAATAAAATTATTGTACCTACTTAGTGTAAGCTGAGATTTATTTTTGAGTTAAAGAAAAATTTATTATTATTATTATTATTATTATATTTTTTAGATTTTTTTTTGAGACAAAGTTTCTCTGTGTAACAGCCCTGGCTGTCCTTTGTAGACTCAGCTGGCCTAGAACTCACAGAGATCCTCCTGGCTCTGCCTCCTGAGTGCTGGGATCAAAGGTGTGCGCCACCACCCCCAGCAGTTAATTGCTAATTAGTAAGTAAATTGTTTGTTTTGTTTTGGCTTTGGAAAGCTTCAGTTTGTGATTAAAGTGCACGGTTGTTTTTATGGCAGAGCTTAAAATAGTTTGTTTGTGCTCTGCATCTGTAAATCAGGGAACCATATGTTCCTTAGTGGTGAGTTTATATAAGATACCGGTCTATAACCAACTCACATGGCATCATATGCTTCCACCGACATTTCTAAAGCCGAGATGTGGAACTGCTCTAGAAGAATGTCTACCAGTTATCTGTGAGGAAGAATGTGGCTAAATACTTGTTGGTTGGTAATGCAGGGTTAGTATTTAGTATGGAGTTCAGTAGGATATAATTGCTCAAAAATAGCTGTATTTTCATTATTATAGTTGATTGAAATATACCTCAGGTACTTTCATGGGATTTAAAGTGTTCTTGGAAGTCTTGAGTAGACATTCAAAAGTAGTTACTAAGATTGTAAATACTTTACTGACAGCTAATTGTTAGTGTGTGTGTGTCCGTCTGTGTGTCTGTCTGTCTGTGTGGTTGTGCTGATGTCCAAGTGTTGATGTCAGGGTAACTTTGTGGAGTCACTTCTTCCCTTGCACCATGTTGCCTGAGGACTTGAACTTGAACAGTTGCACTGTATATTTGGTGTATGACTGTAGCTCAGTATTCAGAAGACAGGAGGCAGGGGGATTTACAGTTCCTGCCTCACTTGGCCTGCACATGACTTCAGAGCCAGCATGCGCTATCTAGCAGGGACTTTGTCTCAATAAAACAAAGCAAATTTCATACGGTCTCTAGCTACTTAGTTATTTCCTTCAGAGGTAGCTATCACTTTCTTGTTTACTGTTGATACTGCCATTGGTATTTTTGTATATTGTGACATATTAGTCTTAAATATGTCCTCCTAGCTTTGAGCCTTGTTTGTTTCAGAAAGTTTTTATTTCTAAAACTCTAATAGATGGCAGTCACCTCTCCTCACTCTAAGCAGGTTGTCTGTGTAGCCGTCGAAGGGTCTGGCCAGAGGGAGACACTGGGATGGCTCTGCTTGCAGGTATCATCTTCCTCAGGGTTAGGGTTAGGGTTACGGTCAGGGTCAGGGTCAGGGTTACGGTTAGGGTCAGGGTCAGTTCAT
Source organism: Lophiomys imhausi (assembly GCA_907164525.1). NCBI lineage: Eukaryota > Metazoa > Chordata > Mammalia > Rodentia > Muridae > Lophiomys > Lophiomys imhausi. The sequence goes on along the minus strand of CAJQZJ010031946.1, from coordinate 10,253,141 downwards.
CCATCGTCATCTGTCCGCCAGGTCCCAGACCTTGGCACTGGAGCCTGTAGCAGAGCAGAGCCAGTAGTGGTTGGGCTGAAGCGCAAGGTGACAGTGTACCTTGACACCCTTGTCTCCATCTGGAGAGACTGTCTGAACTTTTTTTTTTTTTTTTTTTTTTTGGTTTTTCGAGACAGGGTTTCTCTGAATATCTCTGGCTGTCCTGGACTCGCTTTGTAGACCAGGCTGGCCTCGAACTCACAAAGATCCGCCTGCCTCTGCCTCCCAAGTGCTGGGATTAAAGGCGTGCGCCACCACCGCCCGGCTAACTTTTTTTTTTAAACTGAGTCTCATATAACCCAGGCTGGCCTTGAAGTCACCCTGTACAAGATCCTTACTTTATGCAGAGCTGGTGAGTGCACCTGAGGCTTTTGTTTACGCTAGGCGAGCGCTACCGGCTGAGAAAGTCCCAGCCCTGCCTTTAACGTCTCTAAAGTTAGGTTAACGTGTAGATTTTGAGAAATAAACCAGTTACTGAAAATGGATTATTGCACTTTTTAATTAAAAATCTTAGAATGTTCTTTCTTTCCTTCTTTTCCTTTCCTTTCTGAAACCACACTTTTTAATTATTAAACATTTATTTATTACTAACTATTCAATTATAACAAATACTTAATTACTATTCCTATAAATTCCTACAACCCCTAAGACCTACCCACTAAATCTACTGATAACTAGTACAACTATTTTCATAACCTTTTAGAAGGATACAGTCTCTGGGGCAGGTCCTCAGTTATCAGGAACACAGTCTCTGGGGTAGACCCTTTAATGCACTTAGCAGTCTTTCTTCTGGAATATCTCAGACGTAGATTCGTCAGGGTAAATTGGCTATGGCGGTCTCACCTTAAATAAGGCTTGAGGCTTTCTTCTCTCTGGGAGACCTCAGCCGTCTGTAGGCCAACTTATCTCCTTTGTATCAGCAACTCTGCCACTCTGCCTCAGTCCTTAAAGCTGGCCACAGTTCCATTCAGGGCACTGTTCAGACAGGTCCAAACCCCTCTAGGCAAAAGCTGAGCCACAGGGTTTTAGTCCTTGGCCTTTTCTGTCTTGCTGAGGCTTTATCTACTCACCAGTTTCTTTCTGCCTCAGGGAAATCTGGCCATTGGTCCACCAGCACTTTATTTAGCAGTACTCTCGGAGCTCTCTAGCATCGGGGGTCTCCTAGCAGGCCCTCTCTGGGCTCATCCACTTGTCCTTAAATAGGATCGCTCCTTGTTCCACCTGCTTCAGCTTAATCTGGGCTCTGCCCACTTAGCAGCTGAAAACAATGCCAGGTCATAAAGTCTTTCCTTGTTTCACCTGGCTTCAACCTTGTTTTTCAGTCCATAGATACTCCCCTCGTTTCATGTGACTTCATCCATAAGCTGATAAGCTAATTGCTCACAGCCAAGTTGATCTTCATGCCCCGGATTAAGAGACTGTATCAGAAACCTAGATATTTACTAAATCTGATTTATATTAATCTAACTCCTTACACCTTTCCTTTCCTTTTTGGTTTTTTTGGTTTTTCAAGGCAGGGTTTCTCTGTGTATCCTTGACTGTCCTGGACTCACTTTGTAGACCAGGCTGGCCTTGAACTCACAGAAATCTGGCTGCCTCTGCCTCCTGAGTGCTGGGATTAAAGATGTGCGCCACCACGCCCAGCCATTACAGACATCTGTGAACTGCCATGTGGGTGCTGGGATTTGAACCTGGGTCCTTTGAAAGACCAGCCAGTGTTCTTAACCACTGAGTCGTCTCTCCAGCCCCAACACTTTTTTTTTTAAGTTATGAAACCTTAAACAAACAAACAAACTTGTCAATAGGGCTGCTTTATTTTATTAGTTTACTGTTACCTTGAATCAGATTACTCTGATTTAGCACTCTCAAATTTAGACTGAAGATACAGTTGAGTAATAGAGTGTGGTTCTGCTTCCTCCCTGGGGCGTCCCGCACCGCTGCACACCAGGCTGGAGAGGATGGAGTGGAACCGTAAGGGGCAGGTCAGCAGGATCTCCCGCAGGCTGGGGTTCAGTGCTTCTCCTAGGGTTCCAGTTACCTGGGCAGAGAAGCTGGGAATACTTCATTTATATCCTCTAGAACCTGAGCATCAGACGGAACACAAACCCCAGATAACAAGCGTGTGCTTCGGGCCAGGCACCAAGGACTCTGGCTGGTGGTTCTAGCCCAGTCTCTTGTAAGATTGCAGTCAGGCATTTGCAAGGATCTTCATCTTCAGACCTGCCCCTGGCCGCAGTATCTGCTTCCAGCCTCCAGTTTTCGGCAGATTAAGGTTCCCATCACATAGGCCTTTATGTAGGCTGTACACAGTGAGAGATGGCTGCTGCTTCCTTCTGCCAGAGTAAGTGATGAGTCTCCCATGGTAGAAATCAAAACAGTTTATAGTTCAGTCTTGGAAATTCCTTTCCATCATTTCCTTTTTATGACATTGGTCACTAGACCAGCTGTGGTCGTGTGCGATGGCACCTCTCACTCAGTGTTGTGTGAGAACCAGAAGGCAGTGCTTTCTGACTTAAGATTAGTCGTCTTCAGCAGTTGTTTTCAATAGATTATACCAAAGCTATACTTGTATATAGAGGGACATTGAAGCAACGTGTATTCAAAGAAATGATACGAAGTTACTGTCTTTAAAATCGCAGCATGGCGCACACCTTTAATCCCAGCACTCGGGAGGCAGAGGCAGGCGGATCCCTGTGAGTTCCAGGCCAGCCTGGTCTACCAAGCGAGTCTAGGACAGCCAAGGAAACACATAGAAACCCTGCCTCAAAAAAACAAAATAAATAAATAATAAAATTGCAGCATAGCAGAGTTTAAGAGTATAGGTTCTGTTGTCAGATTGCCTTAGGGATATTATTTAAAATTCAAAATTGTTTTTATCTAATATAAATAGTACTCTTTTTCCTGTTAGACACTTGTGCATAGAACAGTGCCTGGCACATAGTAAATGCTCAATTATTATTTGTTATTATTAAAAGAAATTAAGAACGCTGATGGATTCAGTCGCTTCTTTATGTGGAATGTAGGATAGAGTAAAAGAAACTGAGAAGGTAGCAGGACCCAGGGTGTTCTGGGGAAGAAGAGCAGCTTTTGCTGCTGGTGGTTGAGCAGAATTGATTTGTATTTATGCAATTGCTGTCCTTGGCAATTAATATTTATTTTAAACTACTTTGTAGTAGTTAGGCTTTCCTTTTTATACTTATTTGGTTGGGTTTTTGAGACAGTTTCTCTGTGTAGTCTTGTCTGTCCTGGAACTTGCTCTATAGACCAGACTGGCCTCAAACTCACAGATCCACCTTCCTCTGCCTCCTGAGTGCTGGGATTAAAGGTGTGCGCCACCACTGGCCAGCTTTAATTAGACTTTATTTTTCTTTTTGTTTTTTATTCTTCTCTCATAACATTACATCTCAACCGCAGTCTCCCCTCCCTCCACACCTCCCAGCTCCTCTCTCCTTTAGATCCACTGCTCCTCCTTTTCCCCTCATAATAAGAACAGGCACCCAGGGATATCAGCCAAACATAGCACAGCAAGTTAGAATAAGAGCAGGCACAAACCCTCATATCAGGGCTGGACGAGGCAACCCAGTAGGGGGGACAGGTTCCCAAGAACAGACGAAAGAGCCAGAGACGCCCTCTCCCGCTGTTAGAAGACGCACATGAATGCCAAGCTAACGTATATGCAGAGGACGTAGCTCAGACCCATGCAGGGTCCATGATTTGTCGCTTCAGTCTCTGTGAGCCCCAATGATCCCTGCTTGGTTGATTCTGTTCTCTTGGTGTCCATGACCCCTCCCGCAGTCCCTCCTCCCCTCTTCTGTGGGGTTCCCCGTCTCCATCCAGGCAGTGTCAGCGGTGGGCTTCCTCTCATGGCATGGGTCTCCAGTTGGACCAGTCACTGATTGTCCACTCCCACACGTTTCCTGTACCACCATTGCCCCAGCATGTAGCCGAACTTTTAAGTTATTATTTAACTCTTATTTATTACTAAATTCAC
>CAJQZJ010031946.1:10222865-10248711 GCA_907164525.1 Lophiomys imhausi | reverse complement strand
CCCTAACTCCAACCCATATATTTTTCTCTTTTTTTTTTTTTTTTTTTTTTCACCTTTACATGTATTTTTATTTTTCAAAAATGGAACAAGGCATATATTTCTCCCAAGTTTTGTTACATATTAAGCAGTCCCCATGTACAAAGCAAATTGAGGTTTCATCCCTCGCCTGAAGATATATATATATTCACACTGATTCTGTGTAGGATAGTATGAAATACACAGATCCAGCACATCTTACAGGCAGGACAGATTGTAGGTCGAAGGATTTGTGATTGGGTTAAGTTCCAATCCCACCTGGGAGCCTTGCCTGTTTACAGAAGGTGGCTGGTTCAGGCGCCACTAGGTTTCCCCAATCTCACTTGTCTCTCCCAGGACTTTCTCCCCCATTCTCCCGCTCCACCTGATCCCTCCCCTTCCCACCCCATCCACCTGGAAAGTCTATTTTATTTCCTTTTCCAAAGAGATTTATGCTTTGTCCCCCACCCCCTGGACCTAGCACTTGATTAGCACTTTTTTGGTCCACTTTTGCTTTTGTAAAAACACTTGGGGCCGGGCGGTGGTGGCGCACGCCTTTAATCCCAGCACTTGGGAGGCAGAGGCAGGCGGATCTCTGTGAGTTTGAGGCCAGCCTGGTCTACAAAGTGAGTCCAGGACAGTCAAGGATACACAGAAAAACCCTGCCTTGAAAAACCAAAAAGGAAAGGAAAGGTGTAGGGAGTTAGATTAATATAAATCAGATTTAGTAAATATCTAGGTTTCTGATACAGTCTCTTAATCCGGGGCATGAAGATCAACTTGGCTGTGAGCAATTAGCTTATCAGAACAGCCAGAGATACACAGAGAAACCCTGTCTCAAAAAACCAAAAAAAAAAAACAAAAAAAAAAAAAACACTTGGATTGTCATGTTTGAAAAGCAATTAGATGTGTGTGTTTTGGTTTTTCTTGTTTTTAGTTTATAATCTTGCTTGAAATAAAAGTGATGGTAGTATTTGTCTTTAAAAATGAAAAGAGGAAAGAAAAGAATTAGGGTATTCATAGGGGAAAACTGCAAAGTGCTTGATAACTTATGTAAGGAAAACGTTTGGCTTTGGTTGGAAATTTAGTTGCTAGTCAGCTGCAAGTGAACCCGTCTGGCATACGTTTTCATTATTCTGAAATATTCATGGGCTCCCACATCCCCTGCCTTGTTTCCATTAGATTGTAATGTGCTCTCAGCTTCCAGGGTTGCTGTGGATTTGCAGTAGGTTGTCCTTGGTTTGTTTTCATGTTGATTCTGATACAATTAATAAAAAGTAGACACTCTAGGAAAAAGTTTGGGTGTTTAATTTTCCTTAGCGAGCTAAGCTGTGGAACAAAGTAAATAAAAGTTTTTGAGAACGGGAACAGGGACTAAAGTAGCCATAGCCTACGGTGCTTTCAGGTGTGTGACACTCTGCTGAGCCATGTCTTAAGCACACACGCGCACACACACACACAGTTTCTAAAAAGAAAACAAAGTTGAATGGTTTGGGGTTTGTTGTCTCGGACTTAGCCACACTGAGATCAACAAAATGAACGACAGTCTGGAAACCACGTACAAGTCCAGCTTGATGCTTATAGAGAAAACACTGCGGGCATTGAGATCACTCTGGAAGATCAGCCTACCTCTCTGGAGTGATCACCTCACCTACCAGTGGGAGAAAAATGATAAAAATCAAGGCAGGGTGCCAGAGAGACCACATCGACTCAGTATGGAGTTGGAGACCAGCAAACCTCTGTCTGGGGCACTGCGGGGCTGGGCTGTGAGGGCTACCTGTCTGGCTACTAGATGAATTTTAAGAGTATAAAGTCTCAAGTGATTCAGAGAAACTTTTCAGTTGGCTACAAGACAGAACAAACTCCAGCCTCATATTTATATGAGCCGTTTGCCGTCTCCATTTACCCAGACAGGAACAAGAATTGGATAACGTTGTCAGTGTCCCTTGGAGAGCAGGGCACAGTGTCCCCTCCGAATAGCTGCCAAGTGTCATATCAAGCCTGATGCTGACTTTTTGTCCTAACAAACAACTCCAGCCTGGCTGGTTTAGAATATACTTAGACCTAAAGCTAGGTATCAAGCTTGTCCACTGCTGGATTGCAGGGTTGTCAGTGCCAGCGGCCACAAGGTTAGTAAACTGGATGCCAAACACAATTGAATACTGTACAATCAGTTTTTTAAACTGTTTGTCAATTCAGCTACCTTCAGAGTTTTGTTTTGTTTGTTTTTGTTTTTGTTTTTTCTTTTTGAGACAGGGTTTCTCTGTGTAGCTCTGGCTGTCCTGGACTCACTCTGTAGACCAGGCTGGCCTTGAACTCACAGAGATCCGCCTGCCTCTGCCTCCTGAGCGCTGGGATTAAAGGCGTGGGCCACCACACCCAGCAATTACAGACAGCTGTGAGCTGCCATGTGGGCGCTGGGATTTGAACCTGTGTTCTTTGGAAGAGCAGCCAGTGCTCTTAACCACTGAGCCATCTCTCCAGCTCCCCTTTTATTCTTGTAAACACAGAGAATGGAGTAAATTCAGTAACGGATAGAATAGGATGGTATATGAGTTTCTTGCTTCATTGCTCTGACAAAATACCTAATAAAATGACTTGTTTTAGTTACTTTTCTGTTGCTGTGGTGTAATTACCATCATCAGGCAATTTATAACAGAGAACATTTAACTGGGCTTGTGGTTTCAGAGGGTTGCAGTCCTGATGTTCGTGGCAGGAAGCATGACCTCAGATAGGAAGGGTCTGCAGCAGGAGCTGATCCACACCTGATCCACAGGCGCAAGGCAGAGACAGGGAGACTCCAGAATTTAATATAGTTCTTGATTTTGTATGCTTGGGATGTAAGAGTTGCTAAATAACATACTATTTGTTATGATGTACCCCTGTAATCCCAACACTTTGTGGGTGGAAGAAAGATCAGTAATCCAAGGTCATCCTCAGCTACATAGGAATTTTAAGGCTAGCCTGGGCTTTATGAGAACTTGTATCAAACAAACAAGCAAAAAGATATTTCTGAATATCATATTAGACCTCCAGATTTAAAGTGATTTAACTTTGGGGCTGGGAAGATAGCTCAGCAGTCAAGAGTGTGTGTTGCTTTTGCAGAAAACCCAGGTTAAATTCCCAGCACCTACCTGTGGTTCACAGCCATCCTGTCTCTAATTCCAGGTGGATTAGATGCCCTCTTCTGATGTCCATGGGCATCATGTGACACACATGCATGTGGTGTACACACACATGCAGACAAAACATTCACATATAAAGTAAAATGAATAAATTTAGAAAAAAGATTCAGCTTTATGTTAACATTTCAGAGGAACAGAAGAAACTAGGTTCTAAAAGGGATCCTTTCAAGTTGAAGGAAACCCAGCCCTGATATAGATGCCATTTTTTTTTGTTTTGTTTAGTTTAGTTTCTTTGAATCTAGGAATAGCTGCAGGTGAGAACTAGTAATGGTAGTTGGCACTATGCAAGTCTGTATTGAGTTAACAGAAAGAAAGTATGACCGGCTCAGCTTGGTGGTGCACGCCTTTAATCCCAGCACCCTGTACGCAGAGGTGGGCGGATCTCTGTGAGTTCAAGGCTGTCCTGGTCTACAAAGTGAGCCCAGAACAGCCAAAGAAACAGAGAAACTCTGTCTCGAAAAACCAAAAAAAAAAAAAAAGATAATGCTGTGATTAAATTTTAAATCTTTAAGTTGGGTGCTTACTCTTTTACAAATAATTTTTACGTTAAGTTCCCATTAGTATATGAATAAGATTGAACAAAAAAAAGTTTACTTGAAAAGTTAATTTTTAAATTAATTTTCCTAGTTTTACACTTCATTTAATGTATGGTAAGGGCCACAAGCCATGGTGTGTAAGTGGAAATCAGAGGACAGCTTGTGCCAGTCTGTTCTCTTCCACCATGTAGGTCCTGGAGATAGAATCCAGGTTTGGCAGCAAGAGCCTGTGAGCCATCTCCCTGTCCCTCCCCACAAAATGTTTTGAGTTTTTTTATTGTTTAAGCACTATTTTTTCCATATTCTAGCTAAAAAAGCCAAGAATCAGATAAGAAAAGCATTTAGCAAATAGGGATATTTGTGTGGATGTAATGTTTCTTTTTGGGGGCGATAAAAACGTTTTCAAGCCGGGCGGTGGTGGCGCACGCCTTTAATCCCAGCACTTGGGAGGCAGAGGCAGGCGGATCTTTGCGAGTTCGAGGCCAGCCTGGTCTACAAAGTGAGTCCAGGACAGCCAGGGCTACACAAAGAAACCCTGTTTCGAAAAACCAAAAAAAAAAAAAAAAAAACGTTTTCAAAACTAAGTTGTTGGTGCAGCTCAGTGAAAATACTGAAGACCATTGAATCGTGTGTTTTTAAAGGGTCAATATTAAGGCATGTGAGGTAAGGTCAGTGAGGCTATTTTAAAAGCCTGTCAGTTTGTATACACGCATCCGTTGCAGTTACTGAGTTCCTGTCATTTAACAGGAAATTATGTGAGCAAGCACACAGAAGTCACCAGAGCTCCTAGGTCTGCTGCCTGTGTTTTAGGGAATTTTAGTGGCCTGGATGTTACAGATGACACATAGTAAGGTAATAGCATTGAAAGATTGAGTATTTTCTCATTCAAGATGTATCAAAAAGTGTTTGTTTTGAGATAGGGTCTTGCATGGACCCTCTGCCTTAGCCTCCTAGGAGCTAAGACCGGAGAGTGTGACACTTTGCATGGGCTCTGCAGACCTTTGTAGACAGGGCTGCTTTTGCCCCCTCCTCTGGAACTTGTTAACTATGTCTTCTGTTGCTGGTCCTTCACAGTCACCCTGTAGAAGATCTATGCTGTTTGAACTTAAAAGGAAGACCAGGGAAGACCAAGCAGTGTTTTTACCTTCAGACAGCAGCTGAGTAGCTATGTGTGTAGATTTATTAATATTTCTTTCCCATTTGCTACCTTCTGACGTTAGGAACACAGCCTGGCTAGTTCCCTGTATTCAGAAAGAAGTACAATACATTTGATGTATCTGTTTGTTCCTAATATCTCCTTCCAAGTTACTTCCACAGAAGTGTCACAAACAAAACCTCTGCATGCATTTTTTACACCGCTTTGTCTTAATCAGTTTCCCGGACAGTCCTGCTCCTGAGCCTTGCTCTAAGGCTGCTCTCAGCAACCTGTCTGGCCGCGGTTAATGCTGATTAGTCCCCAAACAATTCTGGGGCAATGAAGAATAAACAAAATTGGTTGCACACAGTCCAGCTGCAGTTGTTAAACCTATGGTGTGTCTCATGAAGACCATGTTTTGTTTACCAAGATGAGGTTGAATTAGCATAGCATCAACAGTAGCAAAGAAGGGGAGACTGGGTAGAGAGGAGCAGGCTGTATGAGTCCGTTATGATGCGGTAAAGTTATTAGACAATGTGTCGGAATCTAGTGGGATTGAAAAGCTGAGTGACTGCTTTATTCAGTTGATCTTTACATTACTTTGAAATGGGAGATAACATATAATCCTAAAGACGTAACTAAACATGATGTGAAAGATGTTTGCTAACAGTCCTGGTAAAAATGATATGTTTAAATAATACTTAAAAACTCAAACATGACAAGAGTTTTAGATACTCTTCTTAGCATGTTATGTTTTGAGTGTGTCCCTCTCACTCATTCTGGGCCTGACGTGGGGTGTAAGATGGACATTTAATGGAATAGAACTCTGACTTCATTCAGGCCACATTTGAAGACAAAGGCTTCTAACTCCTGCAATACAAGGCAGAGTTGAGGGATGGAAACCCTATTTGGATTTTTTTTTTTTTTTTTTTTTGAAGCAGGGTTTCTCTGTGTAACAGCCCTGGCTGTCCTGAACTCACTTTGTAGACCAGGCTGACCTTGAATTTACAGAGATCCGCCTGCCTCCCAAGTGCTGGGATTAAAGGCGTGCACCACCACCCCTGGCTTATTTCAATATTTTAAGTTTTTGATTAATGTTCTTTTTCTCTTAGAGGATTATTGTGTATTTTGCATTTAGTTGTCACGTCTCCTTAAGCTCCTCCCTCTTGGCCATGACAGTTTCTCAGCCTTTGTTGTTTCTGGTTTGATAGTTTGTGAGTACTTACCAGGTAAGTACTTGAAATGTACCTCTAGAAATGTGATGTTTTACTCATGAGACTAGAGTTGCAGAGTTGTATGTCAAGAATATATTTGATTTTATAAAGAAATATTAAACTGTCTTTCACACTGTCGGTGATGGAGAGTCTTTGTCGTTCAGCATCCTTGTTAGCATTTTGGGGGAGCAGTTTTTGGACCACACCTATTCCACTAGGTAGCGGTGCTCAGGATTTTTACATGTTATTTAGTTTTATCGTACTTTGTTAGTTTTCTCTTGAAATTAATCTTAAAATGTATGTGCTTTCCTCCTGTACAGATAACTGTTACAGATGACTAACTAGTATTTGTTATGTTAAAATTGTTTATGTTAAGCTACATATCACTGAGGTTGTTGACCAGAATGCCTCAAATTTAATTGCTCTTGTTTAATTTTTTTAATTTTTATTTTCCATTCTTCAATATCATTTTCATTTGTTTTTGCTTTCTTCATAAAGATTTTTGTTTCTATTACATCATGTAGTTTTGTACCAATGGCTAGAAGCAGATCGCCATGGCAAGAGCCAAGATACTGCAAATACAACTTCAGGTAAAAATAGTTTAAAAAAATAAATGGGGTATTAGAAATCATAATTTTAATTCACCCCACGTCCGATTGTGAATATTTCTTAAATTTGCTTAGACAAAATTATAGATGATATTTATGTTTTGTTCACTCATCTTCATCTTAATTTTTTCTTAAAATTCATCTTAAAAAACCTCATTTGCTTCAAGCCTTGAAAAAAATGTATTTACTAGCCTAAGCTGTCTTGGCACGTATTTTCTATTTCCTTAGGAGGACAGACTTAGTTACAGCTTAAATTTAGTAGATTACTTGGTAAAATTATTTGAAATTGTGCCTGTATATCATTATAGCAAAGATAGTAACGTTGTAGCCATCTTTTGGCAGTGGAAAAATTTAACATAGAGCCATTACAAGTATATATAAATACTGAAGGAATTTACAGTCCTTATTTGTTTCAGGACTATATTTAAAAGGTGAATTTTAATTTAAGGATGCTTAAATACAATTTCTATTTCATGTGAATCCAAAATCTCAAACCTAGTCATTTTTCCTGCTTAGTCCTAACAATAAATTCTGAGTTAGTGGCATATAAAAATATGCATTCCTTAGCCGGGCGGTGGTGGCGCACGCCTTTAATCCCAGCACTTGGGAGGCAGAGGCAGGCGGATCTTTGCGAGTTCGAGGCCAGCCTGGTCTACAAAGCGAGTCCAGGACAGCTAGAGCTGTTAAACAGAGAAACCTTGTCTCGAAAAACCAAAAAAAAAAATATGCATTCCTCTGGGCGGTGGTGGCGCACGCCTTTAATCCCAGCACTTGGGAGGAGAGGCAGGCGGATCTCTGTGAGTTTGAGGTCAGCCTGGTCTACAGAGTGAGACCAGGACAGCCAGGGCTACACAAAGAAACCCTGTCTCGACAAACAAAACAAAACAAACAAAAAGCACTCAAAATGAAAAGAGTAGGTTGTTCTTCCAGCTCCTAGGTAATTCTGGAACTTTTAAAATTTCTCTCCCACTGATGTTAGTAAGGATAGAATAGCTACATTCACTCATTTCTAAGTCCTTATCACTGGTATCAGATTCTTTCCCTAATTTCTTTCAAAATAATATTTGCCAAGACAGCTGTACATATAGCAGTGATCTTTCTTGTTTCTCCTTTTGTTTTGTTTTAAACAATATAAGAGAAACTGGTGGTGGTGGCGGCAGCTGGGATGGTGATTGAGTGGTGGAGGTGGTGGGGGTGGCTCTGGTGGTGGTGGCTGAGAATACATGTTGCTTTTTATGTGTTTTGTGTCTTTGTGAAATTGAAGGTAAATTGTTTTGCCCTGAGAAGGTTGATGTTCCAGAGGCAACAGAATAATTAAATTAAGATGACAATATAATGACTTCTCTGATTTATCTTCTGTTTCATATATAATTTGATATTTGAAGGAAGACGTTACTATTTTAACCATGCACAGGGAGGAATTCATTGAAAGTAAGTATTACTAATACAAGTGAGTCCAGGACAGCCAGAGCTGTTACAGAGAAAAATCCTATCTCAAAACAAAAACAAACAAAAAACCCAAGTAGTTATACCCTGGGTTATGTACTATTTCTTCTGTTCCTGTGGTATTTTACCTTTTCCTTATAGTTATGGATGAAAGTAGGCATTTCTGGATCTTAGATTGAGGACAAAAGAGCTTTGCTGTGACAATAGCTAAGTCAGTAACATATGGTTCTATGTCTGTTCGCTTTTTGAGACAAGGTCTCAGTCATGTCCTAGAATGTACTTTGTAGACCAGGCTGGCCTCGAACTCAGACGTCCTCCTCCCTCTGCCTCCTGGATGCTGGGATTAAAGGCGTGTACCACCTTGTTCAGCCTAGTAGCATAGATTTTTAGAACCAGAGGATCTTTTTGTTGTCTATTTATTTATTTATGGACCTAAAGTAAAATGAAATCTAATCTTTTTTTTAAACAAGAAAATATAAATTATTTTAATGTTCATATGAACATCAGGTATCACCTTAAGAACATCATTTTCTCAGAAGTCACCAGTTTTGAATCCTGAATCCTGTGTTCCTCAGTCAGATTGACTCATGGACGGGTTAATATTTATCTACTCAACTTTTGCTCATTAGACAATCTAGCAAGGAACAAAAATTGATACATTTGTTAAGGAAGCATTTATTTATTTATTTAGAAAAGACTCAGCTCTGTAGCATAGGCTGGCCTTCAATTCACAGCAATCCTCATGCCTCTGCCTCCCCACTGCGTGGCTTATAGACATGAGAAACCATGCCTACCTTTAGGTTGCTTTTGACAGTTTCTGTCCTGGAAGTGGAAGCTTTCAACCATGGGGTTGGAGAGATGACTCAGTGGTTAAGAGCACAGGCTGCTCTTCCAGAGGATCCAGGTTCAATTCTCAGCATGCACATGGCAGGTCATAATTTTTTTGTGCTTTATTTATAAAAGTTCCTATATATTTAACATTGTTGTTTAACTTGTACAAAACTCAAAGCTGTTAATATCTTTTCATATTTTTACCCCAAGTAGAAATTGATTCAAGTATAGCAAGATGGCAGTGCCACGTCTAAGTCCTGTTGCTTTGTGATTTAATTGTGCACATACTGGTAAATTACATTGATATCTTTCTATAACTGTAGTTTGTACTTAATTAGAACTTAAAGGCAGAAAAATATCTGAGCCTTTAATCCCAGCATTCAGGAGACAGAGACAGGTGGATGTTGGTGAGTTCTAGGACAGCCAGAGCTGTATAATAGTCTCAGAAAGACCAAAAGGGCCGGGTGGTGGTGGCGCACGCCTTTAATCCCAGCACTTGGGAGGCAGAGGCAGGTGGATCTTTGTGAGTTCGAGGCCAGCCTGGTCTATAAAGTGAGTCCAGGACAGCCAGGGCTACACAGAGAAACCTTGTCTCGAAAAACCAAAAAAAAAAAAAAAAAAAGACCAAAAGGAAAAACATACAAAATACAGGAAGCGATGAAATCTCTTGACCAACTTTTTGACACTGAGTGTTTCAGGTCAATCGTCATCAAGCTGTTTTATGAAACTAAGGTATTTGGGAGTTAACAAGTCTTACAAAAGTTAATGTGGCCAAGGAAATGAAGAACAAATCTGATTACTGTCATTGAATTTTTATTTGGGGGGGGGGGGTGGTTTCGAGACAGGGTTTCTCTGGGTAGCCCTGGCCATCCTGGAACTCACTCAGGCCAGGCTGGTCTTGAACTCAAGAGATCCACCTGCCTCTGCCTCCCCAGTGCTGGGATTAAGGGTGTGGGCCACCACCGCCCAGCATGAGTTAGGTGATGACTTGGGCATAGAATTACTCATTCTTTAAAAAGTTAATGTATTTAGTATATTTTACCCATTAGACAGCCCTGCAATGATGTTTCAAATTTTGCTGATTTAGTCACTGAAAACCTGTATCTATATGTCAGACAATTTTGTGGCAACTTAAACAAAATTGCCTCTCTATATGCACCATTAGGTTTGTGTGTAAAACTTTAATCCTGTAACCTTTGTTTTCAACTATTTTTTTGTTTTGTTTTGTTTCCAGACAGGGTTTCTTTGTTTTTCCCTGGCTGTCCTGAACCGAGTCTGTAGAGCAGGCTGGCCTTGAACTCACAGAGGTTCACCCTGAGTGTTAGGATTAAAGGGATGTGCCACCACGCCTGACTAGTTTAAACTATTTCAGTGAGATGTTTTTATATAAATTTTTATATGTGAAAATGACCATAATTACATACCAGTGATATTAGTGTACTTTGACTTTTAGTATTTTAAATGTAGCTAAGATTTTTAAATTCAGATTTTAAAGTTTTTAAGTGCAGAATTTTTTCTTTTCTTACTTTTCTTTTTTTTTTTAAGATTTATTTATTTATTTATTTTATGTGTGTGAGTGCTCTATCTGCATGTACACCTGCAGCCAGAAGAGGGCATCAGATCTCACTGGAGATGATTGTGGGTCACCATGTGGTTGCTGGGAACTGAACTCAGGACCTTTGGAAGAGCACTAATCAGTGCTCTTAACCACTGAGCCATCTCTCCATCCCTTTTCTTTCTTTTTTAAAAAACATTATTTATTGGCTTTTTGAGGCAAAGTGTCTCACTGTGTAACGTTGGTAGCCTAGGATGGGACTCATTATAGAATTTACAGAGATCCGCCTGTCTCTGCCTCCTGGGTACAGATTATTGGTAGTTCTCTAGTTGACAAGTACTTTTCAACTAAGATTGTTAAATATAATCAGTAAATGTTTTTTAAAATATACATGTATATTAACCAGGCATGGTGGCACATGTCTTTAATTCCAGCACTCAGGAGGCAGAGGCAGGTGGATTTCTGAGATTGAGGCCAGCTTGGTTTATAGAATAAGTTCCAGAACAGCCAATACTACTCAGAGAACTGTGCTTCTAATAATAATAGTAATAATAATATTTTTATTAATATATTATATCAATATATAATAATTATTATTTGAAAGTTATTATGTCTTTTAAAGTTCCAGTTATTAAATTATTATTAATTATTTGTTGTAGGTGAAAATTTTGACCAGAGTCCTTTGAGAAGAACATTCAAATCCAAAGTTTTGGCACACTATCCTCAGAACATAGAATGGAACCCTTTTGATCAAGATGCAGTGAACATGGTATATATTTCTCTTTTTCTCTCCATTTTTAAATTTTGCATTCCTTTTAGTTTATTGAGATATAAATGATAAATGTCTATTATTTAATTCAATTACTCCTTTAAGTTAGATGAGAAATAGCTTTTTTTTTTTTTTTTTTAAGGTTTTTTGAGACGTTTCTCTGTGTAACAGCTCTGGCTGTCCTGGACTCTTTGTAGACCAGGCTGGCCTTGAACTCGCAGAGATCCAACTGCCTCTGCCTCCCTGAAAGGTGTGCACCACCATGCCGGACTGAGAAATAGCATTTCTGAGATTTTATCTTCAGAGAGAGAGAGAGTATGTGTGTGTGTGTATGTGTATGTGTATGTCTGTTTTTTGTATGCTACGTGTGTGTGAGTGACCACAGAGGTCAAAAGAGGGTGTCAGATCCCCTGGAGCTGGAGTTAGAGGGGTTGTGAGCCACTTGATGTGGGTGATTGATTCAGGTCCCAGGGAAGAACATTAAGTACCCTTGAACACCAGCCATCTCTCCACAGATCCTAGAAGGATAGGATTGTCTGCCTTACTGATGAGGAAACTGAGTCTCAGAGAAGATATGCTCTCAGATTTCCCACAGCAGTGACCACAGTATGTGACTTGTTAGTGATATGCAACAGACCCTGAAGTCCATTCTGTGTCCTACTGCTGAGGTGTGTTGGTCTGTGTTAATACACAGACACTTGGTAAACAGTGATAACCCGTTTGCTTGAGGGAAGGAGGATAACATGATTCCATATATCAAGGAATAGTGTATGATATATATTGCATATTGTCATTTTCACAGACATCATGAAGATGGAAAGAAACTTTAAAACTATTATTTTATGTATGTATATGGGCTCAGTTATGCTGTAGCCTGCACGTGCAGCTCAGAGGACAACTTATAAGGGTTGATTTCCTCCTCCTACCATGAAGTGGCAGATCAAACTCAGGTGGCCAGGTTTGGTTATAATGCCTTTTTACCCACTGTGCATCTAACCAACATTTTTTTCCTTGACAGACAGGGTTCCACACTAGCCCAGACTGCCAGTGTTTCTGCCTCAGCCTGTCAAGTGCTATGATCACCATCCCTGGGGTGAGAAGGAGAGGGGCTTAAATGCATCATTTAAGCTTTTCTAGGAATGTGTTTGTAAAGCATTTGAATCCATGTAATGTTACCCACTGGTGATGACAATTTCCCTGGGCAGCAAACAAGATGGCTCAGAGGGCAAAGTGTTTGCTATGCCAGCCTGACGGCGGGAGTTTGACGCCAAATCCCACAGTGGAGGGAGAGAGCCAGTTCCTGAACGTTGTCCTCTGACTTCAAACACACATGCCTACCTAGCCAATGCACCATATGTGTGTGCACACAGACAGTGATAATAAATACAATCTTTAAAGAAGCGTCTCCTTTGAGATTCTTGGAAAGGAAGAAGGTAGTAATTTTTTTCAGAGTTCTAGGAAGCATCCTGCTGAAAGACCCTGATAGTACTTTAGACTACTTCATCACCTCTATAACAAACACAATTCAAAAGACCCAAAGTGAGCAAATAAAAGATTAGATAAGATGAACACATAAACTATTATGGTAGGTTGAGATCTGTGATAGATGTAGTTCTTGAGCATTTCAAAGGTAGAACCAAAAAACAAAAGATTCCATTATGGGGCTGGAGAGATGGCTCAGCGGTTAAGAGCACTGGCCGCTCTTCCAAAGGACTGGAGTTCAAATTCCAGCACCCTCATGGCAGTTCACATCTGTTTGTAATTGCCGAGAGTGGTGGCGCACGCCTTTAATCCCAGCACTCGGGAGGCAGAGGCAGGTGGATCTCTGTAAGTTCAAGGCCAGCCTGGTCTACAAAGTGAGTCTAGGACAGCCAGGTATACACAGAGAAACCCTGTCTCAAAAAAACAAAACAAACAAACCAAAAAAAAAAAAAAAGATTACATTATGGCCTGATTATAAGGAAAGGCAGTTATTTCGTGGATGCCTGCTAGGTACTTTAGAAATGTTTTCTATAATGGGAGTTAGATCAATATAAATTAGATTTGGTGAATATCTACGGGATTCTGACACAGTCTCTTAAAAGGGGGCATGAAGATCAGCCTGGCACCTGTGGGCACTTGGCATGGCAGCATATGGACTGAAAACAAGGTTCCTGGCCTGGCATTGTTTGCAGCTACTAATGCCTTATGAAGTGGGCGGAGCCCAGATTAGGCTGAAACCAGGTGAAACTAAAAGAGAACCTATTTAAGGATGAAGTGGGCGGAGTCTGAGAGTGTTCCCACAATTGAGCCAAGGAGTTGCAAGATGGTTTGGCTTGTTCATCTGGTGGAACTAATGCAGGCAGACTGAAAAGCTGATCTCAAGCAGAGCTGAAAAAATATGGCCAGCTTTCCCTGAGGCAGAAAGAAGCTGGTGAGCCTCAGAGAAAGCCTCAGCAAAGCAGCTAAAAGTCAAGGATTTAAACCCTGTGGCATAGCTTTTGACCTGAGGGTTTCAACCAGTTCAAACAGTGGCCTGAATAGAACCATGGCCAGCCTCAAAGACTGAGGCAGAGTGGCTGAGATAAATTGAACAAGATGGCCTACAGACAGCTGAGGTGTTCCAGAGAGAAGAAAATCTGAAGCCTCATTTAAAGTGAAGCTGCCATAGCCAATTTAACCTAAAGGACCTACGTCTGAAGTGTTCCTGAGGAAAGACTGTTGACCAAGTGGTGCCATAAAGGATCTACTCTGAGGTGTTCTCAAAGACTGGGGACCTGCTCCAGAGACTGTATCTTTCTAAATGGTTAGGGTTAGTTGTTAGATAATAAATAGGCATTTATAGTTATTAGTAGGGTTAATGGTTCGGTAATAGGGATTTATAGTTATTCTGAGGGCTAGTTGTTAGGTAACAAGTTTAAATATTTGTAATAAGTCCCGATAGTTATTAATATATTGATAACAAAGCTTCGACTTCAGTTTTCATATATGCATTTCTTAGGATTTCATTGCTGTGAAGGGACATCATGACCACGGGAACTCTTATAAAGGAAAACATTTAATTGGTGCTGGTTTATAATTTCAGAGATTTAGTCCATTATTGTTATGGCAGGAAGCACGGCAGTGCCATATAGGCCAGCATGGTGCTGGAGACAGAATTGAGAGTTCTGCCTCTGTCCCCAGGCAGCATGAGAGACTGTTCCACACTGGGCACAGCAGACCTCAGCAGATGAAGGCTCTACCACCAACCTGCTGACTTCAGCTCAGTTCCCAGAGCCTGTATTGTAGGGGCTGGGATCAGTTCCCAAAAGTTATCCTCTGACCTCTACACATACATACTCCATGGCATGGGTTCACCCACATATGTACACACATCCATGTTTTCAAATAATTTATTTGTAAATGTGTATATCTGTGTGAGTTTGAGACCAGTGCCTGTGGAGTCCAGAGAAGTAGGATTCCCCTGAACTCGAGTTACAGGTAATGGTGTGGTGCTTGACATGGGTCCTGGGAACTGAAGTCGATCCTCTCCAGAATAGTGTTAACGACTAAGCCATTTCTCCAGCATCCATGATAAACTCTTATTGATTCTTAAAGATTTTATTTTAAGTAAGGTGTTCTTAGAGAAGGTATCCCTTTAAACCACCCCTTGCCTAGGCAAAGCGGGAGAGCTGGTCCTGGTCGCCAACCCTGCCACTACCCAGGGCCACATCCAGAGCTTTGAGTTGGCCACCCCAACATCTGTCTCATCTATGACCCTCTGGAACCGTGTAAGGACCAATCTATGGATCCACTTGTCACAGGGCAACAACCGAATATTCTGGAGGCATCCCAGTGAGGATCCAGTATTGATAGTGTGGCAGAAGCCAGAGGCCTCCAAACAGACGAGTGACTCGATCAGTGAACATTTGCAAATGAAGCTGTTTGAACAAAAGGGTACACACTGTGTGACACTCCGGGACACACCACAGCCAGATCTTTTAATTTTTTTCTTTTTCTTTTTTGTTTTCTTGTGTAGGGAGGTTTTAAGGACGCAGGGAGAAGGAAATGAGAGTAGGATTGGGGTGCATGATGTAAAATTCACAAAGGATCAATAAGTTTTTAAAAATATTCTCTTATTTATAGAGGAATTTTAACCCAGCATACCTTTAATCCCTCTGGCTGGAATACAGACATACCCTTAGTACACACTTTTAATCCTAAATAATGTAGGTAAGATTAGTTGGTGGAAGGAAGCAGCCATGTTTGAAAATAGTGTCTAATTGAGAGGCAGCCAAAGAGGTAAATCAGGAAGATTTGACAGAATAGGAGGCCGAATGCTCACGAGAACAGGGGAAGAGAAGCTGCTTGAGAGAGCGCAGCCATAGAGAGGGAGAGAAGAGTCACTTTTACCAGGTTAGTTTTACAGAGAGAGGTTGTAGAAGGAGGGACACAGGTGATGGCAGAATGTGTCATTGCTTTCAACTACCGACTGTACAGGGGCTGGGAACTGGAGAGACAACACAGAGAGGGACACCAAGGCAGCAATCTGATCAAGGGGACAAACTTTACTGAAGGTTCAGCTGCTTATATAGGCTGAGAACAACAAGTAAGTGTGGAAAACAAGATCGTCAGAATCACACTTCCGCCTCATGACAGAGTCAAACAGCAAGCAGAAGTGGAAAACAAAAGTGTCAGAATCAGGAAGGCACAGCAAGGACCAGCTGCATGGAAAGTCCCAGGTAAAAGGCCAAAGGTGCAGGTTAAGACTTGACAACGAACAAATCACTAAATGGCTGCTCTGTAAGGGGCTGCATCAGGAATGAGCCAGAGAATGAGAGCCAGAAGATTAGAACAGATTGCCAAAGTTAGTCTGAGACCAAGCAGCACAATTCAGTCAGAAGCCAAAAGAAGCCAGTTTGAATCAGTCAGCTTGGAGAGGAGTTTGAGCCAGAACAGCTAGACTTGAGAAAGAACTGGAAAGGGTGAGCAGTAAGTCTCGGAGACTAAAAGCATTCTGGGCCTAGATTAGATTGTACAGAGGCTTCCAGGACTAGGCCTAGGTTAGCAGACAGAGGCAGTGAGCCTCTGAGATAATTACTTCAGGAAAATAAAAGTTACTTTTACACTTGCTCCTTGCTAGAACCCTAGCTTTACACACAGTAGTACGTGCTCAAAAGCTCACTGAGTAAGTGAGGGGATCCTGTTTGCTGCAATGCTTCTCTTCCCTGCCCTTGTCTTTAGGTGCTGCCTACTGCAAAACCATCTCTGAAGCAGCTGAGCGGCCTCTTCTCGTCTCTGCAGTGTCTTGAGCACACTCCAGAGCAGCTTAGTTTGTGTGTCTCTTTCCTCCTAGAGAATGAAATCTTTGAAGGGAGGAATTATTTTCATATTTCTCTTCTAAGTCTGATGCAATACACAGGATAAAACAACGATTTACTAAAGAAAGAAGGAAGGAGAACAAACTGAGCTATTCCATTGGGTTTTCTGAATAATTTTTCTTTCATTGATTGGCTAATGAGAAAAAGGATATGGAGTGTTAGAATTATAGAATATGGAAAAGGGAATTGCTAAAAGTGAAGCGAGAAATAGAATTCCAGCACTTGAGAAATACAGGCAGGAGGGCACTTTCTCATCCTCATCTACTCATAAGTTAAAGTCTGGCCTGGGCTACATGAAACTCTTTTAAAAAAAACCAAACAAACAACCAACCAAACAAACGAATGAATAAATAAGTAGAGAAAGATAAATTCAATAAAATGCTCGCCAAACTGCCTGGAAGAGGAGATTATTAAGGACACTCGGTCACCCATACTAGAAGGCGGCTAAACACAGTATTGTCCAATATTTGGTTACAAGATACATCTTAGTTTTAGTTATTTTTTTTGTGAGTTGAACAGGATATTGTTAGTAAATACCAATATTGTGGGTTAACAAGACACTTAAGAGCCATGGTAGGTAAGCAAATTATGATTTATGTCTCAGGTTTTCTGAGAGATATAATGTTTTTGTTCCGGGTAATTTATATAACTCTGACTTTGAAAAAGTCATCATATTTTCCAATTCACAATTCCCAGATTAGAAATACAAATTTTGCCCTTTTAATTTGAAGAAAAGCACGTAAGAAAAATTCTTACATCTGTTATCTGTGGCATAGGAAGTTTTTCTTCCCTTGAATATAATTTTTGGCAAGCTTTTCCTGTAAATGTTTGAATGTGTGTTCAAGAAAGCTACAAACCCTTAACTGAATATTTGGCTACTTTTCAAAAACATTGTGAGTTTTTATTCTCTGGTTTAGATGTTATGAAAACCTTTCAATAAAATTAAATCTTAGCCTGCATGACAGCATTATCTTAGCACTTGGAAGATAGAGGCAGGAGGATCAGGAATTCAGGTTCATCTTTGACTGGCCACATAGAGTTCATAACCAGTCAGGAATACATGAGACTCTATCAATAAAATCAAAACCAACAATAACAAAAAACATGAAAACAAAAAAAATTTAAATTTGACTTTTTAAAATAATGTCTTTGCATGCCACTACATTTCCATATTGCCTACTTGATACCCAAAGTGAAGATTTGGGGAGCTGGAGACATGGCTCAGCAGTTAAGAGCACTTCCTGTGGGAGACACAGGTTGAGTTCCCAGCATGTACACGGGAACTTACAAGTGTCTGTGACTCCCATTGCAGGGGATCTGGCGCTCTGTATGCTTTCTTGGGCGCCAGACAGATACATGGTATGTATACATATATACAGGGGGGGTATACACACATATACAGGCAAAACACTCATGCACATAACATAAAAAAAAAGATAAAGAGCCAGGCATCGTAGCACTTGGGGAGGTAGAAACAGGAGGATTAGGAAGTTAAGACCATCTTTGGACACAACAAGCCTGGCTACGCTAAGACTGTATTTCAAGCCGGATGTGGTGGCGCACACCTTTAATCCCAGCACTCAGGAGGCAGAGACAGGCAGATCACTGTGAGTTCAAGTCCAGCCTGGTCTACAAAGTGAGTCCAGGACAGTCAAGGGTACACAGAGAAATCCTGTCTTGAAAAACCTAAGGGGGGGGGGGAGACTATTTCAGAAACAGTAAGTAAATAAGCAGGATAATTGGATAATTGGCGTAGAAATCTGTGAGTTAGGTGGGTTGGACAGTCTCATCTGTTTTGCATTAGACTGGCTTATTGGCTGAATATGGATGTCAAGTGAAGACTTGTGTTCACAGGTCTGTTCCCTAAGCTGGGCCCATAGCTAGGACTGTGTGACTGTGGTGTCTGCTCATTGGGTAGCCATACAACCTGACGGCTTCATGTCAGCCAGTGGTCTTTGCTGCTGCTTTTTTTAATCACAAAATATTTATTCAATTTCATATTAAAATTATATGTATTTTTTGGTTTATTGTTTTAGAAAATGTAAGACGTGTGTAACCGACTTTTAAATTATTATTTAACACTTATTTATTACTAAATTCACTTATAACAAACACCAACAATTTCTTATCTATTAATCCTATAAATTCCTACAACCCCTTTAACCTATCCACTAAACCTATTGATAATTATAACAACTACTTTCATAACCTTTTAGAATGATACAGTCTCTGGGGCAGGTCCTCAGTCGTCAGGAACACAGTCTTTGTTGTAGATTCTTTAACGCACTTAGCCGTCCTTTTTCTGGATCTCTCAGATGCAGGTTCGTCAGGGTAAGTTGGTTATTGCAGTCTCACCTTAAATAAGGCTTCATGCTTTCTTCTCTGTGGGAGACCCCAGCCGTCTGCAGGCCAACTTACTTCTTTTGAATCAGGAACTCAGCTGCTCTGCCTCAGTCCTTAAAGCCAGGCACAATTTTCTTTAGGCCACTGTTCGGACAGATCAAACCCCTCTAGGCAAAAGCTGAGCCACAGGGTTTAGTCCTTGGCCTTTTGGTGTCTTGCTCAGGCTTTCTTTGCTCACCAGCTTCTTTCTGCTTCAGGGAGATCTGGCCATCAAATGATGGCCAGCCCTTTTTTCAGCAGGACTCTTGGAGCTCTCTAGCATCAGGAGCCTCTTCTTCTTCTGGGCTCCATGCACTGTCCTTAAATAGGAGGAACTCAGCCGGGCGGTGGTGGCGCACGCCTTTAATCCCAGCACTTGGGAGGCAGAGACAGGCGGATCTTTGCGAGTTCGAGGCCAGCCTGGTCTACAAAGTGAGTCCAGGACAGCCAGAGCTGTTAAACAGAGAAACCCTGTCTCAAAAAACCAAAAAAAAAAAAAAAAAAAAAAAATAGGAGGAACTCTGTTTCAGCCTAATTTGGGCTCCACCCACTTAGCAGCTGAAAACAATGTCAGGCCAGATACTTTGTTTTTCAGTCTATTGAGTCTTTCCTGTTTTTCCTGACTTCAACCTTGTTTTTCAGTCTATTAAGTATCCTGTTTGTTTCCTGTTTTTAGTCCACATGCTGATAATGCTCTTCATGCCCCGAATTAAGAGACAGTATCAGAAACCCTTATATATTTTCTAAATCTATTTTATCTAACCCCTACACATGTGCCTACGTTTCCTAAGGAATAAAATATTTTAAGCCGGGTGGTGGTGGCGCATGCCTTTAATCCCAGCACTTGGGAGGCAGAGGTAGGCAGATCTCTGAGTTTGAGGTCAGCCTGGTCTATAAATACAAAGCGAGTCCAGGACAGCCAGAGCTGTTATACAGAGAAACCCTGTCTCGAAAAACCGAAAAAAAATTTTTTTTCCTTCTTCCAACTATTTATGAGAATATTTACAGTATTTTTAGTTTTTAGCCCAAGTTTCAAGAACAGTTACAAAAATTGTTTTGGTGCTGTCTCAACAAAAGCCTCTCCATTTATAGTGTCACTCATTCACTAGTGCAAAACTGCGCTGTATTTAGTAGTAAGCAGGGTGCTGATGCGTCTCAGGAGAGGTCAGACGTCCCTGGGGAAGGGGAAAAGGAGTTTGCTTTCTATTCCCGTGAGCTTGCGAGACACCGTAAAACATCAAAGCTGCCCCAGCTTACACTCAGCTGGGCTTTTGACCAGCGGGAGATCCACTTAATGGGTTTTGAAGCTTTGGAATATTTGAGCTCAGTGAAGGATCTGAGTGTCTCAGGTGAGAACTCTGATTGGCTGTACCACTACACCTGAACTGTCCACGTGGTTAGCTGTCCACAGCCTTACACGGCCGCCATTTCCTGAAGAGGTATCATTCCTGTTATGTCCCAACTTACCTGCCAGACCTGAGAATTACGATTATCAAACTGAGCCATAAATGTGAGTTTTAAATCTTGTTGGACTCCCAGAAGAAGTAAGTTCTTTCTTCATAAGTTGTAATGTGAAAATTCTTACATCTTTGTTGCTATTGCCAGAATATGGGAAGATCTTCCCAAGTTTGGAGCAAATGCAATATCATGAACAGGATCACTGACTGGCATTGGCTTCAGGTTTGCTCAATTTTGGTGTATTCATTGTAATAAACTCTGAACCTCGACCGCTGATTTGGCCTCCTGCTATCACTTCCCGTAGCTATCCTGTAGGAGTGAGTGTAAACAGAGTTGGAAGTGTTCCAAGAAATACAGCTACGGCTCAGCTTACATGAAATCTCACTCTGCAGAGGCCACTCATTGGCTGAGATTCAAACATCTGGCACCTCACATCTTCTTATGATACCATCTGCTGAACAGGCTGCTACTTCAGGCCTGTATGTTTGGAGCAAATTTACATTAGTAATGGGTGTTCTGCTGTCTACTAGACTTGTCCTCTTCACCCTGTGACTGTCCTTGCAGTTTATCATTTGATTTTCCTGCTGTTTCTTCAGTCTAAAGAACGGGAAGCCCAAGCCTGTCCAAATTCAGGGTGACCCCATGTCGGACGCCACACAGACCCGCTGCGTGACTTCCAGCCAGCAGTACAATGCCAATCTCCTTTTTTACTTTTATCTCAGACCTTCCTGAGACAGAGGGGAACCACTCATCCTGAGGGCACCGGGCATTTGTTAACCCTGTTAAACCCTGACATTTTCGTTGTTTGTTGGAGCAGGAGGGCATCCGGCGCCTGTGGGAGTGGAAAGACATCATAGATGATGTCTTGTGGTCCTCTGGGATGCTGTGCGCCTCAAGCATGACCATCACCACCAGTTATTTTGTTAACTTCAAGACTGGGTAACAGCCCTGGATGTATTGGACTCACTGTGTACACCAGGCTGGACTTGAACTCAGAGATCCACCTGCCTCTCCAGTGCTGGGATCAAAGGCGTGCGCCTCGGCTGCCGCCACCACCCCTAGTGCATCCCTTTAGTCTTATTCAGTCATGTTAAAATAAAACCATGCCAAGCCTGTGTGTTCACACTCCATGGTGGAGCTGAGAGATTCAGGCAGTTATCTGACTCTAGGAAAGTGGGCTACACTATGGTGTGGACATTCTCGGCCGCCTATCTGGATTCAAGGAGAGGGGTAGACTCAGTCTCATGTGGAGACATGGCAAGATTCTTGAAGAGTATGTGGAACTAGAGGTATTATTGGATCCATTATAAAAATATAATCTCCCGACTGACGTGGTGGCGCACACCTTTAATCCCAGCACTCTGGAGGCAGAGGCAGGCGGATCACTTGAGTTCAAAGCCAGCCTTGTCTACAAAGTGAGTCCAGAACAGCCAAGGATACACAGAAAATCCCGTCTCAAAAAAGGCAAAAAAAAAAAAAAGTGCTCAGGGAAAGAATAAAATAGACCCAGGTGTACATGTGGACTTTTCAAGGGAGAATTGCACTTAAATGTCTTTAAAATACGCACTTGTGGCTAGGTGTGCTGGTGCACACTCAGGAAGCAGAGGCAGAGCCAGGCCCATCTCTGTGAGTTCAAGGCACATGGTCCTAGGAAAGCTAGAGCTACATAGTGAGATTCTGTCTCAAAAAACAAAAAAAATTAAAATGAATAAAGCCAAATGTACATTTTTGGTGTCTTGGGAGGTTTTATCTTAAAGGGGTGCCAAGGAACTTAAAAGTGAGATCATAAAGTGATCCCTGTGATAGGATTGGGTAGCTTTGCAGCTTGATAGAGCAAAAGCACCCTGGTTTTTTTTTTTTTTCCCAAGGACTGCAGAAGAAGAAGATGGTTTTTAAAATTATTTTTTATCTATGTGGGTGTTTTGCCTGCACTGCGTGCTTGCCTGGTACCAGTGGAGGCCAGAAGAAGGCATTGGGTCCCTGGAACTGGTAACGGTTGTGAGTTTTCATGTGGGTCATAGAAGTCAAATCCTCATCTTCTAGAAGAGCAACCCAGTGCTCCTAAATGCTGAGCCATCACTCCACCCCCATATGCTGGAATTCTTGATTTTCACCTGACCAAGACTCCAACCAGACTCTGGAGTATGGGGACTTTTTGTCTTCTCACATCTCCTTAACTTTCTCTTTCTGTCCTGCATAGCATAACTGTTGTTTTTATTTTTTGTTAACTTGTTTTTCACTAAGCAAAAGAGCCTTCACTTGTTTTTCCTGAAACACTCATGATCACTATAAAAACAGTACTTCAGGCTAACCTGGGGGCACACATCTTTTTTTTTTTTTTTAACTTTTTATTGATTGAGTTTCACATCATGCACCCCAATCCCACTCATCTCTCTGTCCCCTCATATCCACCCTTTGCCCTTGCAACCTTCCCCCCAAAATAAAAAACACAAAACCAAACACAAAAAAGCATAAAAAGTACCTCATGGAAGCTGTAGTATATGTCAAGTGTGTCCTAGCTATACCTCCTGTCCACACATCTTCACTGGGAAACGTTCATTGCAGCTAGTCGTTGGTCTGGTGGGAGGTCTGCTGGCCTCTCTGACACCATCAGCATTGGATTCTCACCAGGCTTCCTCCCTGTTGTTCTGTGGAGATCCCACAGCTTTGGATTAGCAGGACCGGCCCTTTCACGCATCCCAGCTGTTCACAGATAATAGAGATGTTGGGGTGGGCCAACTCCAAGCCCTGGATCTGGGCCTGGGTGGTAGCTGAGCTGGTCAGCATCCTGCTCTCCCACACTTGCACCACCAGGGCGAGCTTTCCAAACTGCTCCAGGTGGGCCACCCAGCGCTGCCATCAGAGGGAGGCAAGGGCAGCTCTCCCGAGCTCTTGGGGCTGGCTTACCCTTGCTTGCCCCAGCCTCCAGTGTCAGCTGATGATTGCACATCTCAGGGTCTTTAACCCCAGCACCCTGCAGGCAGGGGAGTAGGTAGATCTCTGAGTTCCAGACCTGCCTGGTCTACAAGGGAGTTAGTTCCCATCCAGCTGGGGCTACATAACCCTGTCTCAAAGAAATATTTGTGAATCGTCTCAGCATACTCTATCTTCACATCTTGTTCAAGGTCAGAACATTTTTTTAACTGGGTTACTGAGTCCAAAGATCTTATTCTCTTGAAATTTAAAAAATATTTTACATGTATATTACAAGTGTGGGGTTCTGACTGACTGTCATGTGCGTATCACTGTGTGTGGAAGTCGGAAGACAAGCCTGTATGAGACAGTTCCCTCCCTCCACCATGTGGGCTCTGGTGACAGCTTTTACCCGCTGAGCTCTCTCTCTGCTGAATAAAACCCTCTTTGTATAATATCCACACTGAATAGTTTTCCATTTTTGTGTATACATCTATTTTTAAATTTCTATTGCATTTATTTCTTGTGTGGGTGTGTGCGAGTAGAGATAAGACAACTTGCAGCAGTAAGTTCTCTCTCTTCACTACGCGGGTCCCAAGAACTGACTGAAGGGTCTGAGCCTTACAGTTGGAGGCAGGCACCTTAACCTGTGGAATCAAATGCCCCCAAGTGTCTGTTTCTTTTGAGAATATTTTATCTACATGTACGTGAAGAATTTACATTATATTTCTCACTTACAGCTCTTGCTACAGTTAAATCTGGATAGAACTTGTCCTTTGAGTCCTGTTAAAAAGGAAATCATCCCCCCCTTTTTGGTTTGAAGTTACGCATGTACTGCCTTCTGATGCTTTCCCTCACCCCATTTCTCCGCAGCTGTGCATGCCTAAAGGGCTGTCTTTCAGGACACAGGCTGACAATAAGGAGCCTCAGTTCCACTCATTCATAATTACCCGGGAAGATGGTTCTCGCACCTATGGCTTTGTTCTCACTTTTTATGAAGAAGTTACAAGTAAGCAGATCTGTACGGCCATGCAGACCCTGTACCAGATGCACAACGCCGAGCAGCACGGGAGCCTGTGTGCGTCGTCCTCTTGCAGTTTGGACTCACTGGCAAGTAGTGTTGATGAGGGAGATGCAACTTCTCTTGTGAAACTCCAGCGATACAACTCTTACGACATCAATAGAGACATCTTGTATGTTTCAAAAAGTATATGCTTGCTCACACCACTGCCTTTCATGCGAGCCTGCAAGAAATTCCTCCTCCAGCTTTACAAGGCGGTAACCTCACAGCAGCCCCCACCATTGCCGCTTGAGAGCTACATCCATAACATTCTCTACGAGGTGCCCCTTCCACCTCCTGGGAGGTCACTGAAATTTTATGGTGTTTATGAGCCCGTCATCTGCCAGAGGCCTGGTCCCAATGAACTCCCTCTTTCTGACTACCCTCTCCGAGAGGCCTTTGAGCTCCTGGGATTAGAGAACCTAGTTCAGCTGTTCACCTGTGTTCTCTTGGAAATGCAAATCCTTCTCTACTCACAAGGTAGGTGTCCTTTGCACTTTGTTTTCTAAAAACAAGTACTTTTGCCCTGAACTACTTTATTTCATTATATAATCAAATAACGATCTGAAGTCTCTTCAGTTTTGCATAAAAAGAGTAGGCTGGGGTAAGATGAAAAGTTATAGGTTGCTTCTCTTTGAAGTGACAGTGGTTGCCGAAATAAACAAGAAAGAATGGAAAGTGTTGTGTTGACTGCTTTGGTTTTCTGAGAGATTTGTTTGTTTAATGAGAACCCTTTTTCCACTACATATAATCACCATTAGATACACTGAAACTTGTGAGCATCAGTGGCTAATGGACTTTCTGTTCTTCACAAATTGGTAAAGTTTCACATGAAAATTCAGGTGGCATTTGAAAGGAATAAATGCAATGTTTACTCTGCAATTTCCTGAGGCAGATAGCTTTGGAGCGTTTCCTGAGTGAGGGAAACATGCAGGTGGAAAACAGACATGGCCACCCCAGACCTCGGCTCAGATCTGCTAGTGTTGTGTGTAGTTGTGTTTTATCCTCCAAGTCCCAGAAGGTATTATGTTTATTGTATCTTTTATTCCCAACACAGATTTAGTTAAGATACTAACAAGTTAAATTTTGTTTCACTGATATATTTTTGATGACTGATATTGAACCCAGACTAGGATATCTGTTTCCGTCTGAATGTGAGTTTATACAAGAAATAGAGGAAGAAATAGAGATGTTGCGTCATAATAGACACTGAATTGTAGGGAATTGTAAACTGGCCGTGTGCATTGTTGGAACGCTGGGAAGTGTGCCTCAGACATTTGGATTCTGTTTTGGCAGCTGGTATTTAGGCTAGCAGAACCGCGGTGCAGTTGGGGAGCTGCTGTGGCTGTGTTGGGGGGCAGCTGTGGCTGTGTTGGGGTGCTGCTGTGGCTGTGTTGGGG
>CAJQZJ010031946.1:10197067-10222855 GCA_907164525.1 Lophiomys imhausi | reverse complement strand
TGTGTTGGGGGGCTGCTGTGGCTGTGTTGGGGGGCTGCTGTGGCTGTAATGCTGCTGCTTTCACCTTCCTTTTTTGTTTTTTTTTTTTTGGTTTTTTGAGACAGGGTTTCTCTGTGTATCCTTGGCTGTCCTGGACTCACTTTGTAGACCAGGCTGGCCTCGAACTCACAAAGATCCGCCTGCCTCTGCCTCCCAAGTGCTGGGATTAAAGGCGTGTGCCACCTCCGCCCAGCTCCTTTTTTGTTTTTCTATTTTAAATTATAAGTGAAACTGAGCCAAGCAGGCTATATTTACACTTCCCCATCTTGTGTGTGTGTTGACACTATTTGTGTGATGACAGCCCTTCACGAGGTTTCTCAGTTTATCCTACATAATAGTTTTGATAATGTGTTCCAGTGCTGCTCTCTTACCAGGGCGTTCTTTGGTGGCCTACCTGAGTTCTTTCCTTTTCTCTCATTTTCCTAGCGCTCACCATCACCTGGATACTGCCTATGTGCAGCTGAAAACCTAGTAATCCTCTCATGCTTTTTACTCTTTTCCATGGAGAGGTGGTAGGATTGGAGAGTTGCATGATGTCAGCTCTGAGTTTCAGAGGCAAATGGCTAGTGGTTAGGAGCACCTGTGCTTGCTGCTGAGGGCCTGGCTTTGGTTCCCAGCGCCCACACGGCAGTTCACAACTGCCCATAACTCCAGCTCCAGGAGGTCTGAGACTCCCTATTGATGTCCAAGCGCACCACGCACACACGGAGCCAGACAACATGTGAGCAAAACACTCATACACATAAAAGAAAATAATCTTTAAAAAATGTTTAACCAGTATTGGTTTTAGAAGTCATAAAAGCCTTACCCTCACATCTCTGCTCTGTCCCTTATTAACCATAACTACTGTGGGTGAGTGACATAATTTTCAGGAGTGTTGGTCTCCCTCATCTCTGTCGGGATGTTGTTGCCACCCACCCCTGATTAATTGTGAAAGTCAAATGAGAAGAGTTTGTATAGAATTCTTAGACTTTTGGGGGTTCGAGACAAGGTTTCTCTGTGTAGCCCTGGCTCTTCTGGAATCCACTCTGTAGGCCAGGCTGGCCCCTGTCACCTAAGTGCTGGGATAAAAGACCTGTACCACTACACCTGGCTCTCTTAGACTGTTTTTGATGTTCCTTTAATCCAGGGGCAAATTGAGGCACAAGTGTTCTAATTAACCAGGACACAAGTAATGTGGTAGTTCCAAAAATTGGGCTTATATCAGTCTCTTTCTAGATAACTGAACCATTGTTGGTAACTGCACTGGATCTGTACATAATCTTTCCTTACTTGTCTCAGTACTTATTAAATTAATCACTCATTCTTCAGCTGTATGATAAAGGTATCATACTAAATATGTATAGAGTATGAAATGAAAGCTTTGTGTAAATGCAGTTTTGGTGATTTTTTAATATTGATAATGTCTCTCCCCTTAGACAAAGACACTTAATGAACAAAACGTAAGAGCCGTTGTGTTGACTTGTGCTTTGTGTCCTTTGCGATTCCATGTAGGGGATTTAAAGGATATTTGCCAGTTCATTTCTTTTTTTTTTTTTTTTTTTTTTTTTTTGGTTTTTCGAGACAGGATTTCTCTGAATATCTCTGGCTGTCCTGGACTCGCTTTGTAGACCAGGCTGGCCTCGAACTCAGAGATCCACCTGCCTCTGCCTCCCAAGTGCTGGGATTAAAGGCGTGCGCCACCACCGCCCGGCTGCCAGTTCATTTCTTATGCTTGATAAATATACACTGTAAAATTTAAAGATGCTTCAAGAACCAAACAATTACTTAGAAAATCTAAAGTGAATTTAAGTAGATGGATTTCAATGATGAAAATGTTTATTGAACTGATTTGTAATTTTAGTCCACGATTTATTTAGACAGATTCAATCTATTATCTAGAGAGTAATTACATCACAGTCTTTTTTTTCCCCCAGTGATAATTAGCTATAAATTTTAAGTAGAATGCACCCAGGAAGTGAAAGCTCTTTCCTAGTACCTTAAGTCAAAGGAGAATGTGTGAGGGTTTCATAGAGCCTGACAGCATAAGCTGGGAGTATGGCTCTGTTTTCACAAGAGTAGTGGAAATACAAAAGATTAGAAATTTAAGCACCAGTGTCAACTTTTGACACCATAACTAAAGCCTGCAGAACACTTGGGCCTTGCTTGCCTCCTCTGGCTCTTTACAAAAGAAAAAAGCAGTTAGTGCCACCTCACCAGCCACATTCCTCTTCCTCTTGCCTCTGCAGGGCTCCTCTGCCGTGCACGCCTTCTGCACTCTTCTCCTATTATATTGCTGGTGAGGTCTGGGAAGATGGCTGTTCTTCCAAAGGACCCAGGTTCAAATCCCAGCACCCACATGGCAGATCACACCTTTAATCCCAGCACTTGGGAGACAGAGGGAGGCCGATCTCTGTGAGTTCGAGGCCAGGACAGCCAGGATTAGAAAAGAAACAAAAACACATTGCTAGTCATACTGAAATACACATAGTTTTTTGGTCATTGTTTATCAGTGATAAAAACAAACCTAATGTTTTTATAATGGAAACTATATTTCTATGATATTGATCCAAAAATCAGTAGCATTTGCCCAGTTTTTAAGTGGCATTTTAGTATCAGATTTTTGCAGGGGTAGGGTTGCCTTGAACATGCTGGGCACATCTATTACACTTATTTTATGGTAAACATAACCTTAGTATTGTTATAATTGTTTGTCTTCTTTTGAGATAAAGTCTTATGTGCTCCTGGCTGGCCTTGAGCCCATTATGTATCTGAGGATAACCTGAACTTCTAATTGTCTTTTCTCAACCTCCCAAGTGCTAGGATTACATGCATATGTTACCGTGTCTAGCTCTATTTGTGGTATTGTTAAGCAGTGAAGTGGACTTTTATTTGGGCCAGTTATGATAGATACATGGGACTTCCCTGTGAGCATGCCTTTCATAATGCTTGCTTTTTTTACTGCCCATCTGTCTGATCATATGACGAAGCCATGAGTTAGTAAGATTCAGATGTAAGAACCTTGACCATCGCGTCTGCCCTCTTATCACTGCTACAGAAACACCATGTGACTGCGTCCACTGTGCTGATTTGTTTTTAGTTTCCTCAGTTGTTGGAGGACCGTGTAAACAAGATGTTTGCTAGCCGTGGAGCTGCCATCTGTAAACCAAGCACCTTTTCTTGGCCAGCTGAGAGGTGTCGTATGAGGATAGAACCTGGCAGATTCTCACAGTTTTAGCCAGTCCTAAAGGACAAGTGATACTGTTCATTATTATACGAGTCTCTTCGCACTTCAGGCTGACGAGATCAGTATATAAAGTATTTCCATTTCATTACGCAGCTTTCCCTTCAGAGAGGCTTCTGACCTTACAAGGTACCTGAGTATTCAAGTGTCAAGATTATTTGATATACTTCAACCACGGTTGTTCTTCAAATGGAAATTCTGTAATCTATTGCCCCTGTAGTAGTTACTAAGAGGTACAGATATTTAGTGTAGTCTCCATAACTGTTGCATGGAGAATTTGTCTATGTCAGCACTCCAGCTTCTGGCTTACATTGTTTGCACAGGAAGTCTTGTTCATGTCCAGTTAGCATGGCTTGAAAAGTGAATTTATATCATTTCTATCCTATAATAGTTTATACTACATAAAGTGTTCCATTAAAACATACATGTCAACTGTGTTTTTATAATTCACTTTAGACTTCTACCTTAATTCCATCCACCCTAACTTTCTGTTTGCTTTTTCGAGACAGGACTTCTCTGTGTATCCCTGGCTGTCTTGGAACTCGCTGTATAGACTAGGATGGCCTTGAACTCCCAGATCCACCTGTCTCTGTCCTGAATGGTGAGATTAAAAAACATATACCATCACTACCTGGTATAACCTTAACATTTTAATATTCTATCATTCTAATTATAGCCTATGTTAACAGATTTTGGTGCCCTCAGTCCATGAGACACCTGTAAAGGGTTCCACCCCGTCCATGTTATACGCACCTGTGAATTAGGTTTTGGGCCTCTTTAGGGGGTTGTTACCAGGGACACTACTCCTTTTGTCTGTCCTTAATCTTGATTACGGCCCAAAGAGGTTGTAGTTTATGTTTCTATTTAATTTTTATTATTTTTTGTTTTATGTGTATGGATTTTTTCTGTATGCATGTATATGCACCACATGTGTACCGTGCTCAGAGAGGCCAGAAGAGGGTCTCGGATCCTTTGGAACTAGAGTTACAGGCAGTGTGAGCTGCCTTGTAGGTGCTGGGAATGGAGCTCAGGTCTTTAGAAGGGCAGCCAGTGCTCTTAACCATGGGCTGTCTCTCCAGCCCCGTAGTTCATGTTTCTTTTTTTTTTCCCCCAACGGGTGAGTTGTTTTATTTATTCATCTCACATCCTGATTGCAGCCCCCTCCCTCCCCACATCAGGGCGCCCCCCTCCACGTTCCCCCCCCCACGTCCGTGTGTCCTCCCTGCCCACATCAGGGTGTCCCCCCCACGTCAGGGTGTCCCCTCGACTCCCTCCCCATATCAAGGTGTACCCCCCCTATCTCCCCACATCAGGGTGTCTCCCCCACCATCCCAACCTAGCACATCTGGTCGCACAAGTGCATCCTCCTCCCTCCTCCTCTGAGGACAGTCACCAGAGCCCAACCAGGGGTAGTAATCAAAAAGCAGAGATCAGAGTCCACATCAGAGACAGCCCCTGCTCTACTTGCTAGGGGACCCACATGACTACCAAGCTGCCCACCAGCTACATACATGTCAGGGGCCTAGACCAGTCCACACACTCCATTTTGCTACAACCATTTTAAGCTTCTACAGTTTTTAAACTATTTATTTTTATTTTGTGTACATTGGTGTTTGGACTGCATTTTTGTCTGTATGAAGGTGTTGGATCCCCTGCAACAGGAATTAGAGACAGTTGTGAGCTGCCATGAGGGTGCTGGGAATTGAACCTGGGTCCTCTGAAAAACCAGCCAGTGCTCTTAACCGCTGAGCCATCTCTCCAGCCCCCCATTTTCCACATTGTTAACATGAGTGCCTTGACTCTCCTCTCACTTCCATATCCTTTTAAACATATTTACTATTGTTTGTGCATGCATGCGTGTGTATTAGGTAGTGGCCAGCTGGATGGTCCTAATAAACTGACTTCAGTCTTGGAACCCACAGGATAAGAGGAGAACTAACTCCATAAAGTTGGTCCTTTGATCCACATACACATAATAAATAAATGAAGATAGATGATATTTTCAAAGAATGAGGGGACAACTATTCAGAAGTCAGCTCTCTTCTCCACCTGCTGAGCAAAGGTCTCTTGTCTCTGCTAGACTGAACTCACGGCAGGCTAGCTGGCCTGTGAGTCTCTAGGCAGTCCTGCCTCCCCTTACCATCCCCTGTTGGAGTGCTGAGTACACACATCTGGCTTTCTACGTGGGCTGTAAGGCTTGTGTGGCGTGGGTGTTCTAGTATCATTTCTGTTGCTGTGACAAATTTAGGGAAGAAAGGGGTTTATCTGGTCATAGTTCCAGATACAGTCCTTCTGCAGCGGCGGCCACAGCTTACCTACTGTGGGGAGCAGGGAGAAGTGGATGTGGGATAGCACTTGCTTACCTGTTCGGTTAGATTTCTTTATTCTTGCACAGTGCAGGGTGTCCTGTCTAGGGAATGCTGCCCACAGTGACTTGGGTTCTCCTACAGTCAGTTTACAATCAAGACAAACCCCACACCCATATCCACAGGTTAACCTAATCCAAAAATTCCTCATTCAAGACACTCCTCCAAGGTGATTCTAGATAGTGTCAACTTGACGGTTAAAACCAACCAGAGCACTGGTAAGAACTTTGTCCCTTTTCTGAGACGTGGTGCAGTGTGCAGTGGAGCTCTGTTCAGTCTGCCTCCGTCAGGACACCTGTGGAACCCGTGGTGGCGATTCACCGAATTTGAATCACGCTCGCCAGCTGCAGCCTGAAGTCGCTGGAGGTGTGTGCCGACTTGATCAGAGGCGCAAAGAAAAGAATCTGAAGGTGGAAGGACCGGTGCGCATGCCTGCCAAGAGGTTGAGAATCACTACAAGAAAAACACCTCGTGGTGAGGTTCCAAGATGTGGGATCGTTTCCAAATGAGAACTCACAAGCGACTCATTGACTTACGTGGTCCTTCCTACGTTGTCAGGCACTTTGCTTCCATCAGTATCGAGCCAGCAGCCACCATTGCAGATGCTTACGTCAGCCATGTTAATAAATAGACTTGCTCTGTTGTCTAAAAAAAACCTTTGCCGCCGGGCGGTGGTGGCGCACGCCTTTAATCCCAGCACTTGGGAGGCAGAGGCAGGCGGATCTTTGTGAGTTCGAGGCCAGCCTGGTCTACAAAGTGAGTCCAGGACAGCCAAGGATACACAGAGAAACCCTGTCGAAAAACCAAAAAAAAAAAAAAAAAAAAAAAAAAAAAAAAAAAAAAAAAAAAAAACCTTTGCCTCTGCCATTTGACTGGCTGTGATCTTCATACCCTCATAATTCATATTCTGTTAGCATCGTGATGTGAGACTCACTAAAGCTCAGATTGCTTAGTTTATAACAGTAAGATTACATGACGTGCCTACATCTAATAAACCTTCATGAGTAGCAGCATCTGACTAAGCTGCTGGCATAGTCGGTGGACATTATCCTAGGTATCATGAAGACAGTACACGCACATGGGCGTCTTCCTATGAGTTATTTCTCTTAGCGTTTACACAGGAGGTCAGGCAGTCCTCCTCTTTAGACTAAACAGACATTACAGTGCTTTTTATTCAGCCTACTGGCTGGTTGTCCCTTGAATATACCTGAATCATATGCATCTGTCCCACGGTGAGCTATGACTCTTACAGAAGTTCAAGCTTGTTCCATTCTGAAACATTTAAAAATAAAAAGGCCAACTTTGGTGGCACATTCTTGTGATCCCAACACTTCAGAGGCAAAGACATAAGGGCCTCTCCAAGTCTCTGGCCTACCTAGCTCACATGGTTGGCTATAGGACAGCCAGGGATACAGAGCAAAACTCTTGTCTAAAAAAAAAGTAAAAACAAAGATACTGCTTCAAATTAGATACCATGGTAAAGGTTCTTTAGGTTGTGATGTTCTACAAAATAAGAAACTTCACGTGTTTGCTGGAGCTTCTTGGCTTTACTCTTCCGTCCATGTGGACCACCTTTTGCTGACCTAGGATCTTAGAAGTACTGTGTTGGGGCTGGAGAGATGGCTCAGCGGTTAAGAGCACTGGCTAGTGCTCTTCCAAAGGTCCTGAGTTCAATTCCCAGCAACCACATGGTGGCTCACAACCATCCACAATGTGATCTGGTGCCCTCTTCTGGAATGCAGGTGTACATGCAGATAGAGCACTCTGCCTCCTGAGTGCTAGGTTATCCAGGCTAGTTTGGAATTATTTAGTCATTGATCTGCCTGTCTCAGGTACTTGACTATACTACCACACCTAACTTAGTTTTGAAAATTTGAACATGAGCACTTAATCTAATATTAATCAGACTCTTTAACTCAGGTAACTGTTTTGGGGCTCTAGCTCAGTGATAGAGCACTTGCTTAGCATATGTGAGGCCCTAGGTTCAATTTCCAGCAGTGTGAAAAAATATTTTCTTTTTTTCAAGACAGGGTCTCACATAACTGATTGCTGGCCTTGAGTTTACTATGTTATCAAGGATGACTTTGAACTTGTGATTCTTTTATCTCCACCTCTCCAGTTATACATGGGTTACAGATACGTATCCCATGCCTGGTTTATATGGTGTTAAGAATTGACCTTGTGGCTGGGTGGTGGTGACACACGCCTTTAATCCCAGCACTTGGGAAGCAGAGGCAGGCTAATCTCTGTGAGTTGGAGGCCAGCCTGGTCTACAAAGCGAGTCCAGGACAGCCAGGGCTGTTACACAGAGAGTGTTCAACCCTGTGTTGAAACCCGCCCCCCCCCCCCCAAATTTGAATTTGTGGCTTCATCATGCTACACAGGTGTTCTTCCAACTGAGGTGTCCCCAGAGCTAGGAGTGCGGGTGAGGTGGTCCCACCACATTCAGCTTTTTTTTGTTTGTTTTCCAAGTGTAAAATTCAGGTGTGTGTGTGCACACGTGTGTGATGTGGAAGTGACAAGACAACTCACTAAGGTAATAGTGGGAACAAGGCAGCCGAGAGCCACATCATGAAGAGCCGCATGTGCCGGGCTGAGGCTTGTTTTAAAAATAACTGCTGTCATACATCCATGTCTTTGAAGCAGTGGAGACAAAACTTTTATAAGATATTTTATTTTAGGATGCTGAGTGGAAGCCAGGCATGGTGGCGCACCCTTTAATCCCAGCACTCAGGAGGCAGAGGCAGATGGATCTTGAATTTGAGGCCAGCCTGGTCTACAAAGCAAGCTATAGGACAGCCAAGTATACACAGAGAAACACTATCTTGAAAACCCAACCAAGCAAACAAACACTAAATAAATGAGTAAAAAAATTAAATAAATATGCTTGTGATGGTTGGAATAAGAATTACGCCCATCCGTTCTTACATGTAAATTAGTGCTTAGGGAGTGGTGATATTTGAAAGGATTAGGAGGTGTGGCCTCCCTAGAGTAGATGTCACTGGGGGTGGGCTTCTGAGGCTTTCAGAAGTCAAACCAGGTTCAGTGGCTCTCTCTTCCTGCTGTCTGTGGATCCAGATGTAGAACTCTCATTCCTTCCCAGCACCATGTCTGCCTCCTTGCCGCCATGTTTCTCACCGTGCTGCTAATAGGAGCCCTAACTAACTGTAAGCCAGCCCCAGCTAAATGCTTTTCTTTATGAGAGTTGCTGTGGCCATGCATCTCTCCAGCAGTAGAACACCAAGAATGCTGAATGGGAAGATGGCCCAATCAGTACAGTTCCTGCCAGGTAAGCAAATACCTGAGTTGAAATCCCTGTCACTTACATAAAAGCCAGGTTGCGGTGGCACACACCTGTAACTTCCGTTCTGAGGAGGGGAGTAGTGAAAACAGACAGGTCTCTGCAGGTCTGGGCCAGCCAGTGCAGCCAGATTGATGATTTCCAGTGAGAGAACCTCTGACATCCACACGCACCAACACATACACACATATAAACACATGCACATGTGCACATGCACACATGTAAAAATATCCGTAAAGAAAAAATCTTTTTCATTTTTTTTTCTGTGCTAGTGATTGAATACAGAGGCCTTGTGCATGCTAGGCAAGCATTCTGCCACTACTGTGTTACCAGCCCCTGCTTTTATTTCTTGATTCAGTTAAAAGGAATGGTCTATTTCTGCCAATAAATTTCATTACTAAAAAGTGTATGATACATCAACCAATCTTGTAGAGAATTCAAAACTAAAAAGATTAGTCACAGAGCATTTACAAGTGGGAAACAGCAGAAAAGGAACGTGACCCTTGTCTCTTAAAGTCCAGGAGAAGGGAGAAGAATGTGTAACTTATTTTTACTTACCATGGTGTTTCTATAAATAAAGCAAGAAAATATCCCACTTTACAAACCACCATTACTTGAAGAAAGTATGTTTCAGGAGACTGCATATTTCTCCAACCACAAGTAAACTAGCCAGCTTGCTAGGAATTTAGTTTGATCGTTCTAATCCCATTACCTTACGCTTTAGGTTCAACTAGGAGACAGAAACCATAAACTAATTTAGGTAGAGCAATGCAATGTGAATTATTAAGCTGTATTAGAAAATAAGCTGTAAGAGGCAGGCGGATCTTTGTGAGTTCGAGGCCAGCCTGGTCTACAAAGTGAGTCCAGGACAGCCAACAATACACAGAGAAACTCTGTCTCGAAAAACCAAAAAAAAAAAAAAAAGAAAAAGAAAATAAGCTGTAAGAAATGAATTCTGAAGGATACTCGATGAAGCACAA
The DNA here is from genome assembly GCA_907164525.1 of Lophiomys imhausi. NCBI lineage: Eukaryota > Metazoa > Chordata > Mammalia > Rodentia > Muridae > Lophiomys > Lophiomys imhausi. The sequence goes on along the minus strand of CAJQZJ010031946.1, from coordinate 10,212,946 downwards.
ACGTTTAAGTGGGAACCCATAACTCAGAGCTATAGTGGATACCTCATTGAAGAAATTGTATAAGCATATAAACACATATACAATGTACACATGCACATATAAACACATACACATCATAAGGTATGGAGAAGGCCAGCAGGTTACTTTTCAGTATGTTGCCTGGAGACCAGAGCTGATCCTTGGTCATGGATCTAACAGAAGACAAAGTCCAAGGCCCATGTATGTGTGTGTGGCTGGTGAGAAGACCACAGGAATTGTTGCGTATGATTGTGGTGTGAAGTCTGAATACATGGTGTATTAGGGACCATCAGAAGAGCTGTCTACAGAGTCCTCATTCTTGGGATGTGACAGGAGTGTGTAACACATGTCTCCAGATGCCCACACTTCTGGTCGTACAGATAGCAGTAGCAAGACAGATGCATTCTGGGACCAGGAAACAAAGACCTTTTCCCCTATGATGTTTCTCCATTGTCCTATACTGACAAAACTTAATATTGTATTCATTGTCAAATGTTTAGAGGCTGGCCAGTTATAATAACAGAATGGATTTAGGGCCAAAAGGCATTTAATGGATAGTTGGCACATAGTTTGCTTAGAACTTCCAAGGTAGCCAGGCGTGGTGGCACACGCCTTTAATCCCAGGACTCAGGAGGCAGAGGCAGGCAGATCTCTGTGAGTTCGAGGCCAGCCTGGTCTACAAAGTGAGTCCAGGACAGCCAGCGCTTGTTACACAGAGAAACCCTGTCTCAAAACAAAACAAAACAAAATTCCAAGCTAGCCTTTCATATTACTAGTCATCTGGTGGAGAAAGAAATGTCAAATCAGACACTGGTGTCTTAGAGCTGATCTTCTCTCACAGGAAGCTCTTGCTGTTTCTCTTTTTTCTTTTTCTTTTTTTTTTTTTTTTTTTTTTTTGTCCCTGAGACAGGGTTTCTCTGTGTAACCCTGGCTGTTCTGGAACTCACTCTGTAGACCAGGCTGGCCTCAAACTCAGATATCTGCCTGCCTCTGCCTCCTCAGTGCTAGGATTAAAGGCGTGGGCCACCATGTCTGGCTCTCAGTATATTTGTAAAATACAGTGTCTACTAAAAGTGTTTACCTCAAGTAAAGAGGGAAATGGGCTGGTAAGATAACTCAACAGGTAAAGGTGTCTGCCACTAACCCCGATGACCTGAGTTCAATCCCCAGGACCCTCGTGGTGGTAGAAGAGAGCCAGCTCCTTGTCAGGTTGTCTGTCCTCTCACCCCTTCCCCAGTCACATAAATAAGTTTTTTCTTAATATTAAATGTGTCTTATTTTATCTGAACGGATGTTTTGCCTCCATATATGTCTATGCACAACATGCATTCCTGGTGCCCGTGGATATAAGTCAGGGAAGAAAACTCTTAAAAATTGGGATAGAGGCTGGGCGTGGTGGCGCACGCCTTTAATCCCAGCACTCAGGGGGCAGAGGCAGGTGGATCTCTGTGAGTTCGAGGCCAGCCTGGTCTACAAAGTGAGTCCAGGACAGCCAGGGTTACACAGAGAAACCCTGTCTCGAAAAACCAAAAAAAAAAAAAAAAAAGGGATAGAGATGCTGAAGTGTAGCTCTTCACAGTAGATGGCTATGGTGGGGTCGGGTTAGAAAGGACTCCGTTTCTTTAGGGGGCTGGCCACTGGGAGTTTGACCATGTTCCAGTGGGAACATGGGCAATGTAAATTGGACTTTGTAATTTTTTCTTTGTTTCTATTTCCTTTTTCTTTTGTTCAGGAAGTTCACAATGGTTGAGGGTGGACCTGGGAGGTCTGGGAAGTAAATGTGATCAGATATATTATATGAAATTTCCAAATTATCAATAAAAATACATTTTTTAAAAAGGAAGAGATCATGGAATCTCCTGGAGTTATGAATGGTTAGCAGCCACCATGTGGGTGAGTCCTTGGCAGCACCTCTGGGCCATCTCTCCAGCATCAGTAAAGAGCATATACTGCTTTTACAGAGGACCAGAATTCAATTCCCAGCACCCATGTAGGGTAGCTCACGACTACTTATACACTCCAGCTCCAGGGAGAGCCAGCGCCCTCTTCTGCACTCCCAGGGCAACTGCACTGATGTGCAAACCCCCCCCCCCCCTTTTAAAAAAGAAAAAAAAAACCTTTAAAAAATTTTAATAAAAAAATAACACAGTTTTTTTTTTTTTTTTTGTTTTTTTTTTTTTTTTAGTGGAAAACATCCTTTTTATGTTTGGGCCAATGAACCAAGTAACATCTGATCATTTTCCTTGACTTTTTGCAAAAGATAATTATAAAGTCTCCCCAGGTTTTACTGTAATTGTATACACTGAATCCTGTGAAATTCTTACAAGTCCATATTCCCTTTTCAATTCTCAAATCTAAAACAATTCTGAAAATGAATCCTTCTGTAACTGATTTATCATCAAAACCAGATCAGAACTAAAGTAAACTTACTTATTTTCTGCCCTATAGAACACTCACCTGGCTTGCTCTGAAAATGTTATCTGTAGGCTGCATCTAAGCATGTTATTACCTTTCAAAGTTTTTTTTTTTTAATCTATAAAATCTTATAAAACATCTATCTCCACAGGTTTAAGTAGGGATTGTGAACCTATGTAGGAACAGAACATGTATGTCAGACTGCTTAAGAGGGCAGCACAGTATTGTGGGCAGTTGCTACTTTTGATAAATAAATTAGTTTGTGTAAGCAAGACACAACCAGAGTCGGCCATGGTGGCACATACCTTTAATCCCAGCACTTGGGAGGCAGAGGCAGGCGGATCTCTGTGAGTTGGAGGCCAGCCTGGTCTACAAATTGGGTGTTAGGACAGCCAGGGCTGTTAGAGAAACCCTGTCTCAAAAAACAAACAAACAAGAATCCAGCCTTTAATTACCTGGTAATTCTTTTTATCCTTAGACGCGATATTCTGTAGTTAGTAGTTAATTATCGAAAGTGTGACTATGATTGCTTACATGTTTGATTTCATTTTATACCTACAAAATAAATGCTGAAATAAATAATAATCAGTTATGAATGCTATAGCCCTAGTCATCTATACAAGAAAGAATAACTGGCCCCTGGATTGGAGATATGTTGTACACATATGAAAGTGACTCACAGCAGCAGCCTTGTATGTTTTCAGTAGGCAAGACTCAGACGACGATCTTACTAGGTTTTACATCCTGCACATCTTAGGAGAATGCAGGGCTGTGTGTGCATAGTCGCACATGGCCTTGGTGCCAGCACTGGGGAGGCCAAGCAGAGACAAGCCAATCCCTCAGTCTATATAGTAAGACTTTGGGAAGACAGGGAGGAGGGAAGGAAAGGGAGAGGATGAAAATTACTCATGTAGACGGGCATGGAGGCACACACCTTTAATCCCAGCACTCGGGAGGGAGGCAGAGGCAGGCGGATCTCTGTGAGTTCGAGGCCAGCCTGGTCTACAAAGCAAGTCCAGGACAGCCAGGGCTACACAGAGAAGCCCTGTCTCAAAAAAAAAAAAAAAAAAAAAAAAAAGAAAGAAAATTACTCATGTATTACTGATTTCAAGAAGCAAGAGTGCTGATGGTGTTTCCACACTTTCTACAAAGTACTCATGGGAAATAATTTAGCTCTTTAATTATGATGGGCTAGAATTGACCTACTTTCTCCATGATCATGAAGAAATATTTCTCAATTGTTTAAAGATTTATTTATGTGTATAACTATTTTGCCTGCGTGCATGTATATGCATGGTGTGTCTGGTGCCCTCAGAGGTCAGAAGAAGGCATCAGATCCTCTAGGACTGGAGTCACTGATGTTTGAGAAATGAGAGCCACCATATGAGTACTGGACCTGAAGCCAGGTCCTCTGCAAGTGCACTGAGTGATCTAAACCACTGAGCATCTCTCCAGTCCAAAACCACTTATTTTAATACAGATTGTTTTCTAATATTTTTAGACTTACGGCAGCAATTGATTTCACTTGGCTTCTTCCCTTTTCCTTCTCTTGTTCTGTGCAGACTACCAGCGCCTGATGGCCGTGGCAGAGGTCGTCACCACGCTCCTGTTCCCGTTCCAGTGGCAGCATGTCTACGTGCCCATCCTCCCTGCTTCTCTGCTACACTTTCTTGATGCCCCTGTCCCTTACCTGATGGGTCTTCAGTCAAAAGAAGGAACTGACCGGTCTAAGTTAGAACTCCCTCAAGAGGTAAACTTACCATTAATGATGAAGCGTTCCCTTTGTTGACTTATGTCAGCAAGGGCGTCTTTTATTAAATAGCGTTGTCTTTGTGCAGTAGTTACACCTGAACCTCCCAGTGCTGTGGGGTTAAGGCCTGAGCCCTATCTGCACACTGTTGTTTCTGCTGACACTTGTTGTAACACAGCTATTAGGTAAATACACTTCAGAGAAGGACAGTAACAAACTTTCCCAACTATACATTTCTGAAGGTGGTTCAATGATAGTATGATATTACCATCTTATTCTAAAATCATAACTTCTTATGTTTTTAAGTAGGTTATGGGTCAGGGTTCTGTAGAGTAACAGAACTTATAGAACGAATCTATCTAGAAAGGGGATTAGTGTGATTTACAGGCTGAGGCCCAACTAGTCCAACAATGGCCGTCTATCAGCAGAAAGTCCAGGAGTCCACTAGGTGTTCAGCCACGAGGTGGGCGTGTCAGCTGGTTCTCAGTATATGCTGGAATTCTGAAGAAGTGGGCTCCAGTGCCATTGAAGGACTAGACTTGCTCTCGAGGTGAGAGGTAGAGAGAGAAGCTTCCTTCTTCCATGCCCTTACATAGGCTTCCATCAGAAGGTGTGGCCCAGATTAGAAGTGGGTCTTCTCACCTCAAAAGATGTGGATTAAAGTTGTATCTGCCCAACTCAAAGATCTAGATTGTAAATGGATCTTCCTACTTCAAATTAAGCAAAAATACCTCACTGATGTGTCCCTCTGTTTTGAGGATCTTAGTTAATTCTAGATTGACAACTAAGATAGCCATCAAAAGCAGTATAGTCCAGATTTAACATTCCTTTGAAATCATTTTTATTGAGTTAATTTTCATTTTTGACCTCCATTGAGTGGAAAGTAGTGTCTCTTGGGAAACTGGGGAGAATGGAAAGAGCAAACGTTTGCTACTTGCCATCTTTAGATGCAGGCTGGTCATTTCCTGTTCTGGTGTCTCACAGGTAAAGCCAAGTTAACAAAACTTTTAATCCCTAGCTCTTGGCACTTTAATATTACTTTGCTTTCTCTGCATTGTGTTTAAAATACTTAGGAACAAAATAAGAGTTCTTGAAACCATTTAAAATGTAATTTTAGCTCTTGTTAATGACATTCAGAATTGGAATGGCAAGCTTTGAAATAAAATATTGATGAGTGGTATGGCCTGTATAAATATAAAATGCTTAATTACATTGTTAGCTATTTAATTATCACTTTCTTGATAAAATCCCTCTTACTGAGCTTCAGTTTACGTGTTCTTTGTTTTTCTCATAGGTATTCCCATTTTAAGAAGTGAATTTAAAATCACACACTAAGCCACACCCACCATATTGAATAGGAAGTCCTGTAATCAGTTATCCATGGTGCCTTGCCAAAACCACCTTTGCTATTGGAGGGGGAAATAGCTTGACTGAGGTCTTATGAAGTGTGCCTGTTGTGGTGTCCTGGGTTGGGGGAGTGGGCCTTGCAATGCTTTCTCATGATCTGTGTTCCCCCCACCCAGTTTTTCTTCTTTTTCTATTCTTTAAGTTTTCTCCTTAATTATGTTAAGATGGTATCTTGTTAGTTCAAAAAAATTAAGTTCTTTGAATTTCCTTTTCTAAAAAAATTCTTCATAGCGAGGCATGGTGGCGCACACCTTTAATCCCAGCACTTGGGAGGCAGAGGCAGGTGGATCTCTGTGAGTTCTAGGTCAGCCTGGTCTACAAAGTGAGTCCAGGACAGCCAGGACTACACAGAGAAACCCTGTCCCGAAAAATTCAAAAACATTTTTTTTAATTCTTCACATTTTCAAAGAAAAAGAAATAGACTAAATGGATTTTTGTTTCAAAAAAAGATTTAATGTCATTTTTAGTTTATTATATATGTATGATTGTTTATCAAATGATATAAAAATTTTATTTATATATATATATAAAAGGCTTTCCAAGTTTATGTGAATACCTGTTGAAATATTTTAAGCCACTTAATATGCATACAGTTGGAAAATACTTTCTCCGCGTGTATCATCTGACCCTAAAGATAAGCCAGTTAAATTTTCTAAAAGCCCTCACAAATGATGTCTGTGATTTTCTAGCTTTTTTTTTCCAATCTTGAGCTCAATACACAAACTCATCTCTCTTCGTATATGAAGTAGCATGGATCAACTGTAAAAAGAGTCAGTGTTTCTACGTAAAACCCTACATTAGGAGCATCCTTGTTTTAGAAGGAAAAGCTAACAATATGTCTCTTCACAGTGTCACATAATTTTAAGGAGCAAGTAAACATAAACAATAATAGCCTTTTTAAGCTGGATGTAGTGTTGCACACCTTTAATACAGAACTTGGGAGGCAGAGGCAAGTGAATTTCTGTGAGTTCAAAGCCAGCCTGGTCTACATAGACAGTTCCAAAATAGCCAGGACTACATACAGAGACCCTATCTCAAAACATCAAAAATATATAATAAATAAAAATAAAAATCTTTTTTAAAGAGACTTAAATGTGCAGTCTCCTGATGCTTCCCTCCCTTTCCCCTGAAAACTCTGAAATAAAATGACTAAATCTAGCAAGGAGGTTTCTAAAAATAGTTACAAAAATGGCAAGCTTACAAAATGACTATTTTAGCCAGGCGGTGGTGGCGCACGCCTTTAATCCCAGCACTTGGGAGGCAGAGGCAGGCGGATCTTTGTGAGTTCGAGGCCAGCCTGGTCTACAAAGTGAGTCCAGGACAGCCAAGGATACACAGAGAAACCCTGTCTCCAAGAAAAAACAACAACAACAACAAAAAAAAACCAAAATGACTATTTTAGGAAAGTATGATTTTAGTTATTAGGTGGCTAATGTAACTGCCTAGACTTATAATTAACCACCTACTCCCTTTCCTTATGATTCCAAAATGACAGATGTTAGTAGCCATTTGCTACGTTATCTTTTAGGGAGCAGCTTGGGGAAGGGAGGGTAGAAGAATGTAGCACTAAGCAAAGTCTGGTACCTCACCTTCAGCCATTCTCATTCTTGTTCGTCTTTAGTATGTTAGCAAAAAAAAAAATGGTGGCTTGGAGAGATGGCTCAGCGGTTAAGAGCTCTGGCTGCTCTTCCAGAATACCCGGGTTCCATTCCCAGCACCCACATGGCAGCTCACAGCTGTCTGTAACTCCAGCTCCTGGACTTCTGACCCCCTCACACAGACATACATGCTGACAAAACACCAGTGAGCATAAAATAAAAATAAAGTATATATTTTAGAAAAAGAAAAAAAACAAGAGAAACCCTTTGTTTTTAATTGAGCCTTGCCTTGAGATTCTGGTTTTTTTGTTGTTGTTGGATTTGTTTATTTGTTTGTTTTATTTTATTCCCCTCAACCCCAGACAAAGTTTTTTGTTTTTGTTTTTTGTGTCCCTGGCTGTCCTGGAACTAGCTCTATAGACCAGGCTGGCCTTGAACTCTCAAAGATCCTCCTGCCTGTGCCTCCTGAGTGCTGGGATTAAAGGTGTGTGGCACCACACCCAGCTACCTTGAGATTCTGAGGTAATATTTAATTTTATTTCATTTTCATTTAAGAGACAGGCTCTTACTGAGTATCCCTGACTGGGCTAGAACTCTATGCATTGACCAGGCTGATCTCAAACTCACAGAGATCTGTTTCCCTTGAGTGCTAGGACTAAAGATATGTCACCACATGTCTGGCATATGCATTGCTTTTAATTGGAGGTGTAATATCATGAAAGTTTGTGGACACTGTTAGAAATATAGAAATAGTACTCAAACTGTGTCAGATTTAGATATTAAGTATGTTTGTAGTATCATGTGTACAATACTTCATGGGCTCCCTCTGTGTCTCCTGCTGAAAAGGCCTTCCCCTTTCTTCTTCTAAGAGTTCTTTTCTCCTCTTCTGGGAAGTCCCACCTTCACTTCTCTTTCTGCCCAGCTATAGGCCATATGTTTTTTTATTGACAGCTGGTACATTTATATGACCCACAAGATACTTCTTTACAAATCCTCCACAAAAAAAACTGCCAAACGTCACAGGCTGCTTGAAGACATGCTTCTACAACAGGCTGCAAAAGCCTTCGTTAAAGGTCTGCATTTGAATACCATATTTTAGGAATAATTGTTGATTACCTGTCTTTGAACAAAAGAAAATCTTGGAAATTTTTTATTGAGTTTAACTTGAGACTTTACCTTTTTTTAAAAATTAATTTATTTACTTTACATCCTGATCAAAGCTTCCCTTCCCCCCTCTCCTCCCAGCCCCTCCCTCTACCCTCCTCTCCCCCGCTTCTCTCCACAGAGAAGGGGAGGCCTCCCATGGGTGTCAGCCCTCCTTGGCATGTCAAGATGCAGTAGGACTAAGCATATCTTCTCCTTTTGGTCCTAGACAAGGATGTCCAGTTAGGGGAAAGGGATCCAAGGCAAGCAACAGAGTCAGAGACAGCCCTTGCTCCAGTTGTTAGCGGACCCACAGGAAGACCAAGCTGCACATCTGTTACATATATGTAGGGCCCTCAGTCCATCCCATGCATGCTCTTTGGTTGGTGGTTCAGTCTCTGTGAGCCCCTATGGGCCCATGTTAGTTTTTTGTTTTTTTCAAGACTGGGTTTCTCTGTGTACCCTTGGCTGTCCTGGAACTCACTCTGTAGACCAGGCTGGTCTTGAACTCAAGAGATCCACCTGTGTCTGTCTGCCTTCCAAGTACTGGGATTAGAGGAGTGTGCCACCACCTCCTAGCTGTTATTTTAAATTTTAAAGAGGGGTACTTGTGATGTTTCCTCCTTCCACACAATGTCTCAATTTTTTTTTTAACATTTAAAAATTTTTTTTTTTTTTTTTAATGAAACACAGTCTCACTGTACAGCCCTTGCTGTCCTGAAACTCACTCTGTAGACCTGACTGGCTTCAAACTCATAGGGCTCCATCTTCCACCACATCTGGAGTGGTGGGATTAAAGGCATGTGCTACAATGCCTTTAATGCACTTGCTGCTCTTGCAGGAGTCCCAGGTTTGGTTTAAGCACTCACATAGTTCCGGGGAGTCCAACACCCTCTGACCTCTGAGGTATCGGGCCTGCACACATGCAAGAAAACACCTACTGTAAAAGTAACTTTTATTTGCCTGATTCAGTTGTCATCTAGAAGACTTTCTGCTAACCTAGGCCTAGTCCTGGAAGCGTCTAGCCTCCGCACAATCTAATCTAGGCCTAGAATGTTTTCAGCCTCTGAGACTTACTGCTGAATAAGCTCACCTTTTCTAGTTCTTTCTGAACTCTGGCTCACTGGTTTAACTCAGCTATTGTGGCTCAAACTCCTCTCCAAGCTGATTGATTCAACCTGGCTTCTCTCTACTTCTGACTTTTTGCTCTGCTTGGCCTCAGACTAACTAACTCTAGCAATCTGTTCTAATCTTCTGGCTCTTTCTCATTCTCTGGCTCGTTCTGTCCTCACCTGTGTCTAGCTTGTTCTCTCTCCAACCTGTCTCTGTACAACTCTCCTGATAAAACTGTCTCCTGTCTTTCTCTCTCTGTGCTGCTCTCTCTCTAGTACCTTCTCTTTCTTTTCTGTTCTCAGGGTGGGGTGTATCCTATTCTGTCAAATCTCTGTGATTTGTCACTTTTGTCTGCATCTCAATTAGACATCACTTTCAAACCTGGGCACTTCCTACTACAGACTAACTTTACCTTCATTGTTTGGGATTAAAGGTGTGTACTAAGGGTGTGTCTGCAGCCAGATCACACAGATCTAGAAGGTCTTTGGATCTGATGAGAGCAGTCATATTGATGGATTAAAATTCCTCTACACACATACAAATAAAATAATGCAAATCTTAAAAAGATATTTTAAATAAGTGAAATTTTATTATATATATGTACGTGTGTGATGGTAGTGATGGCTGCAGTCCATAGAACTCCGAAGACATCCTCATGGGGTCAGATTTCCCTGTCACCTTATGTGCGTTCTAGGAAATTGGACTCATGTCATTTGGTTTGCTCAGCAAGCATTTTACCCACTTGATGCCTCACCAGATGCCCCTTTTCCATGTATGTTGTGTGTATGGGTGTTTTGCCCACATGGATGCCTGTATGTTACAATCATTCTCATGCCTATGGAGTTCAGAAGAGAGTGTCAGATCCTCTGGGATTGGACTTGTAGATGGTTTTGAGCTGCCATGTGGATGCTGGTAATCAAACAAGGACCCTCAGGAAGAACAGCCAGGATTCTTAATCTCTGAGCCATCTCTCTGGTTGCCCACCCACAACACACTTTTTTATTTTTTTCTTAGTATTTGAACTCTAGGGAGGATAATTGGTAATTTCCCTTTCTTAAAATTGGTGTATTGGCATATTATATAGGAGGCAACACCCAGAACTAGCTGTGTAGGAAGGACCATGTACCTAACACTTAGGGGCAGGGTTCGGGCGACAAAAAGGAAAATGGAGATAAAGAAGGAAAAGATAATGAAGGCAGCTCAGCAAATAGAATGGCAAACGTGATCAACATGTAAGTATATGGAGCCAGTTATTTCCTGTGCTAGAAAATACTTGATGAACGAAGGGATCTGACCCTGTTGTTCAGTGTAGGAAGCATGGCACAGTGTGAAGTCCTGGGTACAATCCCTGCTATCTCATACATGAAATGCTGAGCCTTGGAAAGGTTGTTGTAAAAGGCACTGTATTGAAGAGCACCTGCTTGGCACATACAAGGCCCTAGACTCAACTCCCAAGTCTCAATTTCCAACACTACACATCCCCCCCCCAAAAAAATACAGTGTAAAGAAATAATATTTCAGCCAGGCATGGTGGTGTGTGCTGGTAACCTTAGGGCTTGAGAGGTGGGAACAGAAGACCTGGGTGTGCGTGTCGCGGTCATCTTATTTATTTAGCAAGCTCAAGGCTAGCCTGGGGTGTTTTATTTTAAAAATAGTCTAAACATGGTATAATTTGTGTCTATTTGTAATAGAATGTTTTAGAACATAAAATTCTTTTACTTTAAGTTTACTTTATGTCATCACAAAAACATAGTTCTCAACTTAAAGGGAATAAAAGATGGTTTATTCTGGAGCCAAATTTGAATAACCTTCACCTGAGAGCACAGATTTAAATGACTCCCAGATACCATGTTCTAATATGATAACAATTTCATGAAATTTTTATAGGAACAGAACAAAACAATTTAGAAATCCAGGTATTTTTCAGATGCATTGGGGGAAATCAGGTAAGTAGATTACAGCAGAGCAGGGGATTCTCAACTATTTGATGACATTCTTAGTCTTTAGGCTGTTGGAAGCTAAAGGGTCTCATTGGTACATTCCAAAAAGGATACTAAGTGACACTTCTAAAGATGTTTAGCCAAACAACACTGGTGCTATTTAGGAGGCAAAAAATAACGCAAGATAATGTAGCTGTGGATCTCTCAGAAATCACTGAAGTTTAAAAAATTTTTTTTAGGCTTTTTTTTTTTTTTCAAGACAGGGTTTCTCTGTGTATCCTTGGCTGTCCTGGACTCACTCTGTAGACCAGGCTGGCCTTGAACTCACAGAGGTCCACCTGCCTCTGCTTCCCTGAGTGCTGGGATTAAAGGTGTGTGCCACCACACCCGGCTCTCACTGAAGTTTTAATCAGTCAGCCTTGTACAACTTCACAAAACCTTTGTGTTTTTGTTTTTTTTTCCACTTTAGGCTAATTTGTGCTTTGTGGATATTGACAACCATTTTATTGAGTTGCCTGAAGAATTTCCACAGTTCCCCAATAAAGTGGATTTTATCCAAGAGCTGTCTGAAGTTCTCCTCCAATTTGGGATTCCTCCTGAGGGCAGCCTGCACTGTAGTGAGAGTGCCACCAAACTGAAGAATATGGCTCTGAAAGATTTGGTTAATGACAAAAAGAATGGCAACGTCCCCACCAACAACATCAGCATGTATGAGTTACTGAAGGGCAATGAAACCATAGCCCGCCTCCAGGCTCTCGCCAAAAGGACGGGTGTGACTGTGGAAACAATGGACCTCTCAGCTTCCCTCGGTGAAAAAGAGAAGGATTTAAAATTGCAGTGTGAAGAGGCAGAACTGAGGGACTACCAGCTCAACGTACAGCTGCGAGAGGTCTTTGCCAACCGCTTTACACAGATGTTTGCCGATTATGAGGCATTTGTGATTCAGACTGCCCAGGACATGGAGTCCTGGCTGACCAACCGGGAACAGATGCAGAATTTTGACAAAGTAAAAAGAACCATAGTTTTCCTCTTTATGATTATTAATGGTCTATATTCCTAATCTTTGTAACTTTTTGCGGGGAGGGAGATTTCGAGACGGGGGTTTCTCATGTACTAGCTCTGGCTGTTCTGGAACTGATTTGTAGACCAAGCTGGTCTCAAACAGAGTTCTGCCTGCCTCTGCCTCCAGTGTGCTGGAGTTAAAGGCGTGCGCCACCATGCCCGGTTCTTTTTAATTTTTTAAGCACACTTTTTTCCATCCCATTGAGTATTTTATACTAGATAAAATAGTTTCACAAGCCAGGTGTGGTGGCACACGTCTTTAATCCCAGCACTCAGGAGGCAGAAACAGGTGGATCTCTGTGAGTTCAAATCCAGCCTGGTCTACACAGAGAAACCCTGTCTCGAACCTCCACCCCCCACCCCCCAAAAAAGAGTTTCACAAGAAAGCCAATCCTTGGGAGGTAGAAGTGAGAGAATCAGGAATGCAGGACCCCCCTCTGCTACATAGTAAGTTTGAGACTCGCCTGGGAAACTTGAGAACTGCCTCAAAAACAGAAGGCCAAGTTGACTGCTCATAAAACTGGTCTTTGAATTGTGTATTAAATTGCGATAGTATCTTAATTTTCTGTACTTGAGCAATGCTTAAATTACAGGAACTTGATTTTCACAAGTCTTAACTACTCTTCTTTTATGACCAAGTCTAGAAAAATTAAGCCTGTTCCTTTTCTAAGAAATTTTCATTGATAATTTAGTTTTTACCCAATAATGTAGGTCACGATATATTCATGTAAAGGTAACAGTTTAGTTTCTTTTTTCTTTTCTTTTTTTTTTTTTTTTTAAGGTTTTTCGAGACAGGGTTTCTCTGTGTAACAGCCTTGGCTGTCCTGGACTCACTTTGTAGACCAGGTTGACCTTGAACTCACAGAGATCTGCTTGCGTCTGCCTCCCTGAATGCTGGAATTAAAGGCGTGTGCTACCACGCCAGGCAATTACAGACAGCTGTGAACTGCCATGTGGGTGCTGGGATTTGAACCTGGGTCCTTTGGAAGAGCAGTCAGTGCTCTTAACTGCTGAGCCATCTCTCCAGCCCCAACAGTTCAGTTTCATAAGCCTAATTTTTAAAAATCTTTTGTATCTTAAAAGAGAACAGATGAGCCTGGCGGTGGTGGCGCACGCCTTTAATCCCAGCACTTGGGAGGCAGAGGCAGGCAGATCTCTGCGAGTTTGAGATCTCGCAGAGCGAGTCCAGGACAGCCAGAGATATACAGAGAAACCCTGTCTCGAAAAACCAAAAACAAAAAAGAACAGATGATGGGGCTGGAGAGATGGCTCAGCGGTTAAGAGCACTGGCTAGTGCTCTTCTAGAGGTCATGAGTTCAATTCCCAGCAACCACATGGTGGCTCCCAACCATCCATGATGAAATCTGGTGCCCTCTTCTGGCCTGCGGGCATACCTGCAGACAGAACACTGTATACATAATAAATAAATCTTTAAAAAAAAAGAGAGAGAGAACAGATGAGTAAGTTGGGTTTCATAACTTAGTCTAAGATAATGTTCCAACATTTTAAGAAAAGGAGACTAGAAAATGTAGCAGTATTTTACTGTCCTGCTCAAGCTTCTTTCTAAGGTTTACTGTGTTCTGTCCAGTGTTTTCCACATTCCCCAGATTTCTCCAACAAAAGCACTAGAGATGTTGAGTCCTCTGCCTCTGTTACTGAACAAACTTGATTCTGCTGTTAGAACGTCATAAAAGAACTCCCAAAGGACCTATTACATTCCAGGGTGCTAGATGTTTAATTTTGAGCAGCTGACAAATAGGTATTTACTAAATGCTTGTGTAGTATCAAAGATTATTTTCTGATTTCGTCAGATCTTTTTTCGTATGGAATAATATACTGTGTGCATCAGAATTTTCTGGTGTTCTTACACTTGACTAAACTTCTTTACTATTAAGAAAGTACTTTTCAGCCAGGCGTGGTAGCGCACACCTTTAATCCCAGCTCTCTGGAGGCAGAGGCAGTCAGATCTCTGTGAATTCGAAGCCAGCCTGGTTTACAGAAGCGAATCCAGGATAGCCAGGGCTATTTCACAGAGAAATGCTGTCCTGAAGAAACAAAAAACAAAACAAAAAAGAAACCACTTTTCAAATATATTTTTGCTCTAGGACCTGTTGTCATTTTTGCCTAATTTTTATTATGCTTTTCTCCAGCTTAAGAACTAATCTTACATTCATGATCTATCTTTGGAGCAATTCAAATTCTGATTTAAGTTCATATCCTAGTACCTTGTTCTTTTTTGGCTCTATATAGTTTCATACTAGAAGTGGAGTTCTTTTTGTATAGCCCCTTAGAAAATGAAAATTACGTGTTGAATTCCAGAAGGCTTTGGTCAGTCTTATTTTCCACAAAGGAAATATACAGGGCCTAGTAGTCTTGCAACCCGAGTTCTAGTTGATTTTAAATCTAATAGAACAGAAGAATATGAACATCAAAAGTCAAAATGTTTGGCCATTGTTTTAAAGGGGGCCTATATCTCTCCTACAAAAGATAAATTTGAGCCGGGCAGTGGTGGCGCACGCCTTTAATCCCAGCACTTGGGAGGCAGAGGCAGGCGGATCTTTGTGAGTTCGAGGCCAGCCTGGTCTACAAAGCGAGTCCAGGACAGCCAGAGATATTCAGAGAAACCCTGTCTCGAAAAACAAAAAAAAAAAAGATAAATTTGATGTTTACCTGTGAAATAACATTTAAGGAGATGAAGTGATGTCTAGAAATCACCGTGAGTCTATCTGGGTATTTGGACTTACATAGCATATTTAAACTATGGAAGCACCTAAATTGAAAAGTGGGTTCTGTAGAGAAGCTTTTTTTTTAAAAAGTCTCCTGAAGTATTAAGATGGAAAAATTAAATATGCTAGAAAGAAGCTGACGAGAACTAAGTAAAGTAACTTCATGCTGGAACTATCCTCCGTCTTTCTCCTTTGGCTCAGTCCACTCTGAAGGTGAAAGAATGTGAACAAAACGAACCCAGCGACTGGCATAGGAGGTCGCTTACGAGTTTGAGCTCATCTTAACCAAGATTAGAATTCCTACACACATCGTAAATGAACCTGAAGACCTTAAGAAAATGTGAACACTTCAGATTAAAAGCCGGCTATGAGCTATGGCATCAGACAAGCTAGTACGAGGAAAGAACCGCTTGTATGTTTTTGAAGATCCACTTGTATGGTTTTGAAGATCCACTTGTATGTTTTTGAAGATCCACTTGTACGGTTTTGAAGATCCACTTGTATGGTTTTGAAGATTCACTTGTATGTTTTTGAAGATCCACTTGTATGGTTTTGAAGATCCACTTGTATGTTTTTGAAGATCCACTTGTACGGTTTTGAAGATCCACTTGTATGGTTTTGAAGATCCACTTGTATGTTTTTGAAGATCCACTTGTATGTTTTTGAAGATCCACTTGTATGTTTTTGAAGATCCGCTTGTATGGTTT
>CAJQZJ010031946.1:10180062-10196793 GCA_907164525.1 Lophiomys imhausi | reverse complement strand
TCCACTAGTATGGTTTTGAAGATTCACTTGTATGTTTTTGAAGATCCACTAGTATGGTTTTGAAGATTCACTTGTATGTTTTTGAAGATCCACTTGTATGTTTTTAGGCAATGTTTTCTCTTTTCTTTTTAAGTCTCAGACAATTGTGTCAACACAGATGTGGAAGGGATTTGATCTTGAGTTAACAAGAAGAGTGAGCATAGAAACACATCTGTTTGAAGACCAGAAGAATTTACCCATACCCACAAGTGGTTGTCTATGTTGTCATTTCTAAGTTCTTACATAAACATTTGGAAATTATTGTGATATGTACACATGTATGTGCATATATATCTCAGTTACTCATCATGAAATCTCTTAGGTAGAGATTCATTTCCTAGGCTAGGAACAGAGAACAGAAGAGATTACTCACTGGGCAGAAGAATAAACAGTTCATTGTCTAGCCACTTATCCACCTCATTCTTCAGTGGTGTCCTCTATTCTGCGTATTGGTCATCAGCATATTAGTATAAATCAGTTTTGAAAGGTAAGAGCAATGCTAAAGCCTAAGTGACCTAAAAATGTATAAATTTAGAGGAAAGGAAGACAGATGTGCATGCTTTTTTTCTTTTTCTTTTTTTTTTTTTAGTTTTTTGAGACAAGATTTCTCTGTGTAACAACTCTGAATATCCTGGACTCACTCTGTAGACCAAGCTGGCCTTGAACTCACAGAGATCCACCTGCCTCTGCCTCCTGAGTGCTGGGATTACAGGCATTGAATGACTTTTTAAATGTCAAATATCAGTTTTATGTTTCATAAGTTTGAAGAGTAATAACATTAACAACAAAATGCTCAGGTTCATCTCATGTAATATTAAGATGACCTCATAAAAGTAATAATTTGCCAATTATCTCATTACAGGCTTCTTTCCTCTCTGACCAGCCTGAGCCTTACCTGCCATTTCTGTCACGCTTCATTGAAACACAGATGTTTGCGACCTTTATTGATAATAAAATCATGTCTCAATGGGAAGAGAAAGACCCTCTACTTCGGGTCTTTGATTCTCGAATTGAGAAGATAAGATTGTATAATGTAAGGGCACCCACCTTGCGGACCTCTATATATCAGAAATGCAGCAGTTTAAAAGAAGCAGGTATATTTGTCATACTTTTTTTAAAAAATGCATGATCATTTATTTTTATAAACTGTTGGCTTTTACAAAACAACTTTTTTTATAGGTGGGGGTCCTCAAGATAGAGTTTCTTGTGTAACCCTGGCTATCCTGGAACTTGCTTTGTAGGTCAGGTTGGCCTACAGCTATAACTTAGATCTGCTTCTCTCTGTCTACTGAAATTCGGGGATTAGAGTGTGGGCCTTGGGCTACAAAGTTAATTTTCATTTTGGTACGTCAAGAATAATCCTGGTGTTATCATGAAGTGTTTTTATTCCTTCAGATTTCTGTGAATCGTTCCTATGGACATTCCTTTTCCTTTACCCCAAATAGGAAAAAATAATAAGAAATTGAATTGAGTTTGACAAGAAGGTGCAGATTTTTGTTATTCTCTTGTGTTGGGAAAACATATGTTATCTTCTCTGTTGCTGCTGATGTTGTCTTTTTACCTGCCACCTCTTGTCTCTACCTGTTAACTTAAAATAGTAAACCCAAAATTGGGTATGGTGATACATATGCTGAGTCCTAGCAGGCAGAAGATCCAGATAGAAGGATCAGGAGTTTAAGTCCAGCCTCGGCAGTGCAGCAAGATGTTGTCTAAAATAAAAACAAAACAAAACAAAAAGGAAATTTGAGATCCTGTCTAGTTTACATAACTAACACAATACATACTTGCTTTGTGGTACAGTTAGTTATATAGTTTCATTTCTTGAAATTAAATCTTTAGATTTTGGGGGCTGGAGCGATGCCGCAGCAGGTAAGAGCACTGGCTGCTCTTCCAGAGATCCTGAGTTCAGTTCCCAGCATCCACATGGTGGCTCACAGCCATCTGTAATGGGACCTAATGCCCTAATCTGTCATGTAGGCATTCATATTACTCATGCATAAATGAATAAATCTTTGGATTTTTGCATCCAAATTAAAGGGTCTCTCACCCTAACACCACTTTCCCTCAAAGAATGAGGAATTTTCCTGGTCTTGTCTGGAAGTGTAATACCTTCTGTTAAATAAATAATCATATTAATAGCCAGCATTTGAGTCCTTCCTATGTTCTAGTCACTATGCTTCGAGTGTTTGTTTTGACATGCCTTTTTACATCTAAGCGTAGTGACAGGGGTATACGCACAGCTGTTTTTTGTTGCTTTATTACTCTCCTCATTCTATGGGTTAGGGAGCTGAGAGGTTAAAGGTCGTGGCTCTCTATAGCTAGTTATTGGTGGAGCCATGAGTTGGATTCAGATCTGACTGATTTCTAGTATCTAAAGCCTTAATCTTTTATTAGTGGTTTTATTCATTAACAAATAGGTAAAATGTACCAATTCGTGTAGTTTTTATAAATTTATGCCTAGTTCTCAGCCCATCCTTTGCTGAATATATATATATATATATATATATGACACAAGTGCCTCTTTTATTTCTTTCCATTCAATAAAAAGTAACACTTGTTAAAAAAAACATTTATTTGTTCAAGTTACATCTTGATCACAGCCCCCTCTCCTTCCCTCCTGGTCCCACCCTCTCACACTCTTCCCCCTTTCCATCCTCTCCTTGTGGTAAAGGGGCCCCCACAAATAACAAGCCCCTCAGTTCATTAGTCACGTGAGAGCTAAGAGCGTCCCTTCACACTGGGGCTAACATGGCAGCCCAGCTAGGGTTACGTGTCCCACCAACAAGCAACAGAGAAAAGTGACCCTTTTTATTTAAGACCACATTTTCTACTAAAGGGCACAACAAACATGTAGATTTTTCTGTTCTTCATCTGTTGCTTGCTCACCTTTCCATCTGTATTTAAACAGCTCAGTTATGGGAGTAATAGAGTTGTGTTAGAATTTTTTTTTTTTAAAGATTTATTTATTATGTATACAGTGTTCTGTCTGCAGGTATATCTGCAGGCCAAAAGAGGGCACCAGATTTCATTATGGATGGTTGTGAGCCACCATGTGGTTGCTGGGAATTGAACTCATGACCTCTGGAAGAGCAGCCAGTGCTCTTAACCGCTGAGCCATCTCTCCAGCCCGTGTTAGAATTTTTAAGGAAAGTGTCAAATGATAACTTTTATGTACCTGCTTGTAGCTTCACTGCATTTCCATGTATAAGGGCAATTCCTTGGAGCCCCTTCAGGAAGAAGCAAGTACCTCTGTTTCTAGAAACTAAAGACATACACCACGTGAAGTTGTTTGCTAAGACAATTATGATTTTAATAGTTATGTGAACCCCTCATTGGGAAAATTTCATTCCTCTCTTCCTGAAAGAATTTTTTAAATTAAGTACCAATTTCTTAGTTTAGTGTGCCCCCGGAAAACCTTACCAATTAAAATGGATTTTCTTTTTGCCTCTTGGAGCTTAATAACCCCACTCTCGTCACAGAAATCATGTAAACCTCATTTGAAAATGTACCATTACAGAGTTAGCATGTCTGAAAATAGGTTATGTGAAGACCATACTTCTCCAGGGATTTAAAGACTTTTGAAAACGTAAAAGGAGGCTTGTTTATGGCTTCCCCCATCCCTGACAGATATTAGTTTACCGTGTGTGTGTGTGTGTGTGTGTGTGTGTTCGTGTGTGTGTGTGTGTGTGTGTGTGTGTGTGTGTGTGTGTGTATGTTCATGTGTCTTGTCTGTGTACTTTTCAGTGCTGGGGATTGATTCTTGCCTTGGGCATGACAAAAGTACGCTACCACTTTTTAAACTTCTTTAAGACAGTCTCAAAAAATTGCATAGTAAATCCTTGAACCCACAATTATCCTTCCTCAGTTTCCTGACTAATGAAACAACTCTATTACTCCCATAACTGAGCTGTTTAAATACAGATAGAAAGGCGAGCAAGCAACAGAAGTAGAGCAAAAAAAGCTACTTTTAAAATACTTGTTGTGTGCTTTTATTCAGTAGAAAATTGGTCTCAAATAAAAAATTCCTGGGGAACTATGCTCTTAATCTGATCTTATTTTCAGACATGCTAAGTCTGTAATGGTATATTTTCAAAAGAAGTTTACATAATTTCTTTGATGAGAGCTGGCCTGGCTCAGATATTTCTTCTATCAGGTAAAATTGTATCGCTTTCTAGCCTATAAAAGAAAAAAACATAAGAGATGGGTGTTATTTCTGGCATTGGATTCTTGCTGGGAATTGATATGTATGTGTCAGTATGCTTCAGCTGCTGTTTTGCCTCTAACCGAAAATAATTTTGATTTGCTGGTAAACTTGTAAGGTACAGACTACGGGCTATCCACATTGTGGCTCCAGAGCCTTGTGATTTCTATGTAAAGAAACAATAAGTGGATAGTAATATAATTTTCTTTTTTTCTCACCAATCACCACAAATCAGTATTGACTGAAGCCCTTGAAAGTCTTAACAGTAGACCCCTGACCTCACAAAGCAGGCATTTGATAATTTCTGAATATTCCGTATTCTCTGGCAATATAATCACTAAAAAGTGACATTACTACATGTTCCCTGTGACATTTTATATATATGTAATCTAGAGAAACTCATTGTGAATTACGATTCTTGCTTCAAAACAAAAACAAAAAGCTTTCCAACTAAAGGAGAGAGATTCAGTGTCACAGGGTTTCTGTCATTTGAAATCAAGTGGGAGAAAATGAAATTCCTTTTCCGTTCATGAGGACAAAAGCTGCTATTGGCAGAAATGGGATTTTGTTGTGCTTCATGCCACATAAAATTGAAGACTTTTGGTAATTACACGCTGTAAATCTAAGCATCGTTATGCCAAAACTGACCACTAATTATGTTTATAACTACCAGGAAGCAGCCGGGCGGTGGTGGCGCACGCCTTTAATCCCAGCACTCGGGAGGCAGAGGCAGGTGGATCTTTGCAAGTTCAAGGCCAGCCTGGTCTACAAAGCGAGTCCAGGACAGCCAGGGATACACAGAGAAACCCTGTCTCGAAAAACCAAATAAATAAATAAATAAATGCCAGGAAGCATATGTGTAGGCTTTCCTATAATGCCCATCGTATAAACATTTCCCTCACAGTATTTACTGATTAAATGTTGTCAAACATGGGGAAATATAACTAGAATTGTCCAGGTTGAGGGGACATCACTGAAGATTAAATGATAGTTCATATTAAAACATAGACCAGCCCCTTTGTATCTTTCTCTGTCTACAATAGGACAATTAAGCTGTATTTTGAGAGAAATTACAGGCCACACATTGAAAGTCCAATAAAAAAGCTGGGCCTTTAATCCCAGCACTTGGGAGGCTGAGGAAGGTGGGTCTCTGTGAGTTTGAGGCCAACAAGAGTTTCATAGTGAGACCCTGTCCCAAACAGCAATGAAATACAATAAAAGAAGGTTGGGATAAATTCGTGTGGTCTCTAAGAGAATCACATGCCAACATCTTAAAGTTTTAAGTCATGGCAAGCTGTGCGTATTTCTATACAGCATTCCTTAGTACTGTGTCACAGTGCCCAGGGGGATCTGTGCTGTGATCTACTGTCACAGTTTGGCTTCTCTTTACCACACAACTCCTGCCTTTTCTGTGATCTTATGCCAAACAGAACTAAGTGTTGTTTTGACAAGACTAGAAAAGGTCATGAGCAGGTTCTCCCAGTGGAGCTTAGAATGATGTGGAGAATGAGCAGGGCTCAGTCTACGGCAAGCAGGTATTATAAAGTTACCTTTTTCTCAGGGCTCGGTCTACGGCAAGCAGGTATTATAAAGTTACCTTTTTCTCAGGGCTCGGTCTACGGTCTACGGCAAGCAGGTATTATAAAGTTACCTTTTTCTCAGGGCTCGGTCTACGGCAAGCAGGTATTATAAAGTTACCTTTTTCTCATAAGCACCATGATAACATTCCTCCACGGTTCTGTTTACCACACAGGTCTGATTCCTGTTTAGTAATCCTCAAGTATAAGATTGAAAGGTTAGTCTTTCTTCTCAAATGACACATTTTTTTTTTCTGGTAGATAATAACACATTTTAAAAATCAGGGTTGTTTTGTCTTACCAGACAAGTAAATCACTTTCTTTGAGAGAACCTCTAACCCTGCTACTGTTTTGTTTTTTGAGACAGGGTTTCTCTGTAGCCCTGGCTGTCCTAGAACTCACTCTATAGACGAGGCTGGCCTTGAACTCACAGAGATTCCCCTGCCTCTGATTCTCAAGTGCTGGAATTAAAGGCGTGTGCCACCACACCCAGCCAACCCTGCTAAATTTAAGATATTTTAGAATTGACATTTTGAGAAATCCTCCAAGTTTTTTTTTATCATTTTTTATTCTTGAAGAGTACAGGGGTTGTTTTTCTGTTTTGTTTTTGTTTTATTCTGGATATTTTTAATGCCTGCTTTTTATTTACCTCTTAATCTGATAAATACACATAAGTGACTTCTACCAATAAAAATGTGACTGTTACCTAAAATGAGATAATAGACTTCACACAGTTTTTTGTTTTTGTAGATGATGAACCATGAGTATTTAGTGGATTTCTGCACAAAGAAATATAATAGAGGGCAGCTGGCTTACTTCTTCCCTTTACATTGTCTTAGCTCAAAAGTTTCATTTCCTATTTTTTTAATATTGTGCTTAGAACTATATTTTGGTTAAGGATATTAAATGTCCAACATAAGAAAAATTGTTTATCCTTTAATCCCAGAACTCAGGAGGCAGAGGCAGATGGATCTCTGCGAGTTCGAGGCCAGCACGGTCTACATAGTGAGTTCCAGGACAGCCAGAGCTACATAGTGAGAATCTGGAAAAAAAAAAAAAAAGGAAAGAAAGAAAAGAAAATTAATCATCCAACATTTACTTAAAATTAACGTTTTTATACTTACATTTCTGATTACCCAAGACTTTTATAAAAAATCTCTTTCTGTTTCAGAGTGTCAATGAGTTGAATTTTCTCTGGGTGCGTGAGTGTATGGTACAGTATTTTTTTTTAAATGAAGTGCCTCTAATTTGTTATAATTTGATTTATAGCCCAGTCAATTGAGCAAAGACTGATGAAAATGGATCACACTGCAATCCACCCACATCTCCTTGACATGAAAATCGGTCAAGGCAGATATGAGCAGGGCTTCTTTCCAAAGCTGCAGTCGGATGTCTTGGCAACAGGCCCAGCCAACAACAAGTAAGCAGGTGTTCCTCTTGAGTGATTAGTTGAATGAGAGAAGGTAAATGTTCTAAAGTGTTGACTAGGCAGTGTGTGAACATTAAATATCTTATGTATTTGCATCTTTTTAAGACCACATTAATCTATTTAAATTGAATTGACCCTTTTATGCACTTGACTTTTAATTCTGTTACGTTTAAAAAAAAAAAGACTCTAAAGACCAGAGGTTTTTATTTCATAGAACTGTAAATAGACACATTTAATTTTTGTCTCTTTTTTTTTAAATTTGTGTTTTTTTACTGTTGTTGACAGGGTCTCAATAAGTAAAGTTAAGATTGAGCTGGAATTCAGTATATAATCCAAAGCTGGCCTCAAACACGTGGTCTTCCTCAGCATCCTCTTTTTTGTTGTTGGTTTATGTTTTTGTTTTTGTTTTTCTGAGACAGGGTTTCTGTGTTTACCATGTTCTGGCTGTCCTGGACTCACATTGTAGACCAGGCTGACCTTGAACTCACAGGAGATTTGCCTGCCTCTGCCTCTGAGTGCTAGGATTAAATGTATGAGCCACCACCGCCCAGCCTCTTTCTTTCTTTTTATCCAGTCTTTTTCTCCCCTGGAGCTGCTAGAGATCATTCTCAAGTCTACATTTAAATGACTATATTAAACACTATCGTAACAATAATCAGGTGTGATAGCTTTTTCCAGTAACCCTGACACTTGAGAGGGGAACCTAGGATAATTGTGAATTTCAGGACAGTTTGAGCAACATAGCAAGTTTGAAGATAATGTAGGCTATGTAGTGACCCTATGCCATAAAACAAATCAGATAAACACTGGACTTAAAGATTTACTGAAAAATGTTGGTGATTAGGGAGTTCAGGGTATTCACGTTTTAAAAAAGATTTATTTATGGGTATGAGTATTTTGCCTGCATGTGTGTTATGTGCACGGTGTGCATGCCTGGTACCAGTGGAAGTCAGAAGAGGGTGTCGGGCCTAGAACTGGAGTTACAGATGGTTGTGAGCCACTCTGTGGGTCCTGGGAACCAAACCCAGGTTTTCTTTCTTTTTTTGGTTTTTGGAGACAGGGTTTCTCTGTATAGTACCCTGGCTTTCCTGAATCTAGCAGACCTCAAATTCACAGAGATCCGCCTGCCTCTGCCTCCCGAGTGCTGGGATTAAAGGTGTGCCCCACTGCAGCCACCACCACCACCGCAGGGCCAAACCCAGGTTTTGTATAAGAGCAACAGGTAACTCTGAATCTTTTTTTTTTCTTTCTTTTGTGACATGACCTTGTATCCCTGGACTGGCCTCAGACTTTCAAGTCAAATTGCTCTGAACTACTTTTTCACATATATTCTATTTATTCTTTAAGAATTTCATATACGTGCCAGGTGTGGTGGTGCACGCCTTTAATCCTAGCACTCTGGAGGCAGAGGCAGGCGGATCTCTGCGAGTTCTAGGCCAGCCTGGTGTACAAAGCGAGTCCAGGACAGCCAGGGATACACAGAGAAACCCTGTCTTGAAAAACCAAAAAAAAAAAAAAAAAAAAAAGAATTTCATACACATATACCATGTGTTTTTTCTTATTCACCTTCTTGCTCTCCAGCAATTCTCCCAGTGCCTCCAACCCCCCCACACACACCACACAGACACACATTGTGCCCCTGAGAAAAACTGACTGCCTCCTCCAGCTGCCAAAAACTGCAAATTACTCCTCAGTAGAGGTGGGACTTCCTGACCCCTCATCCGTGGAGAACTCTGACTGGCTTCCTCTAAGCAGGCAGCCACAGTCCCTGTGAATTAATGTGTGCAACAGCCCTGTCCTGGATGGAAAACAGTTTCACAAAAGTTCTCCTCAACCATGGACTCTTAAAATGTTTTCATTCTCTTGTTTGGTTGGTTGGTTGGTGGCACAGGGGATTGAACCCTGGGTCTTGCTCATGTTAGGTCAATAGTTCAACTAATTTAATAACCACTGAACTGTTATTTTGAGCCATGAGAGATTTACTTTCATTACCAAGTTCTAGAATCCCACTTTCTGTACTGATGTGTATATGTGCTTGTTTACTTTTCTTTTTGTGATGCTGTTTATTGCATCCTTTTTTTGTTGTTGTTTTGTTTTTCAAAACAGTTTCTCTGTGTAACAGCCCTGGCTGTCCTGGACTCACTCTGTAGACCAGGCTGGCCTTGAACTCACAGAGATCCACCTGCCTCTGCCTCCCGAGTGCTGGGATTAAAGGCGTGCTCTACCACTGCCTTGCTCATTCCCCCTTTTACAGTGATCCCTGAGCCTTTTGGTGAGAGGGTGCGATATAAACACCCTTTTAGCCTTTTAGAGCTGAGCACAATTCTCCTCATAATGCCTGTTGTACATGTGTGGTATCACTCCTGTTTTATGTAGCTCTGGAGATGAAATTCAAGGCTTTGCATGCTAGGTGAGAATTCTACCAACCAAGCTACATCTCCAGTTCTCACATTTCTTCTTTTACTTATAAAATATTCTAATTGCTTGAATCACTTTGATATAAATGAGTATACTGTTGTCCTAACAGTTTTTGCTTACCTTTGATAACATTATAGTTTCATTCCTTCATTTGGTAAGTATTGGTGGTACCACTAGTATATATGAGGACTGTCCTTGTTAAAAATGTAACAGTGAGTCCAGCTTGGTGGTGCATACCTGTAATCTTAGCATTTGGGTAACAGATGAATTCAAGGCCAATCTGGGCTACATAGAAAGACTGTTTGTGCGGGGAGAACTTAGCAATGAAATGAACATAACAAACATTAAAAAATTTTTTTTCAAGCACAAGAAAACAAAGCAATAAATGTTTAGATATATATGATTTATATCAAGCAAAATGGCTCACGATTGTAACCTTAACACAAAGGGGTCTGAGACAGGAGGAGCCCAACTTCAAGAACGGCCTCTGTTATACAACAAGCCTGAGGGTTAGTTAGGGCCACCGAGCACCTTTCTCAGAATAAACAGTAAAACAAAGTAAGCAGCGAAGGAAAATAGGGAATATTTAGGAGGGAGAGTATGATGGTTTCAATGAAAATGGCCCCTGTAGACTCACAAGGAGTGGCATTGTTAGAGGTGTGTCCTTGTTGGGGGAAGTGTGTCACTGGGGTGGACTTGGAGGTGTCTGAAGCTGAAGGCAGGTCCAGTGTCTCCCTGTCTTCCTGCTGCCTGCCAATCCAGATGCAGAGCTCTCAGCTTCTCCAGCACTGTCTGCCTGCTGCCATGTGTTGCAGATTATTTGGGCACATTGTGAACCCTGAGTGAATTGAAAAATCTATTTCTAATTATGAGATGGCTCAGCCTTTAATCCCAAGAGCTTTCTGTTTACTGTAAACAAATGGTTATGGTGTGGATCTGCTGTAGCACACACCTTTAATCCAAGAACTTTGTTTTTATTATAAACAAGTGGTTATGATGTAGTTCAGCCCTAGAACACACCTTGAAGCCAAGAGCTTTCTGTACACAGGATCAAATAAAGTTAACCCTAAGTCGAGAGGCAGCGCAAGAAACCAGCTGACAGGAATTAAACAGAAAGGAGGGACATTGAGCTGAGGGTATTTAAGACAGAGTGGAGAAGGAGTTGGGACTAGTTCTTCCTGCAGAGTTCTTCTTTTGGGTTTTCTCTTTCAGGGTTTTCTCCTTCTAGGCTTCTTCCTCCAGGTTCTTCTTTGCTTTTAAGCTCTGGACTTTTCCCTCTAGAGTTTTCAGCTGAATAGGAAGATCAGCTGGGTGCTTTCTCTGCCTCTCTGAGCTAGCAGGTTTTCACCCCAGCATCTGGCTCCTGAGTCATCATTGGTAAAATTGAACAACTGGGATGTTTTAGGGTTTTTTTTGTTTTTGTTTTTTTTTAAACAACAGCCATGCTTCCCTCCATGACAATAATGGACTAAACCTCTGAACCTGTAAGCCAGCCCCAGTTAAATGTGTTTCTCTGTAAGAGTTGCTGTGGTCAGCTGGTCGGTGGTGGTGGCCCACGCCTTTAATCCCAGCACTGGGGAGGCAGAGGCAGGTGGATCTCTATGAGTTTGAGGCCAGCCTGGTCTACAAAGTGAGTCCAGGACAGCCAGGGCTACACAGAGAAACCCTGTCTCAGGAAAAAAAAAAAAATACCATGCTCATGGGATCTGTTCACAACTATAAAACCCTAAGACAGAGGGTTTCCATTTTGGAATCTTATAGCCTTGGTTTTTACTTTTAACTGTATTACGATCTTAAAGTCACCCACTTTCACTAAGCTTGAACATCACATTTTAGGAAATTATCTTCTAGAAGAAAAAAATCTCAGATCTAATTTTAGGTTAAAGGGATTTAAACTTATAAATTGTTGATCGGCTTTACCAAGGATTTAATATACTCTTTACAAGATAGAACAAGATAAGCAGTCTGAGGTACTCTGCAACAAATCAGCATTGGTAAAATTATGCTTAATAAATGAGGTTTAATAATGCATATAAAATAGTTATTATTAATTTTCTTTTTGGTTTTTTGAGACAGGGTTCCTATGGGCTGTCTGGAACTCGTTTTGTAGACCAACCTGGCGTAGAACTCACAGAGATCTGCCTGCTTCTGCCTCCCAAGTGCTAGTATTAAAGGCATGTGCACCACACCCAGCTTAAAATAATTATTTACTGGAGGCTGGAGAGAGCTCAACAGTTAAGTGCACTTATTGTTCTTCCAGAGGACATGGGTTCAATTACCAGCTCCTGCCCGGCAGCTGACCACCCTCTGTAACTGAAGTTTGCATAGACTCAACCCGTCTAGCCTCACAGACACACATGTGGACAAATATGCAGGCAGACCATCTATACACATAAAATAAAATTTTAATTTTAAAAAAAATACAACTAGGAATGTATGGGCTTCATCGTAATTTTTTTCTCTCAACATAATATTTTTATTTATTATTTGGGAATTTCATACAATGCACCTGATCAACATCCGATCCACTCCTCCCAGTTCCGACCTTTCACATTCTCCCCCACCCCCACCCCCCATAACACCACCAAGTCCAATTTGTGTTGGTGGAACTTAAGCTCCCAGCAGCCAGCTCCTTAAAGAAAACTGAGTCCTTCCCCACCCCGCATACACAAGAATCCATGAAGTGTGAACAGCTACACTTCACAGTTTTGTTTTGGTTTGGGGTTTTTTTTGTTTTTCAAGACAGGGTGTGTTCTTGTGTCCTGCTTGTCCTGGACTCACTTTGTATTTATCACAGTTTTTAAAGATTGTTCAATAGCTTGCTGTCTGGACTGCTTCTTCTGGGGGGAGGGGAAGAAGCTGTCACACAAGCCCTCAGTCTCATTCTCCGTTGAGAGCCAGTGGTCACCACCGCAAGAGAGCCTTCCTTACCCACGGCAGCCGCCGGCGCTGCTGCACAGGCCACAGGACATCCGCTGCCCTCCACGGGCTGTGCTCCCGCTGCGCTGCCTCCGCCCACCCTGTCCACCCGTGTTACCCCTCCGGCACCCCAGGCACGACTGTCGACTGTGCGGGCAGCCTGCCGTCAGTGCTGTGACCCAAGCTCTGCTCCCCCAGTAATTTTCTTAAACAGTGCTCATTTTCCCGGTTTGGAAACAAAAATAGGATATTTTTCTCCCATAGAGCATATTTGTATTTTTTTTTATTCTTAGTGTTTATTTGCACCACCCTACCTATTAACCCTAATTGATTTTGGCAAAAGGATTTCAAGTTTTTCATTTGTTAGTTGATTTAGTTTGGTGTTTATTGAGACCAAGTATTATTACCAAGTGGCTTAGGATGGCCTACAATATGCTGTCGTCTTGTCCCTACCTTCCAAGAGATAGGATTACAGACATGTGCTCCAGCCCAGATTAATCCGAGTTTTTTTAGTCCCTGTGAAATTTGTATTAACAATTATTTTGTGACAGTGCTGTTTTTCGTTTAAGATTACATTGATTGTGGGGAACGCACACATGGTGCACGCGCAGAGACCAGAGGAGAACCTTTGGGAGTCTGCCTTCCCACTGCATCCGGTCAGCAGGCTGGGAGGCAAGCTCCTCCTCCCACCGTGCTGTGTTCAAGGCCTGTGTGCCAAAGACCTACACTTGAGTCTTTGTACGTTTTTTTTTTCTATTTTATGTTCTGTTTGTTGTGAGGTATTTATGCCATGTAGCTTTTATAAGAATAAGCTGTAGAAATTACATGCTGTGTTCCATTCACTGATTGGTGGTAACGCTTGATAGTAAAGTGGAAAGTCTATTGGAAATGAGAGAGTTGGTAAAGGGGATGTGGAGATTGTCATGGCATACAGCAAGTCAGGAGCTGGCAGGGCACGAGAGCCAGGAATCAAGGACAGTGTTCCCCAGGATTTGGGGCTCCGTTGAGCAACGTTAGAAGGGAAAGGATCATTACACGGGAAAGAGCACGAGTTTTGGAGTGCTTTGTATGACTTCCCTTGAGTCTTAGGCCAGAACCGAAAAAAAGCACAAGAGGTCTTAAGATGGGAATCAGGTTATGGAAGAGCTGATGAGCAGGACGTGGACATTATCATGTTAGATGGAAATGCTTAGGATTTCTGAGGCTGGGGGCTGGAGAGGTGGCTCAGTGGTTAAGAACACTGGGTGTTCTTCCAGAGGATCAGGGTTCAATTCTCAGCAGCCACATGGCAGCTCACAATTGTCTGTAACTCCAGTTCCGGGGGTCCAACACCCTCACGCAGGCATACATGCAGGCAAAACACCAATGTGTGTGAAATAAAAATAAGTTAAAAATTTTTTAATTTAAAAAACAAAATTTTCGCCAGGCAATGGTGGCGCATGCCTTTATTCCCAGCACTTGGGAGGCAGAGGCAGGCAGATCTCTGTGAGTTCGAGGCCAGCCTGGTCCTCAAAGTGAGTCCAGGACAGCCAGGGTTACACAGAGAAACCCTGTCTCGAAAACAAAAAAAAAAATTTTTTTTTCACTAAACATTTTATAATACAGGCTACCTGTATTTTATAGAAACACAATCATACAATTTTAGAGCCCAGAGTAATCACATTCTAGCTGTCTGATACAAAAGAAATTTAGGTTTAGAAAGCTATCTTTTTAAGGGGCTGGAGAGATGGCTCAGCGGTTAAGAGCACTGCCTAGTGCTCTTCCAAAGGTCCTGAGTTCAATTCCCAGCAACCACATGGTGGCTCACAACCATCCACAATGTGATCTGGTGCCCTCTTCTGGAATGCAGGTGTACATGCAGATAGAGCACTCATATGCATAAAATAAATAAAATAAATCTTTAAAAAAAAAAAAAGAAAGCTATCTTTTTTTAAAAAAAGTAGAAAGTCAAGCCTGAAGAGATGGCTCAGAGGTTAAGAGCATGCATTGTTCTTGCAGAGGACCCAGCTTGGCTCAAAACTACCTATAACTCCAGCTCCAGGGGATCTTAGCCATGTATGGGCACCTGCACACAGACACATACATACATAATTAAAAATAAAAATAAATCCTTGGGGAGAAGGGAGGGAGGGGAAACTACAGTTGGGATGAAATATGTGAGAGAAGGGTTTTTAAAAAGAAAAGAAAAATCATTTTTAAGTGGAAAGTTCAGAAATTTATTTCTTTTAGGACACTATAATTACATTGTTATAAATTATGGACTTTGGAATATTCTTTTTGCTAAAAACATTTACCTATAATATTCACTTGGAATACATCAAGGAGATTTGTATACATCTGGTGTAATCAAGGATCAACTTAATTAAGATCTGACTTCTTGTTGGGTGTCGTGGTACGCACTTTTGATCCCAACAATAGGGAGACAGGAGGATATTTGTGAGTTCAAGACTAGCCTGGTCTGTGTAGTAAACAGCCACAGTTACACAGAGACACCATGTCTCAAAAAAAAAAAAAAAAAAAGGTTTGACTTGTTGTTATGTGTATGTACCATTCAGTCTCCCTCCCTTTTAAATTTTCAGTTATTTTTTTAACTGTTAGTATGTGTGTCTGTGTAAGTATATGCTGTGTGACTGTGGATGCCTGTGGAGTCCAGAAAAGCATCACCTCCCTGGAACTAGAGCTGCAGGCTGTAAGGCCCCAGCTCTTGCTGGCCTGTGTCTCTCCAGCCCCTAATCTCAATTTTTAAAGTGTCACTGGTGGTGATGGTTATGAATAGACCAAGACCCATTAGATTGAGTGTGTTGAATGGTGTCTAGAGTTGGTTAGAACTGTAAACATATTGAAAAGAGTTGATTGAGAAGAGCTGGGTGTGCTGGCCCAGGAGACGGAGGGTCACAACTTCAAGACCAGATTAAATGACACAGCGAAAGTGTCCAGAGAGAAGAAAAAACAGCTGTTAATCAGCCTTTTGTGCAGGATGCTTCATTCTTTGTGGGTTTTGGTGGTGGTGAGTTTTTTGTTTGTTTGGTAGGGTTTTTTGGGTTTTTTTCCCCTCTGAGACAGGGTTTCTCTGTGTAACAGCCCTGGTTGTCCTGGGCTATCGCTTTGTAGACCAGGCTGGCCTCGAACTCACAGAGATCCCCCTGCCTCTGCCTCCTAAGTGCTGGGATTACAAGTGTGCACCACCGTGCCTCGCCATTTTCTCTGTTTTTAAGAAAATACATTTCATTTATTTTTATTTGACCGGCTTTCTTGTCACTGTCTTGGGTATTTTTATTTCCCAGCCGCTGGGTTAGTCGAAGTGCCACCACACAGCGCAGGAAAGAGCGCCTTCGGCAACACTCTGGGCACCTCGGACTGGACAGTGACCTTCGGGAGGTATGTGGTCTGACCGCCTGGGGCCACAGCTCGCCCAGGAGGTGTCACCATCTTTCAAGCTCTTTTAAAGACAGTTCATCTATTTTAAAGTATCGTTTTTGTACTGATGTAGCATAAAACATTTTCCCAGTTTTGTTCCTTTATTCATCTAAAATGGGGCTTTGTTTTTGTGTATTAAATCAAATAGAAGCTTTGTTGAGGGTAAGTTTTTGATCAGTAGGTCTCCTGAGGGGAGAAAATTGAGATATGCTTATGTCCAAGTTTCAGATAAAATGTAAGCTTAGTAAGTGAAGATTACTAACTAACATATTCTAGTAAGTGAAGATTACTAACTAACTAACATATCCTCTGTCCTTGGCCTGCTGACACCTTTTTTGGATGTGCTAGAGCTGTTTTTAGATTAAGATCCATATGCTCTATTTGTATTAATTGGGAATAAATTTTAAATTTTGTTTAAATAATTATATTTTATTGTCATGAAAAGAAAATACAATACAAACAAAAACAGAAATTGTTTTATAAACTCAAACGTATAGAAATACAGCAGAAAACATCATTCTAAGTCTCACTTTTTGTAAATGTGTTCATACATGTGTGATTTAAACATGTTTTTAAGAACCGAAGCCTTTCTTGTCCATTGGCTCTCCTTTGCTCCCCCACTCTGCCTTGTTGCTGTGATCTTATCATGTGCATGCAGGTTTTGCTTCTCTTTCTGCCTTTTCCCCCCCCCCCCCCCCTTTCTACTTTTCTATCATTGAAACATCGCCATC
>CAJQZJ010031946.1:10164898-10180052 GCA_907164525.1 Lophiomys imhausi | reverse complement strand
TGTGTGTGTGTGTGTGTGTGTGTGTGTGTGTGTGTGTGTGTGTGTGTCTGGGTGTGTGTATGCCACATGAGTACAGTGTCCTCAAGGCCAGAAGAGAGCATTGAATCACTTGTAGCTGGAGTTACAGGCAGTTGTGAACTGCCTGAAGTGGGTGCTGGGAACCAAACTTGGATCCTCTACAAGAGCAGTTGTCTCTGTTTGCTTTTGTTTTGTGGCAGGTCGCGTGTTTGCTAGCCTGCCCTCAAACTGACATATATTTAAGGGTGGTCATGAACTTCTCATCCTCCTTTCCCACCTCCTAAGTGCTGATTTTAAAGACATGTACCACTGTTATAGGGGTCCACTTAGATCTAGCAGCACAACTCAACACAGAAAACAAAAGTTTATTGTAATCAAACTGCTAGTAATGAATCAGGGATAAAGAACAGGTTCAAGAGCCCAACCCCTGCCTGAGCCAAATGTTACAGAGCTTTTAAGCCTGAAAACCACAGTGCCAAGTTACAGTTACATTTTTCCACCAACCAGGATACAGGGATAGGCAACTTCCCTTTGTGGTACCCTGTTCTCTCTGACTGGTTTATTCAACTGTGGCAGGGTGACTTGCCTGGCATTCACGTCTCCAACCAGGATGTCAGTTACCCACGTACATGTCTCTCTCTCTCTCTCTTTGACAAGCAGGATGTCAGTTACCCAGGGAGGTCTTGGGAACTTAAACTTTATTTGATCTGTATTCAAAATGGAAGTTTTACTCAGAATGGCTTCAGTTTGGTTCCTTCTTACACCACCCTACCCAATTTGGATTTTTATTAATTATTATTAGATTAATAATAATATTTAATTATAATTCTTTGTTTTTATTATTGTGGTGGTGGTCCTGATGGTTTTTTTGAGGCAGGGTCTCACTTTGTAGCCCTGGCTGTCTTGAAGCTCCCTGTATAGACCAGGCTGGCCTTGAACTCACAAAGATGCGCCTGCCTCTGCCTGAGTGCTGGGATTAAAGGTGTGTGTGCCGCCACACCCATCATCAGAGTGACCTTTCTGAAACTGATTTTATTTTCTACATTTACTTGCTTGAAAAACTAACTTTCAGTATGTTTCTAGATCCACTGCTTACATTTAATGCCTCTACTAATAATAGTTTTCTCAATCTCAATCCCCCACCCTTTTTCCTTTTGAATAATGTTTAAAACAGAAAATACATGTAGGTGCTGAAGAAACTATTACATTTGCTTTTTCAGTGGTTCTTTAAAATCATTAGACTGGGAAAAGGCCTTGTTACTAATGTTGTCTTTTGTCATGAAAGTTGAGAGAAACTAATCACTTAACTCTTAATCAATTGGGAGGACTTTCAGCAGGGTTCCAGGTTAATTTTCTCCTTAAGGGAAAACAAATTCTTATTTATTTAAAGAATGTAGAGGATTTACACATCTTCTACCACATCTCCCCTAAGATAACAAGGGTCATTTACGCCTGGGCCTGCGGATGTGTCTGTCACTCACTTTTCATCTCTCTCCTTCCACAAAACACTGGTTTTACTGTATGATTTAGAGCATTTCTTCAGAAATAATGTCTGAAGGCCCTTGGATCTTTTGGAGATTCTGCGTCGTGATCTTGAGGCAAAAGTCTACAAAGATAAGGTTTTTCACGTAGTGCACAAGCACAGAGAACATAGTTCTGCACTAACAGGGTGGAGGGGGTTGTTTTGTTCTTTTTCTTGTTTGTCTGTTGTTTTGAGGCATAGTCATGAGTAACACGGCCTGGCCTCAAACTTGCCAAGTAAACAAAGGTGACCTTGAACTCCTGACCCTCCTGCCTTCCCCTTGTAAGTGCCCAGATATAGGTGTGCTCCTGGTTTATGTGGTGCTCAGGGTCGATCCCAAGGCCTGTGCATGATAAGAAAGCTCCGTACTGAGTTTTACCCTTTTCTCTGTTTTTGGCTTTTATGGAAATTCACTAAATAAAATTCAAGAACATTGGGATGGTTTTTTGTGTGTATGTGTTACCACAAAGTCAACAGAGGACTCTGACATAAAGAAGGGATTATAGAACAAGGCAAGGAAGGTTTTATGCCAACATCTTAGTGGAGCCCTCCCCTATCCCCTCTTCCCCAGCCCCCGTGTTTGGAGCACCTCATGCTCTTCAGCCACGAAATACACAATGAGATATATCATCAGTAGACACTAGTCGATATGACTGAGGCCATAAAAATTAGTTGCATCACAATCTAGTGCTATTGGCAGTTCGTTAGAGTTGAGGGCTTGACTGGGGAGCAAGGCCCTTGATGACTGAGGCTCTGAAGTCTTTGTTGAGAGGAATGGAACAGAGGAGGCCAGTGGCCTGAGACCCTCCATTTCTGCGGAACCTCATACACCTAAATTTTTTTGCTCTTATCATGATCCTAACTAATCATAATTCTTGTGGCTCCATTAAAAAGACTAAACTCAATGAAACTCCTGGTTTTGAGTGAATTTCTGTCACACTCCTTTCACGAGAGCTAACTGGTTTCAGGAGGTGGACTTGTGTCCTCTGCCTTCTATCAAGAGCACTGAAATCTTAGTTACTGCTGTACACACATACTTTTGGGCTTTTTTATATCTTGTTTGATGTATTTGTATGTGTAAGTTTTAAGTGGAAAAAAATACATGATATTTACACATTGAAAATACTCCTAATTTTTAGAAATATATGCAAGAGGCACGAAGCTTAGGAAAAAACCTGAGGCAACCAAAACTGTCCGATCTCTCACCTGCTGTGATTGCACGAACCAACTGTAAATTTGTAGAAGGCTTATTAAAAGAATGCAGAATGAAGGTACGTATCCTGCTGCCAGACAGTGTGCATTCACATTTATACATACCATGTGTGCATCTAAGATGGGATGACCCGGGCTGGAGAGATGGCTCAGCAGTTAAGAGCACTGGCTGCTCTTCCAGAGGTCCTAAGTTCAATTCCCAGCAACTACATGGTGGCTCACAGCCATCTATAATGAGATCTGGTGCCCTTTTCTGTGATACACGCGTACATGCATATTAAGCACTCTTATGCATAAATAAATAAATCTTTAAGAAAAAAAGATGAGATGATCCAACCTTTATGTGCCTGTAGTTTCTCTGAAAAGAAAGTTTATTATTTTTTATGAGCATGGATGTTTTGCCTGTATGTATGTCTGTACTACATGTGGGCAGTGCCCGTGAAGGCTGAAAGAGGGCATCAGATCCTCCAGGACTGGAGTTATATAGATGGTCGTGAGCCACCATGTGGTGCTGGGAATCAGCTCAGGTCCTCTGCAAGAACAGCCAGTGCTCTTAACCACTGAGCCATCATCTCTGCAAGGACCAAAAGAAAGTTTTTGTGGCATAGATGTGATATGCTCTTCATTACCTCATAAGCCTCCATGAAGTCTCTGTGGCCCACGGCATCAATGACAGGAGAGCCCTGCATAGTGTTTCTCACCTTTTAAACTATTATATGGTGTATAGGGTGAGTGTGTGTGTGTGTCCCCGCGTGCACGTGAAAGTCGGAGGACCATGGTATCAGCTCTTACCGTTCTCCTTGTTCTGAGGCAGCCTCTTTGTTTCTTGCCACTGTTCTGACTGTTTCAAAATGTCAGGCCCATGAGCTCCATCGCAGATCTCACCTGGTAGTACATTGCAGATGTGTGCCGTCTTACCCAGCTTTACATGGTTCCCAGGGTCTGGGCTCAGGAGCTCAGGCTTGTGTGCCAAGCACTTACTGACAAACCGTCTCCCCAGCCCTGAGCCTTCATCTTCAGCATAATGTTAAGGCACTCACAAGTTGTATGAAGAATGTTCCTCTCTAATGTGAAAAGGAACATGTGTTTGTACAAGCCTTGCTTGTGCTCATACATGTGGTATGTGCTTAACCGAAAAGATCTTAACTATGCTACAAGTCAGTCAGTATTACATAGAATTCCCCTCTCACAAACTTGTGTTTATATAGGGAGCAATACAAATGAAAAACATTGTTTTTAAGTACCTTGTGAGCATAGTCAGTAAAAGCAAAATACAATTTTTTTTTTAGTTTTTTTGAGACAGGGTTTTTCTGTGTATCCCTGGCTATCCTGGAACTCATTCTGTAGAGCAGGCTGGCCTTGAACTCACAGAGATCCGCCTGCCTCTGTCTCCTGAGCACTGGGATTAAAGGTGGGTGCCACCAACCCCAGCAAAAGCACCATTTTCTTTTTTTTTTTTTTTTTTGGTTTTTTCGAGACAGAGTTTCTCTGTGTATTGTTGGCTGTCCTGGACTCACTTTGTAGACCAGGCTGGCCTCGAACTCACAAAGATCCGCCTGCCTCTGCCTCCCAAGTGCTGGGATTAAAGGCGTGCGCCACCACCGCCCGGCTAAAAGCACCATTTTCAATATCAGTGTATACAAGGAACTGTATTCTTTCTCACTTAACATGCGTGATACCAGCTAACATTGATGCAAATTTACCTGAAACTGGTTTTCATTTTTTTGGTACATCCTTGTGAGCAAAAAAGGGACAAAAGAGGAGGCAGGAGATCCTAATTCACTCACAAACTAGGAAGTTCTCAGAAACAAAGAAAGGAAACAGAGCTACTTGTCTGTTGTGGTTTTGGCTTAAGTAGTGACACCTTTAGTTTGTCAAGATGCTGAA
This sequence comes from Lophiomys imhausi, assembly GCA_907164525.1. Classification (NCBI taxonomy): domain Eukaryota; kingdom Metazoa; phylum Chordata; class Mammalia; order Rodentia; family Muridae; genus Lophiomys; species Lophiomys imhausi. The sequence goes on along the minus strand of CAJQZJ010031946.1, from coordinate 10,175,413 downwards.
GTTAAAGAGTGAGTTAAGGGCTGGAGAGATGGCTCAGCCATTAAAGGCTAGGCTCACAACCAAATATATAAAAGAGTGAGTTAAGACAACAGGGCGGGGTTCTGGTATCAGGTGTGCATTTTCTGTGTTCATGGCAATTTCAGAAGTTCTAGGATAACTATACTATTACAGAAGTTAATAATCTATATTATATGTAAGTGTTGTTTCAACATGAGAATGCCTACAAACAGTATTATTTCATTTTCCATTCCTGACGTAATAATAAAATATAGAAGGTATGACTCCAACCGGTTGACCACCAGATTAAGACATAAAGTGACTGAAAATCTGTAATTAGAATTGTAATGAAGGGAAGCTATATCTAGTAATTGATTCCTTGGTGTTGAGTTTCACTGCTGTGTAATTTATAACACTCACAATGTTTTTAGACAAAGCGCATGTTAGTAGAGAAGATGGGACACGAAGCAGTGGAACTGGGCCATGGAGAAGCAAATATCACCGGCTTGGAAGAGAACACCCTGATTGCCAGCCTCTGCGACCTGCTAGAGAGGATATGGAGTCATGGCTTACAGATCAAGCAGGTAACAGCTCCAGAGTGCTGACGGCTTGGCCAGTTAGGGGCTTACTCATGTGAAGGGGCTCTTCAAGGTGGCTCACACCTTTAATCCCAGCACCGAGGAAGCAGAAGCAGGTGGATCTCTGTGAGTTTGAGACCAACTTGGTCTACCTAGTGAGAGCCTGTCCTAAAGGAGAGGCGTGGCAGTAGTGGTGCACGCCTTTAATTTGGGAGGCATGGGCAGGCAGATCTCTGAGTTTAAAATTCAGCCTGGTCTACCAGGAGTTTACACAGAAACCTTATCTAAAAAAAAAGGAAAGAGACAAGGATGAGACTGGCAGGACTGCTCAGCAGGTGATGGCACCATGCCGGACAGTCCGAGTGTGATCTGTATAACCCCTGAAAGTCCTCTAACTTCCACATGTGAGTGAGAAATGGGACAAGAAAAAGATCCCGCAAGATGATTAGATACTTATCATAGGCCATTCTGTTCCAAGAAAAAATGTAATCTGAACCAGACATGGTGGTGTGCACTTAATCTCAGCACTTGGGAGGCAGAAAAAGTTGGGGGGGTAGGCTTGTCTACAAAGTGAGTTCCAGGCCAGCCAAGCTTACACAATGAGACTTTGTTTCAAGACAGGGAAAAAAAGAAAGAAACATAATCTGTGATCAGGAGGATCTTTCCTGACAAACAGAAAAGCATAAAATTGTACACATTGCAGAAATTATATCCCCTGTTAATTACAGTAAATATCTACTTTCGTCCAGATTTTAAAATGTGCTAACCGGGCTGGAGAGATGGCTCAGCGGTTAAGAGCACTGGCTGCTCTTCCAGAGGTCATGAGTTCAATTCCCAGCAACCACATGGTGGCTCACAACCATCCGTAATGAAATCTGGTGCCCTCTTCTGGCCTGCAGGTGTACCTGCAGACAGAACACTGTATACATAATAAATAAATCTTTTTTTTTTTTTTTTTTTGGTTTTTCGAGACAGGGTTTCTCTGTGTATCCTTGGCTGTCCTGGACTCACTTTGTAGACCAGGCTGGCCTCGAACTCACAAAGATCCGCCTGCCTCTGCCTCCCAAGTGCTGGGATTAAAGGCGTGCGCCACCACCGCCCGGCTTTTTTTTTTGGTTTTTCGAGACAGGGTTTCTCTGAATATCTCTGGCTGTCCTGGACTCGCTTTGTAGACCAGGCTGGCCTCGAACTCACAAAGATCCACCTGCCTCTGCCTCCCAAGTGCTGGGATTAAAGGCGTGCGCCACCACCGCCCGGCTTAAATAAATCTTTTAAAAAAATAAAATAAAATGTGCTAACCAAGCTGGGTGTGATGCAGTGTGCCTTTAGTTCCGTTGCTGTGGGATATTTACCAGGGAAGACTGCTCTAACATGGGTTTAAGCTAATAGAAACTCTTTATTACATAGCGAGTGACTACACTTGATGTTCAGGAACCCAGTGTAGCCCTGAGCCTTTCTCTGGATGAGCTTTTGTTTTGTTTTGCTTTGCTTTGCTTTGTTGAAAAAGAGTTTCTCAGTGTAGCCTTGCTGCCCTGGAACTAACTGCAGAATAGGCTGACTTCCAACTCAGAGATCCGCTTGCCTTTGCCTCCAGAGTGCTGCAGTTAAAAGTGTGCACTACCACTGCCCCGGTTCAGACTGAGCTTTTAAGCACAAAAACCATGTCCTGGGTTGATATACTTCAGTTAACAAGAACAGTTAGCCAGAAGAAGAACTACATGAGCCAAAAAGCAAGGTCAGTACATTCAGAGTTAGTATTTTCCCGTAACTGTGGACTTGGGCGGATAGATAGGCCTTGTGTTGGGCAGGTGGTGCTGTCTGTGTGCTGAACTTTACAGCTGAACGGCACTTCCACCATGGAGTCAGCTGGGCTGAGATCTGGGGCCTGTTAGTTTCCCACTGGTCTTAGTGGATGAATCATACCATGAACTCAGAATGTTTTAGTTTGAGATAAAGGGCCCCACTGTAAATCCAATCAGAATGAGAATTAAAGGCCCAGCCAGTGCTGATGGCAGAGTAGTTAGAAGGAGAACCAAGAGAACAGAGACTGGTACCAATTATTTTCCAAACCATGGCAAGATTTTCTCTAATTACTCCTGATAAATTGGCATAGAAAAACAGGTTTCTAGCCGGGTGTGGTGGCTCACACCTTTAATCCCAGCACTCGGGAGGCAGAGGCAGGCGGATCTCTGTGAGTTCGAGGCCAGCCTGGTCTACAGAGTGAGTCCAGGACAGCCAGGGCTACACAGAGAAACCCTGTCTTGAAAAACCAAAAAAAAAAAAGAAAAAGAAAAAGAAAAGAAAAACAGATTTCTTCCAAAGCCATACATAGTTTTTTTATTCTCACGAGAAGTCTAAGACTCTCCAAAATTTTGTAGGACCATTTCTGCAAGGGAAATATAATTCTTGTTTTAATTCAGAAACAGAAACTTTTAGTACCTTTAGGTCCTGACCAACCTATCTACTTAGTTGGAAGGAATAAGAAGAGGCACATTTGCCAGGCAGTATTTTTTTTTCTTTTTGTTTTTGTTTTTTTCAAGACAGGGTTTCTCAGTGTATCAGCCCTGGCTGTCCGGGACTCACTTTGTAGACCAGGCTGGCCTCGAACTCACAAAGATCCACCTGCCTCTGCCTCCCAAGAGCTGGGATTAAAGGCGTGCACCACCACTGCCTAGCTTGCCAGGCAGTATTGGTGCCCGCCTTGGGAGGGAGAGGCAGGCAGAGATCTATGAGTTCAAACCCAGCCTGGCCTATTGATTGAGTTCCAGGACACCCAAAGGCACACAAAGAAACCTTGTCTGGAAAAACCAAAAAAAAAAAAAAAAAAGAAGAAGAGGAGGCACATTTAGTCAAATCATTAGTATATGCCCACCACGTAGTCCCATTAATATTGTTACAAGGCAGAATAGCAGGCATCAGAATAAAGGGAAGTGCCTAGGTTAAAAGTTTTTATATTAGACAACTTTAGCCCCTTATAAGTCCTCTAACATTAATTTGGGCTGCACTCAGTCACAGTGAGTTTTGTCAGTGGGCCAACAGTCTGGTTAGTTCCTATCTGTGTGTGTAGGGGCTGATGGTCTCTGCAGACCAGCAATCCTGGCTGATACTTTGCTGGGAATGATTAACACTATCCCATGGTCTCGTCTTATGGAATAGTTTGTTTCCTCAGTTTTGTTTTGGGTTGTTGGTTTTTTTATTTTTTTATTTTTATGTTATGTGTGTTGGTGTTTTGCCTGCCTGTATGTCTGTGTGAGGGTGTCAGATTCTGGAGTTACAGACAGTTGTGAGCTGCCATGTGGGTGCTGGGATTTGAACTGAAATCCTCTGGAAGAGCAGTCAGTGCTCTTACCCACAGAGCCATCCCTCCAGCCCTGTTCCCTCAGTTTTTTTCTGTTTCCCAAAAGGTATTATCTTTTAAAGAAAAATTTCAGGACCTCTCAGTTTTATAACCCACTTTTTTGCAATGGAAACTCCCTTGTTTCTGGCAATTAGGGGGCCCAGCTATAGAGCATGTATAGAAATCGTAAACTCTGTATATTTATCGCAAAAGATGATAACTTTTCTTATCTTTCTTTTCTCTATACAACCAGACACTTAAAGTAGGCATTTGCAAGCAAGGTCAAGATGAAATATGGGTTGCCGCTCTCAAGTCACACTAGCTAAGATTTTCTTTGTATCTGTTCTAAGTCCAGTCCAGGTTTGAGGGCAGTGGGGGCTGGACATGGCCCTGTGTGTATTCATACCCACGGGGTAAAGCACAAGACTCAGGAGGAGGTTGAGGGGCAGAGTGGAAGGTCCTGAGGACCCAGTGAGACCTTGATCTCAGTGCATCTCTAGTCCAGAGACAGAGCATTCATGGCTTCCATTTTCTTAACCTGGGTCTGGTAGGTCAGGGTATAATGCCAGCTGCTTTCACAGCCAAGGCAGTGGAGAGTCCTTTCCAAGTTGGTTTAGCACCCTTTGTCTACCTGCCTGACCCAGACTATATCACTGGACTGGAACAAGGGGATACTTGTGGTAGACTCAAAGGTGGGCTGGGTCTCACTGAGGACAGGAGGGCCTGCAGTGACTTGAGAAGGGAGTGCTTAGAGAGTTCTGCCAACTGCTGGTCTTTGAACCTGGGAAGTAATGGGGGGGGGGTTCCAAACATGTCATAGGAGGGTAAACCTCCCTCTGTGGGCTGCAACAGGCTAAAGCAGAGCAAAGGAAGGAGGCCTATCCATCTTACTGTAGACGCTGATGAAAGTTTTGTTTTAATGTCATGTTTATTCTTTTTACCTGGTCAGAACTCAGAGGTCTGTATACACAACGATGCTTAAAGCTTTAGATATTAATTGAGGTATTTTGGCTGTGAAAGCCAGGCCATTGTAAGGTCCCATTGCTAGGGATCAATTTCTACAGGAGTGAAGGACTTTTTTTAAAGCTACTATTTGAGCAGTTTTTAGTCCAGGTGAGGAATATTTTTACCAGCCAGAAAAGATATCTAGGGCTGGAGAGATGGCTCCAGGCGTGGTGGTGCAAGCCTTTAATCCCAGCACTTGGGAGGCAGAGGCAGGAGGATCTCTGAGTTCAAGGTCAGCCTGGTCTACAGAGTGAGTCCAGGACAGCCAGGGCTGTTACACAGAGAAACTGTCTCGGAAAAAAAAAAAAAAAAGCACTGGCTGTTCCTCCAAAGTACCCAGTTCAAATCCCAGCACCCACATGGCAGTTCACAGCTGTCTGTAATTGCCAGGCGTGGTGGCACACACCTTTAATCCCAGCACTCAGGAGGCAGAGGCAGGTGGATCTCTGTGAGTTCAAGAACAGTCTGATCTACAAAGAGAGTCCAGGACAGTCAGGGCTACACAGAGAAACTCTGTCTTAAAAACAAAAACGAGAAAAGATATCTATAAAAACTATCCAGTACTTTTATCCTTCCCCAGCAGGCCAGATCTTTGTGAAATCTATTTTCCCAGAGTTGGTGGGGTTGTTGGTCTCTCATTTGGACCCCTTCCTGGTATTGGATTCACTTGAATCTGGCTGAGACATCGGGCACTAGACTGTCCAAGCTAGGTATACAAGCTAGACATACCTTGGTCTGAACAACTCAAAGTTTTGTGCACCCCAGATGACCCCTGGTGAAGGTCAGTTGCCAACAATCTACCACTTGTTTCTGGAGGATTATCTTTCCCTCTGGTGTCCTCCATCAACTTGTGGGTATGAGCTGTCCATATTTTTCTTTACCATGGAGTCTCTGGCAGTACTGTGTCATGGTATGTTATCAGAATATCTATAGGCCCACTGGTCTTAAGGCCATTTGTCGGACAGCCAGGTCAGAAGCCCAGCAGAGGAGGAAAGCAATTTGTAGGCGAAGCCAAGTAGCCTCTAGGAGGACCAAGATTTTATTTATTTATTTATTTAGTTAGTTAGTTTTATTTTGTATACAGTGCTCTGTTTCCATGTATGCCTGCAGGACAGAAAAGGGCACCAGATCTCATTATAGATGGTTGTGAGCCACCATGTGGTTGCTGGGAATTGAACTCAGGACCTTGGGAAGAGCAGCCAGTGCTCTTAACCACTGAGCCATGTATCCAGCCCCTAGGCCAAGATCTTTTTTTTTTGGCGGGGGCGGGGGGGGGGTTCGAGACAGGGTTTCTCTGTGTATCTCTGGCTGTCCTGGACTCGCTTTATAGACCAGGTTGGCCTCGAACTCACGAGATCCGCCTGCCTCTGCCTCCCAAGTGCTAGGATTAAAGGCGTGCACCACCACACCGAGCCCCTTTTGGGTTTTTTGTTATTGTAATTTCACGGACAAACAGATGAAAAGGTTTTGAAACACCTGGAAATTCTATAGCTGGAGCAGAAGTCAGAGTTGTTTATAAAGCCTCAAATGTCTTTTGTTTAGTCTTAGTCCAGATTAGGGGCTCAGTTCCTACCCCTCTTTGTATTGGTGTATACAGGCTGTGCTATTTCTGTAAACTCTCAGATCCAGAGACAGCAATATCCAGCTGCACCTGAGAACTCTTGAACCTGTCTGTTGGCAGGAATACTACTCTGAGACAGGCTCTGTCTTAGCTAAGGGTTCTATTTCTGCAGTGAAACACCGTGACCAAAGGCAAGGTGGGGAGGCAAGGGTGTATTTAGCTTATATTTCTACACTGATATTCATCATCAAAGGAAGTCAGGACAGGAGCCTGGAACCAGGACCTGATACATGATACAGAAGCCATGGAGGGTTGCTGCTTACTGGCTGGCTCAGCTTGCTTTCTTACAAAACCTGCCCAGGGATGACATCACCCACAATGGGCTGGACCCGCCCCTACTGATCACTAACTGAGAAAATGCCTTACAGCTGGATCTCAGGGAGGCATTTTCTCAACTGAGCCTCCTTCCTCTCTCATGACTCCAGCTTCTGCCAAGTTGACACACAAAACCAGCCAGTACAACTGACCCCTTGTAAGCTTGACACACAAACATATCATTATTAAGCCACAAGCCTTCCTTTCTTATTCATCCCCACGATATCACATTAGAAACATAAATAACTGCCAGGCGTGGTGGCACATGCCTTTAATCCCAGCACTTGAGAGGCAGAAGCAGGTGGATCTCTGTGAGCTCAACACCAGCCTGGTCTACAAAGCAAGTCCAAGATAGCCAGGACTTGTTACATAGAGAAACCCTGTCTAAAAATAATAATAAATAACTTAGAAGTCTCACAGTCTTAACATTCAAATACATTAAGTTTCAGTACCTTTAAAATAGCCAATTTCGCCGGCGGTGGTGGCACACGCCTTCAATCCCAGCACTTGGGAGGCAGAGGCAGGCGGATCTTTGTGAGTTCGAGGCCAGCCTGGTCTACAAAGCGAGTCCAGGACAGCCAGAGATATTCAGAGAAACCCTGTCTCGAAAAACCAAAACCAAAAAAAAACATTAAAAAAAAATAGCCAATTTCTATTAAAAATTCAAAGTCTTTTAGAATTCAAAGTCTCTCAGTTGCGGGCTCCAGAAAAAGGAAGGCTACTTACTTACTGACTTGCTCCCCTGGCTTGCTCAACTTGATTTTTTTTTTTTTTTTGGTTTTTCGAGACAGGGTTTCTCTGTATATCTCTGGCTGTCCTGGACTCGCTTTGTAGACCAAGCTGGCCTCGAACTCACAGAGATCCGCCTGCCTCTGCCTCCCAAGTGCTGGGATTAAAGGCGTGCGCCACCACCGCCCGGCTTCAACTTGATTTCTTACAGGCTCCTTTTGCCTACCCTCAGCTGGTAGCCAAGATATGTAGCCTTCAACAAAGTTGGGCTTTCTTAGCTGACATTCTGTAGCCCAAGGTCTGTAACCTTGCAGCAGTCCTTCCATGGCCCTTTTATAATCTATTTTCCCAGGAAACCATTGATGGAGGGGCAGGAAGTCTGTATTTAGTGTCTTTAAATTCTGGGGCAACCTGGTCCAGGTATGTTGCCCACTGTAACCTCCCACTGGGTCTGTCCATTTAAAAGCAAAGATGGGTTGACTCACCTCTCCCAATGGGATACTGAAGAACGCATATTTCAGGTCCAAGACAGTGCATACCTGTTTCTCTGGAGAAATCAGACTTATGAGAATCAGAGGTCTCAGGTTTTTTCTTCACAGGCAGGAGGCGTATTCCAGGGTGACAGGCAGGGCACCAGGAAGCCTGTCTGCTCAAGCCAGGCAATATGGACTGTAATTCCCCCTTTTGTTTCCAGGGCCATTAAGTATTGTTTTCTGGATGGAGGATCTAGGGTTAGGCCAGTCCTTGGAGGGGTGAGGGAGTTTGTTTCTTCTGACAGAGGGTGAGACACCAAAATTTTGCTTGGTATCTGTAAGTCTAACTATGTCTTGTCAAAGAAGGTGACAGTGGCTGTCAGTTTATGCAAAAGGTCTTGTCCCATTCTACCCTTTGTTGTTAAACACAGTTTAATCTACCTAATTTAGCTAATTGAGAACTACCTTTAAATTTTGTTTTTAACTTTTATACTTTTTTTCTAATATCTGGGGCCAACTGGGTGACAAAGGAAATCTTTTAATAGCTGTCTTTAATAGTTTAAAAAAGGACGTAGCAAAAGTTGTTTAAAGTCTTTTTGGTCAGTTTTGGACAAAAGGGAAAATCTGTTCTGTCCAGGCCTCATCATGTGGCTGAGATTGCCCTGCCCAGCCTAAGAGCAATTTTTTTTTAAACTCTTTTCAGAGAATGGTGGGTTTTATGGATCACAGCCTGAAAAAGAGGCATAAATCATGAGAAGGAAGTAGAACTTTCTCTTTTCCTTCAAGTCCTGCCCAAGGGAACTTTTTTCTTTCCCTGAGGTTGCTTAGAGTAGGCATGGAGCATTGTGCAGGGAGTGGTCACCTGGGGAGATATTTCTCCTCCCTGTATGCACTCCTCCTAGATGTGGGACCCTGGATAAGAGGACCCCACCTCCATAAAGGGCCCAACCCTGCCCATGATAAACAATAAACAGGCGCTCCTGCTCCTGGAATGGGGCAGGTGGAGGATTTGGGGGTTCTCTGGGTGATATAGCAGGGACAGAAGGATTTGGATCCTCAACTGGAGGGGCTCATGTCTTAAGCCAGGTGGCAGGAGGGTCTCACACCAAAGAAAGCCACTGGTCAGTAGACACAGAAAGACACACACACACAGACACACACACACACACACACAGAGACACAGACACACACACACACACACACACACACACACACACACACAAGTAAAAACAACCAGAGGTGCTTGCCATACACTCATACCTGAACAGATAGAGGGATCCTGTGACGTTGCACGTGGATCCCAGACAGTAGATCAGGAGGTGTGTCCGACCTGTCCTGAAGGCACCATAACCAGCCTTATCTCTGGAGGTGACAGACCAGGCAACTCTCTCATGTGTTTCTTTTGGGGGTGGAGGTGTCAGACCCCCATCTGAAGCATTAGGTACCGACTGATCAAAGGGAACCCTAGGGTCTGGAGCATCTAAGGTTGTGCATCCCCTGACCACTGCATTTTTCTTCGCTCCAAGGGGCTCCAAGACCCCCACTGTCTCGAGATCTTACTCTGGTATCTCACTGGGTCCTCCAGAAATGTTGTGAGTACTCACCAGAGAAGACTGCTTGGACGTAATGTAAGCCTACAGAAAGTCATTAGCTGGCCGACTGGTACCCTCGGTTGTCAGGGTCCCAGTGTAGCCCCAAGTCTTTCTCGGGGTGAGGTTTTTAAGCACAGTAAGCCATGTCCGGGTTGACACCCTTCAGTTAACTAGAACGGTTAGCCAAAAGGAGAACTACAGAAGCCAAAAACCAAGGTTAGTACAATCAGAGACTTTCCCAGAACTATGAACTTAGTGGATTAGGCCTTTGTTTTCGTTTTGGCAGGTGTCACAAGCTGAGGTTTACACACTGAGCAGCACTTCCTTCATGGGGTCAGCTGTGGTAAGGTCTGGGGTCCTGTCACACCATTAGGTAGCAGCAGAGAGAAGTAGATCTCTGAGAGAGATATCTTGTCTGAGAGAAAAAATGTTAACCAAAATTAATAGTTCTTTATTATTTTAAATTAGTTAGTGATTCAAGGTAGAGAAATTCCAATGGTTTCATTGCTTTTGTTTCAGGTTACCCTTTCTTTTCTTCTCTCTCTCTTTCTTGGTTTTTCGAGACAGGGTTTCCTGTGTAATGGGTTGACCTCAAGACATTGTTGTCCTGTACTCGCTCTGTAGACCAGGGTGTCCTCGAGCTCTCATCTGCCTGCCTCTGCCTCCCGAATTCTGGGATTAAAAGTGTGCACCACCATGCCCGGCCCAGGTTACCCGTTCTAAAAGGCTTCCCCTTTCCCTCTCCCCTTTCGAATTTTCTTCTCTCATTGCTTTTCCATAGGTCTAAAGATATTGTAGATCAATATTTACAAGTCCAGCTAGTTTTTTTTTTTTTTTTTTTTTTTTTTTTTTTTTTTTTTTTTTTTTT
>CAJQZJ010031946.1:10126831-10153572 GCA_907164525.1 Lophiomys imhausi | reverse complement strand
GTGGTGGCGCACGCCTTTAATCCCAGCACTTGGGAGGCAGAGGCAGGTGGATCTTTGTGAGTTCGAGGCCAGCCTGGTCTACAAAGTGAGTCCAGGACACCCAAGGATACACAGAGAAACCCTGTCTCAAAAAACCAAAAAAAAAAAAAAAAAAAAAAAGAATCTAAGTTGTTAGTAAAGAATGTAACTCTCTTGTGCACTTACCTACCATGTGTGATGTGATGGGTTCTATCCCCAGCACTGTTTTTTAAAAAAAAAAAAAGTATAAAGACTGGTCATGTAGCTCCAGTAATCCCTGCTGAGCAAGAAGATCAGAAACTCAAGGCTGGCCTGGGCTACACAGGAAAGCTCTATTTCAAAAGAAAGAAGGGGCAGTCCAGCAAGGTCACTCAGTGGGTTAGGGCACTTCCCCCAAAACCTGACAACCTGAGTTCAGCTCCCAAGGTAGAAGGAGAACTTATTCCCCAAATCGGTCCTCTGAGCTCTACAAATGCACCAGGGCACACATGCAGGCAAGGGTATACACACACTCACACAAATAAATGGTTTTTTTAAGGTTTTAAAAGAAAAGAAAGGGCTGAGCGTGGTGGCATACACACCTTTAATCCCAGCACTCGGGAGACAGAGGCAGGTGGATCTCTGTGAGTTCAAGGCCAACCTGGTCTACAAAGTGAGTCCAGGACAGCCAGGGTTGTTACACAGAAAAACCCTGTGTCAAAAAAAGAAAGAAAAGAAAGGTCACTTATGATGGCTAAAAATATGGTCATCCTTACTATTTTCAAGGCCAGCATGGGATACATGAATCAAGTCGCAAAACAGAAACAAAAAGAAGGACTAGCGTGATGTCTCAGCAGAAAAAGGCACTTTCCACACAATCCCAGTGACCTGAATTCCGTCCATGGGATCCATGGAAAGGTGGGAAGGAGATCGACTCTGAGAATTGTCCTCTAACATACATGTGTAGTATGTGTAGCTATGGCAGCATGTACCGGCACTCAGATAGGCATATCACATACATAGTAATAAATAAGATGCCTAAAAACTTCTACTGTACTCTTGTGTTTGCAGGTTTCTCTTTTCTGAGAAACTTTCACTTTGAGGCATTGGGATGTATAAAGAAATATTGTGGTGACCAAAAGCAAACTAGGGGAGGAAGGTTTATTCCAGCTTAGAGGCTACATCCATCACTGAAGGATGTCAGGGCTAGAAACTGTCCCTCCCACACTTGCAGCTGAAACCTTGGAGGAGTGCTGAACTGGCTTGTCCACCAAGAGGTGAGAATACCTTAGTTAACTTTAACTGGCGTCTTTACACGCCTAAAAATGGAGTCTCAGTTGAGGAGTTACCCACATCATGATAGCCTGTGGTCATGAGGGACTCTCTTTTCTTTTCTTTCTTGACTGTTAATTGATGTAGGAGGACCCAGCCCGCCCTTGGTGGCACCATTGCATGCACAGGTTGTCCTGGGCTGGGTAGTAAAGCTAGCTAAGTAGCAACCTGTGACTGAGCGAGCCTCAGTAAATTCCTAATTTTCTGATGCTTTCACATTGAGACACGGGCCACGGTAGGTGGTGACATCTAGTGGTAACCCTTTTGTTTTCAGGGGCTTTTTTTGTTTTGTTTTTTGTTTTCAGGTTTTCAGCTTTCTATAGGTCTCAGCACATCTGGTTCCCAGATTCCTCACGCATATGAGTTACCTCAATTACCTAATCATAGCATTCTGGAGGAGCTGGTTCTCTCCTTCTACAACATGGGTTCTAGGGATTGAATTCAGGTTGTCGGGCAACAAGTACATTTAACCACTGACCCTGATGAGTATATCTTAAAAATTGGCGGGGCAGTGGTTGTGGTGGCGGCGGCGGTGGTGGCGTTCTTTAATCCCAGCACTTGAGAGGCAGATCTTTGTGAGTTCACAGCCTGCCTAGTCTACAGTAAAACCCTGTCTCCAAAAAAAAAAAAAAAAATCATAAAAAAGCCAAATGTCAGCGGCTAGAGAGATGGCTCAGTGTGTAAGCACTCTTATTCTTGCTGACAAACTGGGTTCAGTTCCCAGCAACCACACAGTGGCTCACAACTCCATTTCCAGAGGATCTGACTCTATCCTGTGACCTCTGAGGTCACTAGACACAGATGTGGTGTATGTAAATATGCAATACATACAGGCCAAACATTCACACACATAAAAATAAATAAAATAAACCCGGCTAAAATAACAAACTATATCTTAAAAGCATCTAGGTCTAGATAATTGTGATTTTTTTTAATTCACTTCTGTGTTTTTATTTCAGTGATTCCTTATAGATCAGTGATCATTCCAATTAAAAAGCTGAGCAATGCAATCATCACCTCGAACCCATGGATCTGTGTTTCAGGAGAGCTGGGAGACACTGGAGTAATGCAGATTCCAAAAAACCTGCTTGAGATGACTTTTGAGGTAGGCTAGCTAACAGAAGAACTTTTTACTTCTACAGAAGAACTCTCGCTTTGCTTTTTCATTTTCCTTTAAACAAATGAAGTAGCCGAGTGTGGTGCCACACCCCTTTAATCCCAGCACTCGGGAGGCAGAGGCAGGTGGATCTCTGTGAGTTCAAGACCAACCTGGTCTACAAAGTGAGTCCAGGACAGCCAAGGATATACAGAGAAACCATGCTTCCAAAAAACAAAACCAAACCAATATATATATACGTGTGTGTGTGATTTTTTTTTTTTTAGTCTGATAAAATTAGACTGCTGTAAATCAATCTATGCTTCATCTTAGCCAAAAGGGCGAGAAGCAATGTAAATCAATCTAAATAAGATCCTTTCCTTTCATACTTACTAAAACCTTTTTTACCCTTCAATTATGACACAAATCACTTACTATCAGGGAATCCATTTGTGGAGTCCCCAAATAGAATTAAATGTTCCTTTTCTAGTGTTCTCCTGACGTTTGTTTACATTTCTAGTGCAGCAGTCAGTGTCCTCCTAGCTCCTCGCGTGAAGCTCTCTGAGAGCAGAGACAACTTGGTTGTCTGAGGTGTTAAACGTAGCTTGTTGTACAGGAGAGGGGGTCTCTGCACGTGTTAGATGGAGCCAAAGTGCACTGCTAAAGCGAGAAGGGAGCAGACGGGCTCAGTGCACAATAATGTGTGCTCCCTCTCTGCAGCGCCAGAACCTGGGAAAGCTCACCACGGTGCAGATCGGCCACGACAACTCCGGACTGCTAGCTAAGTGGCTGGTGGACTGTGTCATGGTCAGGAATGAGATCACAGGACACACGTACAGGTGAGTGGATGGACTCGGGGCAGAACTCTGTGTCCAGCTCTTCAGATAACAAAGGTTTAAATATTCTTCCTAAAGCTTTCCCACTGCTTCCTGAACTAGGTTTTATTTTTTGTTTTTGTTTTTGGTGGGGGGTTATTAATTGTCTTGTTCTAGTTATAGAACATAAAATCTGCGTGGTATGGTTGGGTAGACCTTAAATCCCATCATGCAGGAGACAGAGAGAGGAAGATCTCTGTGAGTTTGAGGACAGCCTGGTCTAAAAAAACGAGTTCCAGAACAGCCAGGTCTACATAGACATCATAATATGATGATGAGGAGGAAAATGATGATGATGTTGGCAAAAAATTATTTTAAACAGATTAGGGCTGGAGAGATGGCTCAGCAGTTAAGAGCACTGCTGCTCTTCCAGGTGACTCAGGGTCAGATCTCAGCATCCACCTCAGGGACCTCAGAACTGCCTATAACTCAGCTCCAGAGACCCAGGGCCTTCTACTGGCCTCTGTGTGTACTTACATACATCCGTATGCTTATGCACACAAGCACACACACACAAATGCACACATGTACAGACATATACACATGGATAAGAAAAAATATTTAATCTTTGGTAAAAACATCTGGTGCAGTCTGGAGAAATGGGTTGGTGGTTAAGGGAAGTTGATGCCTTCAGTTCCCAGCACGTACATGGCAGTTCACACTCGTGGGATGCCCTTCCAGATATCCAGTGCTCTCTTCTGGCCTCTGCAGGCACAGTCATCCACATGGCACACAGACACGCCTGCGGACAGACACTCACACATAAAGTAATACATTATTTTAGTTTAAGGATATGTCTAGGTCTGATCTCTGTGTAAGATTGATGTAGATCAGGCTGGTGTGGAATTTACAGAGCTCTGCCTTCCTCTGCCTCCAAGGACTAGAATTCAAGGCATGTAGTACTTACTGCTCTCTACATTTCGAGATGTATATGTTAGAGATTCTTCATGATGAAATAAACAAGCCTCAGGAATTAGCATTGTGGACTTCACCCACATCCCTTTTTGGGGGGTTTGTTTGTTTTTTGTTTTTTTTCGAGACAGGGTTTCGCTGTGTATCCTTTGGCTGTTCTGGACTCACATTGTAGACCAGGCTGGCCTTGAACTCAGAGATCCGCCTGCCTCTGCCTCCTGAGTGCTGGGATTAAAGGCATGCACCACCCATGCCTGACCACAATGCCATTTTTAAACTTTTACTTAAAACTGTGGGAAGCCAGCCATGATGTCACACTCTTAATCGGGGCATGAAGATCAACTTGGCTGTGGGCAATTAGCTTATCAGCTTATGGACTAAAAACAAGGTTGAAGCCAGGTGAAACGAGGAGAGACTTTATGACCTGGCATTGTTTTCAGCTGCTAAGTGGGCAGAGCCCAAGTTAAGCTGAAGCAGGTGGAACAAGGAGCGATCCTATTTAAGGACAAGTGGATGGAGCCAAGAGGGCCCCATGCTAGAGAGCTCCGATGCTAGCGGGTCCTCACACTAGAAAGTAATTTGTATCCTCTGATGGAGAAAGTGCTGGTGGACTGATGGCCAGCTCTACCTGAGGCAGAAAGAAGCTGGTAAGCAGAGAAAACCTCAGCAAGACAGCAAAAGGCCAAGGACTAAACCCTGTGGCTCAGCTTTTGCCTAGAGGGGTTTGGACCTGTCTGAACAGTGCCTTGAACAGAACTGTGGCCAGCTTTAAGGACTGAGGCAGAGCGGCAGAGTTGCTGATACAAAGGAAGTAAGTTGTCCTACAGACGGCTGAGGTCTCCCAGAGTGAAGAAAGCCTCAGCCTTATTTAAGGTGAAGCCGCCATAGCCAATTTACCCGTCTGAGATATTCCAGAAGAAAGACTGCTAAGTGCATTAAAGGGTCTACCCCAGAGACTGTGTTCCTGACGATTGAGGACCTGCCCCAGAGACTGTATCCTTCTAAAAGGTTAGGAAAATAGTTGTAATAGTTATCAATAGGTTTAGTGGGTAGATCAAGGGGTTGAAGTCATTTGTAGGGTTAGTAGTTAAGTGTTTATACTTGTTTATAAGTGAATATAGTTACTAATAAATAATTATTGAATAATTAAAAGGCTGCGTTTCACCCACATGGTATATTCTAGGACAGCCTTAGCAACAGAGTAACACCCTGTCTCAAAATGAAAAAAAAAAAAAGTTTTTTTTTTTGGGGGGGGGGTGATTTTTCTTCGAGACAGGGTTTCTCTGTGTAGCCCTGGCTGTCCTGGACTCGCTTTGTAGACCACGCTGGCTGGCCTCGAACTCACAAAGATCCACCTGCCTCTGCCTCCCAAGTGCTGGGATTAAAGACGTGCGCCACCACGCCTGGCAAAAAAACAGTTTTTAAAAATGTAGATTCATGGGCTGGAGAGATGGCTCAGAAGTTAAGAGCACTGGCTGCTTTTCCATAGGACCCGAGTTCACTTGCCAGCACCCACATGGCAGCTCACAACTGTCTGTAACTCCAAGATCTGACACCTTCACATAGACATACATGTAGGAAAAATACCAATGCACATTTTAAAAAATTTTAATTAAAAGCCAGGCATGGTGGCGCACGCCTTTAATCCCAGCACTTGGGAGGCAGAGGCAGGTGGATCTCTGAGAGTTCAAGGCCAGCCTGGTCTACAAAGTGAGTCCAGAACAGCCAGGGATACACAGAGAAACCCTGTCTTGAAAAAAAACAAAAAAAAAAAAGACAGTAGATGGGATCTCTAGAGACCAAAGGGTGAGTTCACAACAAGAAAAGTAGATTCAAAAGATTTTAGGTGAAAAGATCTTTTCCTGCCCTATCAGGTTCCCATGTGGGCGGTGGCTGGGGAAAGGAATCGATGACGGTAGCCTGGAGAGGATTCTTATTGGAGAACTGATGACGTCAGCCTCTGACGAAGACCTGGGAAAGTGTCGGACCCCGCCGCAACAGAGGTCTCCCACCACAACCAGGAGACTGAGCATTACGTCACTAACGGGAAAGGGTGCCAGTAAGTTGTTTCCAGTGTGCCTCAGATGGCCCATTTTCCAGAAAACAGTTGTGTTAATAATGAGTTATGGTGAGGACATGTAAAAAGAAGGGGCTGGGGAAATGACTCAGAAGGTAAAGTACTTTTCTCCCTAAGCATAAGGATCTGAGTTTGATTCCCAGGACTCTCAGGAAAAGCTTCAGGCATGCTTGCATCTGCAAGCCCAGTGCTGGGAGGAAACAGAACTCATTGACCAGCCAGCCTAGACAAATGAATGAGTGCCAGGTCCAGTGTTGGACCCTGTCTCAAAAAATAAGATGGATAAGGGGCTGAGAGATGGCTTAGCAATGAAGAGCATGAGTTGTTCTTCCAGAGAACCTGAGCTCCATCCATCAGGGCCCGCTCACAACCACCTGTAACCCCCAGTCTAGGGGGGGGGTGCCTCTGCAGGCAACGTGCCCTCAATTGTACATGCCTGACCACACCACATATGTACATGTAACTAAATAATAAAAATAAACCTTAAAAAGCAAGGTCCAGGGGGTTGTTTGGAGAGAAAACATAAAATAAAAAGAGAGGAAGTAGTGAAGGTCCATAGACTTCGGGAGATGGTCAGTAGGTGAAGTACGAGCTGCAGAAGCCTCAGGGCCTGAGGTTGGCTCTCCAGCTGCCATGTACAAGCCCAACTTCAGAGTCGGGTTCCTAAAGTTCACTCCCCACCCTAGCCAGTAGACAAGCTCTGAGATCAGGGAGAGACTGTTAGAGGAAGGCACCGAATAACTTCAAATGTGCATGAGACCGTGCACACATATCCTCTCATTCCACCTTTTATTTTTGAGACTGGGTCTCACCATGGCTGGCTGGCCTGGCACTCGCTAGGTAGACCAGGCTGGCCTTGAATTTACAGAGATCCATCTGCTTCTGCCTCCTGAGTGCTGGGATTAAAGGTGTATGCTACCATGCCTGGCCTAAGAAACCATAACTCTATGAAAGGAAAGTTATGTGGATTAAGCCTGTGTTCTACACTAAATAATTTCCTTTCCCTTCTAAAGATTTGATTTGTAAGCTGGGCGGTGGTGGCGCATGCCTTTAATCCCAGCACTTGGGAGGCAGAGGCAGGCGGATCTTTGTGAGTTCGAGGCCAGCCTGGTCTACAAAGCGAGTCCAGGACAGCCAGAGATATTCAGAGAAACCCTGTCTCGAAAAACCAAAAAAAAAAAAGATTTGATTTGTATATGTATGTGTATGGATGCCCTTGGAGGCCAGAAGAGGGTATTGAATCCTCTGGAGCTGGAATTACAGTGTACAGCTGGCTGCAAGCTGCACACACACAGCTTTTTTTTTTTTTTTTTAAAGCCAAGGTTTCACTCTGTACCCCATGTGACCTGGAATGCACTATGTAGACCATGCTGTCCTTGAACTCACTAAGATCTGCCTACCTTTGCCTCTGCTTTGCAAGTGCTGGGATTACAGGTGTCCACTACCACACCCAGCCCACACACACACCATTTTTCTCTTATTACCTATTTCTATTTCTGACTCTAGATAAAAATTGCTTACCTTTTAATTTTTTTATTTTGGGTATTTTTGTTGGTCGGTTGGTTTTTTGAGACAGAGTTTCCCTGTATAACAGCCCTGACTGTCCTGGACTCACTTTGTAAACGAGGCTGGCCTTGAATTTACAAAGATCTCATCCAGCGTGCCTTTTTTATTTTAAAACTATTCTTGGGGTTGGGGATTATCTTAGTCACTGCTTGCTCTACTGCTGTGGCAAAACATCAAGACCTAAGCAATTTATAGAAAAAGCATCTAAAGCCGGGCGGTGGTGGCGCACGCCTTTAATCCCAGCACTTGGGAGGCAGAGGCAGGCGGATCTTTGCAAGTTCGAGGCCAGCCTGGTCTACAAAGCGAGTCCAGGACAGCCAGAGCTGTTAAACAGAGAAACCCTGTCTCGAAAAACCAAAAAAAAAAAAAAAAAAAGAAAAAGCATCTAAGCCAGGTGGTTGTGGCTCACCCACTTAATCCCAGCACTCAGGAGGCAGAGGCAGAAGGATCTCTTAAGTTCGAGGCTAGCCTGGTCTACAGAGCAAGTTTCAGGACAGCCAGGGCTACACACAGAAATCCTGTCTCAAAAAAAGACAAAGCATTTAATTGGGGGCTTGCTTTCAGTTTCAGAGGCTTAGTCCAAGGTGTCATCATGGTAAGGCGCTGACAGGCTTAGGAGGTAGTAGCTGAGAGCTGACATCTGATCCACCTTGTGGAGACAGAAAGTAAGAGAAACTGATGATGGAGAACAGTTGAACAGCATTGAGACAGGAGATGCTTCATAGAAATGATAATGCCAATGACCAGACTGAGCTCAGCATCACAGTGCACAAAACCATCCCCAACACCAGTGACACAAAACCATCCCCAACACCAGTGACACAAAACCATCCCCCAACACCAGTGACACACCTCCTCTAGCAAGGCCACAACTCCTAATCCTGGGGACCATCTAAGTCTGTGAACCTACAGGATCATTCTCATTCAAGCCACCACAGTGACTCAGGTCCGTCCAGGCAGCCCACCAAGCTATCTAGAAGAGACACAGATGAGCTCACTAGGGGAAGGCAGTGACCTCCCTGCAGTGACCAGCAGGAAGGGAAGAAACCTGACTCTGGCCAGGGCACCATGTGGTGTCTGTATGGCCTCTTCCTTGACTCAACAACAACAGAAGTTCACACAGGTCATTGAGAGTGTCAGATGCCTTAGCACACACCTACCAAGAGTCTTCCCAGCTCACCCCTCAAATCTGGAATGCTGGCACTTCATGATAGGAACCCTGCCAGCTGATTGCACCAAATGTCTTGTTCGTTTTCCCAGGGATGAGTGCTTTTGTTTTTGTTTTCTGTTATTTTCAGTTGCTAAAAGCCAGACGAAATTAGACACTTGGCTTGGGTTGTAGTTTGTAGGTAGTGTGGTTGGGGTATGAATGTCTGGATCTCCTAGATTCGTCTCCAGTGCATCTCAAGTCCTTGGACTTGGCCAGCTTGTCCAGTGGCAAACTCCATGCACTCTCTGGAAAAGGTAGCTGCTTGGATGAAGTGTTTTCTGAAGGCTCACAGTTGAATATTCTGTAGTATTTAGTTTACTTATCTTTCCTAAGAATGTAGACACTGTTAATTATCTTGCAGAACCCAATGCTGGACAGATCCAAGAAGGAATTGGAGAAGCTGTGAACAATATTGTGAAGCATTTTCACAAACCTGAAAAAGAGGTATTATGGGCAATAAAACTGTATGGTGGGAATTTGTTTTTTTGAGACAAGGTTTCTCTGTGTAGCCCTGGTTGTCTTGGAACTTGGTTTGTAGATCAGGCTGGCCTTGGACAGAAAGAAATCCGCCTGCCTCTGCCTCCCAAGTGTTGGGATTAAAGGCATGCACCATCACCAGGCTCATTTGTAAGCTATCTAGTGAACACAAAAACAACCTCTCCAGCTGCCCTCAGCTCTTGTTTCTCTAGTGTGATTGTTATCTGGGGGAGAAGTGAGGGTTAGATTATTTTATTTCACATGTGTACGTGTTTTCCATGTATGTCTGTGCATCACATGTGCCCTTAGGGCCTGGAGAGCTACAAGAGGGAATTGAATCCATGGGAACTACAGGTCGGGCAGCTGTGAGCTGTAGTGCCAGTGCTGGGGCCTGAACCCTGGTCCTCTGGAGGAACAGCTACTGCTCTTTACCGCTGAGCCCTATCTCCAGCCCCTCTAGTGTTGTAAGCAACAGAGTTCTCTTGCATTAATGCTTCACAGAGAGGAAGCCTAACAGTGCTGCTGTGCGGAGAAAACGGCCTGGTTGCTGCACTTGAGCAAGTTTTCCATCACGGGTTCAAATCTGCCCGCATCTTTCACAAGAATGTCTTCATCTGGGACTTCATAGGTAAATTAAGTAGATGCATGTTATTATAAGACCACTGAAATGTTTCTTTAAAAATTCAGGGGCCTGGGCATGTTGGTACCCATCTTTAATCCCAGCCAAGCTGTTACACAGAGAAATCCTGTCTCAAAAAACCTAAAAAGAAAGAAAGAGAAAAGGAAAGGAAAGGAGGAGAATTATCTTCCAGGAATCAGAGCACAAAGACCATTTTGACTGTTAAGACAGCACCCTCCTCTAGAATGGCTGCCTTCAACAAGAGTGTTGAGTGACTTCAGTGACCCCACAGAGCACGGAGAAATGTAAGAAGAAAGACATCATCGTCAGGAGAGTATAACTCTGAGCTTTCCAGAAATGGGGTGTGGAGGGAATCACTCTTAGGTGCCTTGTCAACTTCCTTTCTTTGCTTGAAAGTTCTGAATTCATGTAGGCCTAATTTACAAACAAAATTATTCATTGACTTTTTTTTTTTTTTTTTTTTTAGGTTTTCCGAGACAGAATTTCTCTGTGTATCCATGACTGTCCTGGACTCACTCTGTAGACCAAGCTGGCTCTGAACTCAGAGAGATCCGATTGCCTCTGCCTCCTGAGTGCTGGGGGTTAAAGGTGTATGCCACCTCGGCTGACCTTCACTGAACTTTTAAAGAAACTGGGAGTTATAGAATTCTATATCCCTAAAGGAAAAAAAAAAATCACAAAACTTAGCATACTTTTTAAAAGATACATTTGTCATTTTATGTGTATGGGAGTTTTGCCTGCCTATATCTGTGTACCACGCGAGTGCAGTGCCTTCAGATGCCAGCAAACGCATCAGAGCCTCTAGGAGAGTTACCAAGGGTTGTATGCCATCATGTGGGTGCTGGGGACTGAACCCAGGTCCTCTGGAAGGGAAGCAAGTGTCTTAACTAATGTGCATCACTGCAGACCGCTATCTTATTTTATTAAATACTTATTTGGTGTGTGTATGTGTGAGGGCAACTTGTGGGAGTCAGTTCTCTCCTTCCACCTTGTAGATCCTGGGATCAAATTCAGTGCCTTAATATGTTGAGCCCTTATTAGCCCAAAACATGCTAGTTTATTACTACTTTTGTTTTGGGTGGAGTGCAGGGGTTTCTCTGTGTAACGGGCCTTAGCTGTCCTGGACTCATTCTGTATATCAGGCTGGTCTCAAACTCACAGAGATCCACCTGCCTCTGCGTCCTGAGTGCTGGGATTAAAGGGGTGAGCCACCATGCCTGGCTTATTACTACTTTTGTTGTTGTTGTTGTTTTGTGGGGTTTTGTTTTTTTTAAGATTTATTTATTATGTATACAGTATTTGGCATGCATGTATGCCTGCAGGCCACAAGAAGGCACCAGATCTCATTATATATAGAAGGTTGTGAGCCAGCATGTGGTTGCTGGGAATTGAGCTCAGGACCTCTGGAAGGACAGTCAGTGCTCTTAACCTCTAAGCCGTCTCTCCAGCTCCTATTACCACTTTTTACTCATTCAGAATTTTGGCTTTCTGAGTTTCTTGGGGTGGTTTTTGTTTTTGTTTTTTTGGTTTTTTTTTTTTTTTTTAAAGATTTATGCATTTTTATTTTGTTTTGCTTGCATGTAGAATATATATCCTACACATACAGTGCCCTTGGAGGCAAGAAAAAGACATCAGATCTGCCAAATCTGGAGTCACAAGTGGTTGTGACTTACCCTGTGAATGCTGGGAACCTAACCTTTGCAACAGCAGAAATGCTCTTAACAACTGAGTGATCTCTCTAGTTCCCAATCATGGGTTGTTTTTTTTTTTTTTCCGAGACAAGGTTTCTCTGTGTAGCCCTGGCTGTCCTGGACTCACTTTGTAGACCAGGCTGGCCTCGAACTCACAAAGATCCACCTGCCTCTGCCTCCCAAGTGCTAGGATTAAAGGCATGTGCCACCACTGCCCGACTCTAATCATGTTTTTTAAGTTACTTATTTTGGACATGGTGGTGCACAACTTTGACCCCAGCACTTGGGAGGCTGAGGCAGGTAATCTCTAGGAGTTCAAGGCCAGCCTGGTCTACATAGCAGGCACCAGATCCTTCAAAGGTTACATAGTGAGACCCCATCTCCAAGAGAGAAGAGGCAGATTTTTTTTTTTAAAGTTTCTACGTAGCCCTGGCTATTCTGGAAACAAGTAAGACCAGGTTGGTCTTGAACTCACCGTTTTCCTGAGTACTAGGATAAAAGTATGTGCCACCATGCCCACCAAGAGAGATACTGAGATAATTTTTTTTTGTTTTTTGAGACAGGGCTTTTTTGTGTAACAGCTCTGGCTGTCCTAGAACTCATTCTGTAGATCAGGCTGGCCTCAAACTCAGAGATCCTCCTGCCTCTACCTCCCGAGTGCTGGGATTAAAGACGTGCACCACCACGCCCAGCAATTACAGCTGTGAACTGCCATGTGGGTGCTGGGATTTGAACCCCAGTCCTTTGGAAGAGCAGTCAGTGCTCTTAACCGCTGAGCATCTCTCCAGCCCCGGATTGCATTTTTTTTTTTTTTAAACTTCAGAGCCTGTGTTTGTTTTTTTTTTTTTTTTTTTGGTTTTTTGAGACAGGTTTCTCTGTGTAACAGTCCTGGACTCACTTTGTAGACCAGGCTGGCCTTGAACTCACAAAGATCCGCCTGCCTCTGCCTCCGGAGGGCTGGGATTAAAGGCGTGCGCCACCGTGCTCAGCTCTTTTCTTTCTTTTTTAATTCTTTTTTTTTTCATGCCAATTTCTATTTCATGAAGATATTTAAAAAGAATAAACTTTCCAGCCGGGCGGTGGTGGTGCACGCCTTTAATCCCAGCACTTGGGAGGCAGAGGCAGGCGGATCTTTGTGAGTTCGAGGCCAGCCTGGTCTACAAAGCGAGTCCAGGACAGCCAGGGCTACACAGAGAAACCCTGTCTCGAAAAACCAAAAAAAAAAAAAAGAATAAACTTTCCAAGCTTCTGGAATGTAGTCTTGACTAGAATATGAGAATGTAAATTCCTCCCAGGCTGTGGCGGACCTGCCTCTGACCCCACCAGCAGGGAGCACATTGTTCTGTCAGGAGCCACAGATCTCTGATTCATTCTGAACCGACTGATGAGTGACTTGGGTTAGAGGGCTGGCTATGATGTAGCCTCCATAGACTTTCCAGAGCAAATTGAACGATGATTTCACTACATATAGAGCTTTGACATTTCTTTATATAACTGCTGTGCTGGTGTGACCCTTGTCTTCCTCAGAGAAAGCAGTGGCGTATTTTGAAAGCACTGACCAGATTTTAGACCCTGAAGCTGATGTCCTCCTTCAGAAATCATCCTGCAAGACCTTCTGCCACTATGTGAATGCTGTTAACTCTGCACCCAGGAGCATTGGGAAGGATGGCAAATTCCAGATCCTAGTTTGCCTTGGAACAAGGTACAGACTCAAATTTACGTGGGTAACATGAGTCTAGATAAGGTTATACTGACCTGGCATGGTGGCGCACACCTTTAATCCCAGCACTCGGGAGGCAGAGGCAGGTGGATCTCTTGAGTTCAAGGCCAGCCTAGTCTACAAAGTTAATCCAGGACAGCCAGGACTACTACACAGATAAACCCTGTCTCAAAAAACCTAAGAAAAGAAAAGGTTATACTGGCTTTTGTCCTTTTCTCTTGGGTTTCTATATTCCAACTTTTATTATGAGACTGCTATTTTCTGAGTGCCTTTCTGTTGCAGTAGCAACTGATTTACCCATCTTTTCAATTTTTTTTTTGTATTTTTGGTTTTAAAAAATTAATGTTCTGCCGGGTGGTGGCGCACGCCTTTAATCCCAGCACTTGGGAGGCAGAGGCAGGCGGATCTTTGTGAGTTCAAGGCCAGCCTGGTCTACAAAGTGAGTCCAGGACAGCCAGGGCTACACAGAGAAACCCTGTCTCGAAAAACCAAAAAAAAAAAAAAAATTAATGTTCTGTGCAAAATGATCCTATCCAGGTCAAATTTAGTTATATAAAAGCAGGTTTTTTGAATGTGAGAGGGAAAGAGAAACAGCATGCAGAGAGGGAGAGAGACACGGTGGGGGGGGGGGTGGCGACAGAGATAGAGTGGGGGAAAGAGACAGAAGGGAAGAATGAGAGAGAGAGAGCCCCCCAAGATGTCTGCAATGGCTTGTGGGGCTGGGGCTTGCCCCCGAGACAGGTAGAAGCTGAGGCATGCTGGGAGAACTTGGAACTCAGGTAGACCTAACATTTTTATTTTGTGTATAAATGTTTTGCCTTGCCGGGTATGGGGGCTCACACCATTAATCCCAGCACTCAGGAGGCAGAGACATGCAGATCAGCAGTTCAAAGCCAGCCTGGTCTGCAAATCGAGTTCCAGGACAGCCAGGACTACAGAGAGAAACCCTGTCTCTAAAAGCCAAAAATAAACAAATAAGTAAATGTTTTTTGCGTGCGTGTGTGTGTGTGTGTGTGTGTGTGTGTGTGTGTGTGTGTGTGTGCGCCTACAGAAACCAGAAGAGGGTGCTGGATCTTCTGGAACTGGAGTTAAAGTCAACTGTGAGCACCATATGGACCCTGGGACAAGAACCAGACCCTCTGCAGCAGCAACAAGTGCTGTTAAACCCTGAGCATCTCTCCAGCCCACTTCTGCTTATTCATTAGCGTACTGTCCCAAAATCACATAGTAAGAAAAAGTCTGTCCTTATGCACTGGTCTGCAATCCCAGCTCTTCAGGAGGCAAAGGCAGACAAGTCATATTAGGGCTTGTTCTGGCTACAAAGCAAGTTTTAAAAGATATCTTAATATAGACCTTAAGCAACTAAATTAAGAAAAATATTTGCTCAAATAAGACGCATTTGAGTAAGAAGTGAGATAGACCTGAGTGATCTCGAGCTCCTAAGGGAGGGTTGTGGAAAGTAAGGTCTGCCCAGTGTGGACTTCAGGCTTCTCCAGGAAAAGCTGCACCTGCACATAACTGTTTCCAAATTATCCATGTACACCATTTTGGTAGGTCTCAAGTTAAACTTCAAAAGGGTTCTAAGAAACATTTTCCCCCTTTCTCTGGTTTTTTTTTTTTTTTTTTTTTTCTTAATAAAGTTGAGGTTATAGGAGGCCGAGCTGCCTTGAGTAGTTACAATCTGACATGGTAAAGTCAGGAGCCACTAGGGTTTGCACACGGGGCTTAGGACATGTCTTTTCCCTATAAATAGGGCTTCTGGCAAGATTCGTAGAAAATTGTAGGTTTGGGGCCGGAGAAACGGCTCAGCAGTTAAGAGCATTGGCTGTTCTTCCGAAGGACCTGGGTTCAAAGCCCAGCACTCACAGGGCAGTTCACAGCTGTCTGCAATTGCCAGGTGTGGTGGTGCACACGCCTCTAATCCCAGAACTGGGGGGGGGGGGGCAGGGGCAGGCACATCTCTGTGAGTTCAAGGCCAGCCTGGTCTACAGAGTGAGTCCTGGACAGCCACGGCTACACAGAGAAACCCTGTCTCGAAAAACCAAAAAGAAAAGAAAAAAGAAAAAGAAAATAAACTGCTGTTTAACATTGAAGTTATGAAAATCTGCCTCTAACTCATTCACTCATTTAGTATTTCCCTCACTATCTCCCATCACTCTGGGTAAATTTGATGCCAGAAAGAGCTAAATAAGGAGACCTTATTTCAAAAACCAAAACAAACAAACAAAAAGAGGTGGAGAGATGAACTCATGAACAGAAAGTGCTTGCCTAGCCAGCACTTATGTAGGAAGGACTTTGATGGATTACTGGGGAATGCTGTTAATTAGCCAAGTAATTAACTGAACGAAGAAATGAAATAAAAGGACATGACGACTTCTAAAGTATGGAGATTTTATTTTAGATATAAGGAGAAAGCAGGCAGAGCGAAGAGTCCTGAATGAACATTGCTGGCAGACTAAACTGGACCATGAGAGGAGACACGGAGGCCTGGGCCACAAAACCTGAGGAGCTAAAATGGCAAGGGATCTCGGGCTGAGGAAAGGGAAGCAAGCCCTGAGAAGGAGAGGTTTAGGGTAGGGGTGGGGTGAGAAGTGCTGGGAAGAGCCACAGGTAGTGGGTGAAACTTGTCCTGGATTTGAAACCTAGCATTTACATGTAACAGACATAGGAGGAACCACATGGTGAGAGGGTGGGCAAGAAGAGCTCAGGCCCTTGCACCAGAGACAGACAGCATGGCAGGCTCTCTGAAGAGAGGAGTTGGAGCCCACATGGGACAGGGATTTCTGTTGTCACACCTTTCTGAGAATGGGGAAGTGTTCACATTACAAGCCTGCAGTGAGGCTCTCTGACTGCCAGGCAGGCAGAAGGGTGGAGAATGGGGCAGATGACCAGTGCTCCCTTTTATGTGAACTCACTTCCAGACTGTACTAGCATTAGAACAGAACTTGCTTGGGTTGGGCACCATCTGGCTCCCACCCTCCCAGTTGAAAATGCTGGTGTTCGTACATTGCATATTGTTTTTGCTTAACTGTGGGTCACAGCTTGTGCCACAACAAGCCGGGTTCAGCCATCTGTCCTGGCTAAGCCAAGTAAAAGAGCCAAATTAATAGTGAAAGGCAAGATCTGCAGAGATGGCTCAGCAGTTAAGAGCTCTCCCTGCTGTGCCACAGGACCCACATTCAGTTCCCAGCACCCACATCAGGCAAATAACCTCCACTGACTCCAGCTCGAGGGCTGTGAGCCCAACTTCTGGCCTCCATGCACACATCCACACAGGCACATAAACAAACAACCCAGAAAAATGAAAAGCAGATTGGGAACATTTATTTAGTTGGCTACATTGAGAAGAGAGACAGAGATACAGAAATATATACACCCAGACCATCTTAGGGCCTTAAGGGAAAGGATTGAACAGGAGACAAATCATAACTGCTAAGCAGTTCCACCAAGGTGTCCTCCTACCTATCAGTGTCTAAGCTACAAGTCTCTCCTACAAGGTCACAAGTTACAAGTCATCAGGTTTTTGTTTTGTTTTTTTTTTGTTTTTTTTTTCTTAAGATTTATTTATTTATTATGCATACACTGTTCTATCTGCATGTACTCCTGCATGCCAGAAGAGGGCACCAGACCTAATTATAGATGGTTGTGAGCCACCATGTGGTTGCTGGGAATTGAACTCAGGACCTCGGGAAGAGTAGTCAGTGCTCTTAACCTCTGAGCCATCTCTCCAGCCCTTGTTTTGTTTTTTTTTTTTTTTTGAGAGAGTTATTCCTCTGACTAAGGCCAAAACTTCAACCTTCTCCCAGGACAACATTCCTTGGGGAACTTCTAGTTTATTTATTTTTTTTGTTTTTCGAGACAAGGTTTCTCTGTGTAGCCCTGGCTGTCCTGGACTCACTTTATAGACCAGGCTGGCCTCGAACTCACAAAGATCCACCTGCCTCTGCCTCCCAAGTGCTGGGATTAAAGGCGTGCGCCACCACCGCCCGGCTTAGTTTATTTTGAGACAGGGTTTCACTGTGTAGGTCTGACTAGCCTGCAACTCATTGTATAGACAAGGCTGGCTTAAACTGAGATCTCCCCTCTCTGCTTCCCAAATGCTTGGACTAAACAGGTGTGTCCCACCACAGCTGATCCTAGGAGAACTCTTTTTTTTTTTTTTGGTTTGGTTTGGTTTTGGTTTTGGTTTGGTTTTTTTGTTTTTTGAGACAGGGTTTCTCTGTGTAATAGCCCTGACTGTCCTGGACTTGCTTTGTAGACCAGGCTGGCTTCAAACTCAAACACACAGAGATCCACCTGCCTCTGCCTCCCAAGTGCTGGAATTAAAGGCATGTGCCACCATGCCCTAGGAGAACTCTTTAATTTATAGTAGTATTATTGTTTCAATAGGCTGATAATTAAAGGGAGAGCCACACTGTGTCTGTCAGAGCTCAGATGCTGTCTCTGTTTGGTCTGTAGGGATCACCTTCTCCCACAGTGGATTCCGTTGCTAGCAGAGTGTCCTGCCATCACCCGGATGTATGAAGAGAGTGCACTCCTTCGAGACCACATGACTGTCAACTCCCTTATCCGGATTCTGCAGACCATAAAGGATTTCACCATAGTCTTGGAAGGGTCGCTAATCAAAGGAGTAGATGTGTAAAGCAGCCAACAGAAACTCTTCATCCTACCTGCCCCCTGGCTCCTGAACCTTCCTCAGCTATGGGGACCTGTTTGGACTGGTCTGACCATAGTGTGCATCCACAGGCAGTCACTGGAAGCCCTTTGATCAATGTCCACCCTGAGACAAGGCAAAGTGCTGTATTGTAGTTCATTTGAACCTGAAATTTAGTATAAAATAGAGTATTTTCATGTGTTAGAAATGTGTAAATATGCTATCTTTAAAAATTATATTACTCTAATAAGATACTTTTCTTAGATTGAGTACTCCTGTGATTTAAAATCAGTAGCTTAAAAATGTTGGGTGGGGAGAGTGGTGCTAGTCTGGAGGAAGCCAGGGATCGTGTAAATAGTACAACCAGGAGGCTGCTTCTCCCTCCAGGATAACAGAGGATCACAGTGTTTTGTTCTGAAGCAGCCATCTCTCCTGGAGTTCCCATCTTGTGTGTGGTGAATGTATACAGGTTTACATAATGTACAATAGTCCTCATTGCACCTTTAAGTTATAAACCATTTAATACATTTGAATTGTGAGTCATTTTTCCGTTTTGGGAAAAATTTTCAGTTGCAAAAATATAATTAAGGTATTTTAAATACCAGACCCCAGCAAAGCTTCGTGGCTCACACCTTTAATCCCAGCACTGGGGTACAGTACAGACAGAGGCAGGTGGATCGTTCAGAATTGCAGACCAGACAGAGCTACATAGTAAGACCCTGTCTCAACACACACGCACACACACACATGCAGGCATGTATTCGCAAGGAGGGGGAGAGAGAGAGTTCACTCGAGCACGTGAATACCAGATCCCAAGAGTTTGGCTAATTGAAAAGAAACCACAAGAAGCCCTGAGAAGTGCGGGATTATAAATTCTTTACTTTGGAAAAATGGAGTAGCTTCATCTTGGAATTTTTATTACTTTGGAGATAATGAGTTTTAGTATTAGCCATTTAGTCACAATAGCTGCAAGAAACAGTGTGACTCCTGATTTTAACTTAGCCGTCTAAGCTCTGTGACCGGAGTTACACGACCAGCCCTGTCTTTGTTAGGTTCCAGCCACCGCTCTGCCAGCCCCATCCCCCCTCAGGAAATGGAAGGAATGTGGAAGGAGGAGGAGGTTTTCTGTGTGATTTGGAATGCTTTTGTGAAAGTATTTGTTGACCATGATAATGCAAATAGCAGAAGCAGAGAGAAAGAATGCAGGCTTCTGGGTGTTTCAGGGAAACGTAAAGCAATTGGCCCAGAGAAGTTAAAAGCCGCCGCAGCAGACCAAGAGGTCAAGCTGATGCAAAAGGCAATTTAGGAAGCCCTGGAGTTATAACTTTCTGGTTTGGTAGCTTATTTATTTAAGTCAAATAAATATGTTAGCCGTTAAATAAGTCTTTTTTTTTTTTTTTTTGGTTTTTCGAGACAGGGTTTCTCTGTTTAACAGCTCTGGCTGTCCTGGACTCGCTTTGTAGACCAGGCTGGCCTCGAACTCACAGAGATCCGCCTGCCTCTGCCTCCCAAGTGCTGGGATTAAAGGCGTGCGCCACCACCGCCCGGCTGTTAAATAAGTCTTTATCTTCTAGTAAGTAAGTCACAGAACTCTAATTAGGCACTGATATCTTGTTAGTAGCAAAATTGCCTCAGCAGGGCTCCAGGTTTTATCCCTCTCGTAGCTGAAAATCAGGTTCCTTGTCCGATCTAAGGGCCCTGGGCTCTTGCCAGCAATGTTGTTCTTATTTACTGGAGGGAGAAACTATGAGGTGGAGTTTCTCATTCCCTTTATCAGAAACTGCTCAGCCAAGGAACAGCTCCTGGCACTGTGAAGAAAAACCCACGGAAAGGGCTTAGAACATGTTTCTAGGTGACTTGGGTAAAATGACAGTGATTATAGTAGTATGAGACTGTCCTAGAGACAACCAACCAATCCATGGGAAACATGGTCCACTCCGGACTTTATTGTTCCCTTCCTCCATAAGGCTGTCCTCCTACTGCTAAGCACTAGGAGGTTCTATGTCCATCTAATAGGTGGACATAGAACTCTCAGTCAAAGAGATTATGTTCTTGCTGTTTACCCCTTCGCAACACAGGGTTTAGAATTATGCTTTTTACCACACCAGATTGTGTGAAGCCAACCTTTGAGAGAGACATTCTTATTTAATAGTGTCTCTTCTATTGAATATCATTTATCTGTGGAGACATGAAACAATATTCCTGTGGTACTTAATAAGGACTGATACTTAAGATAAATCGTTTTGTTGTTGTGTTTTTGTTTGTGAAACAGGATCTCACTGTGTAGCCCTGGCTAGTCTTGGAACTCCCTTTGTACACCAGGCTGACCGGGAACTCACAGACCTGCCTCCTAAGTGAGGAGATTCAAGGGATTGCCCTGCCCAGCAAACTGCTGTTGATCTTCAGACATTACATCTGTTGTAAAAACTGAGAACAGAGTTTCATTCCAGCTTGGGTTTAGAACTGTCAGCTTAAAAGTAATGCCAAAAAAGTTACCTATAAAGTTATGTTCCACATGATACCATTTGAATGGATTAGTGAACTGATTTAAAACACCAAACGTTGTCTCAGAGGCTGACCTCATCCCTAGGTACAGCATCTGCGCTCAGGGCTGCCTCTTGGGAGCTATTTGACGGACCCATAAGCCCATTCCTTTGAATTTCCCATTGGTATTAAGTCTTAGCCAGCTGTACAAGATTAATTTAATATGTAGAAAAGCCATAAAGAAGCCGGGCGGTGGTGGCGCACGCCTTTAATCCCAGCACTTGGGAGGCAGAGGCAGGCGGATCTTTGTGAGTTCGAGGCCAGCCTGGTCTACAAAGCAAGTCCAGGACAGCCAGAGATATTCAGAGAAACCCTGTCTCGAAAAACCAAAAAAAAAAAAAAAAAAAAAAAAAAAAGAAAAGCCATAAAGGCTTTAGGATGTGATAAATAAGAAAAATGCTCCCACTGAGTTTGGAGTTAACAATTGTAAATGATAAAGAACTAAGACTGCTCATGTGGCTTTAACGAACTGAATCGGCTTGAAACACACACAGCTCCATCAACAGCAGCAGGACTGACTTTTATACGGACACGCAGCAGGCAGCCTTCTAGATGTGCTTGGAAAAAAAACAAACTAATACAGTGGTTTAGAATCACCTCAGACTAAATGAAAATCAAAACTACTTTTTTGTGTGTTTGTCCAAATAAATTTAAAGCAAATACCTGGGACCAAAATTAATAGTCCACATAGTATCTTTAAAATAAATTGTTGTAAAGTTAAGTTTGCAAGGAGAGATGGCGTCTCAGTTAAGAGCACTAGCTGCTCCTGCCGAGCACCCAGGTTCAGTTGCCAGCACCCACATGGTGGCTGCACCCACCTGTTACTGCAGTTTCAGGGAATCTGATGCCCTCTTCTGACCTCGTGAGCACCCAGATTGGTGAGCATATATACATGTAGGGAGAACATTCATAAAATAAAACAAACCTTTTAAAAAAATCTTATAAATGCGCAGTGTCTGGAGATGTAGTCCAGTGGATAAGTGATTATGTAGCATGTAAAAACTCTGGTTTATCTACAACAGGCAAAAATAAAAATAAAACTGCCAAAATCTTAGCTTACTCAAAAGTTTATTCTCCAAGTACCTTTCTTGAGTATTAAAACCTCTGATCTTAGCCTTCATGTCACCTCTCTGGAGGCCTAACGATGATTTGCACATTACATGTGAAAAACTCCATGCTTTTGGAGGAAAGTACCTAAGCTCCTTACAGTGACTGAGCCTGTCCGTGTGTGGGGGGAAGTGGCTACCAGGACATGTGAAGCCCCACCCCCTCTTGACTGTTTCCCACTAGGAATGAAACACTGATAAAAGAAACCGAAAATTTGCAATGGTTGAATTTCATCTAGAATTCATTTAAAATGTTCCTACTCAGGTGTGCCTTTTCTAGCGCTGAGGGACTTATTTAACATGTCTTTAATATTTTAATGAACTTCACTAGCACTGTGTGAGTACTACTCAGTTGCTTCTCCTTCCTTTTCTGACAATAAGTACTTCGTGCCTAGCGTGTGTCAGTATCTGTAAAATAAGAGGCAGGACAGGAGCACCAGATCCCCAGGGGAATACTTGATGGCCGCGGGAATAGGGCTCTTT
Organism: Lophiomys imhausi; assembly: GCA_907164525.1. Taxonomy (NCBI): domain Eukaryota; kingdom Metazoa; phylum Chordata; class Mammalia; order Rodentia; family Muridae; genus Lophiomys; species Lophiomys imhausi. Next base: position 10,131,192 of record CAJQZJ010031946.1, on the reverse strand, counting down.
ATAATGTGAAATATCGTCTAAGAAGACTGGCTTTTCAATAGGTTCTTCATTTAGGGAATTTTGAGTATTTTCTCTGAGGTTTACAAAAGCTAGTCTACCCTTTTCATGGTGTGGAAAGGGCACTCTGAGTTCATATATTGCAGTATTAACACACCTTTATTGATTGACAACAGAGCTCTCTTCTGCTTTGATAAATACTATCTCCAAGCCTCTATGTCTTTTGTGTTTGTGTTTGTTTGGTTGGTTGGTTTGGTTTTGTTTTTTATTTTTATTTATTTTTTTTATTTATTTATTTTTTTTTTTTTTTTGGTTTTTCGAGACAGGGTTTCTCTGAATATCTCTGGCTGTCCTGGACTCGCTTTGTAGACCAGGCTGGCCTTGAACTCACAAAGATCCACCTGCCTCTGCCTCCCAAGTGCTGGGATTAAAGGTGTGCGCCACCACCGCCCGGCTGGTTTTGTTTTTTAAAGAGAGAGTCTTTTTACATAGCCCTGGCTGTTCTAGAACTCACTATGTAGATCAGACTGGCCTTGAATTCACAGAGATCCACCTGCCTTTGCCTCCTAAATGCTGGAGTCAAAGGTGTGAGCCACTACACCTGGCAAGCATCTGGGTCTTTAGAAATCTTTGTTTCCTATGTAACTTTTTTTTTTTTTTTTTTTTTTTTTTGGTTTTTCGAGACAGGGTTTCTCTGTGTATCCTTGGCTGTCCTGGACTCGCTTTGTAGACCAGGCTGGCCTTGAACTCACAAAGATTCGCCTGCCTCTGCCTCCCAAGTGCTGGGATTAAAGGCATGCGCCACCACTGCCCGGCTCCTATGTAACTTTTTTTTGTTATCAATTAGCATAACTAAGAGACAGAAAAAAAAAACAACTTATGTTCCTTATTTGTGTTAAAATACATGTATAAATCTGCGGAATCAAACTGAATTTTAAGCTTTTTAAAGAGGTTTGCTTTTGCAGTGTGATGAAAGGAATATAAGAAAAGTCTGGATTGGAGCTCAGTGGTGTATATGCTTAACATAAGAACCCCAGGCCCTGGGTTCAGCATCCCAGCAAAAGAGAACAATAAATCCAGGGATGATCACACCTTCCCAAAGGTATCTGATGTCTCTTTCAAGGACGAGATCAAACTTGACTTCAGAAAAACACATTGAGATATGTGTATTTATATCAGACTGAAAAAAAAAAGTTCATCAAATAAACTTCCCCCTCTTTGAAAGAGTTCTATTGTATCCTTAGCTATTTAGGAAGGAGCCATGGTTGGTCCAGGTACTTGTGGGTTGGATCCAATGTGTATTGGATTGTGGACAGTAAGGAGTTTCTGTTGTCCGTCAAATGAGGGTGTAAAACAGAGAAAAACTCTTATGCTACATTTGAGCCACAGATGAAGATATCTTATGGTTTCTGTTGTTTTTTTTAATTGCTATTTCTGCATTTAAATTATACTGTTTTCTTTTGTATTATTAACAATAATTGTCAGAACTGGAATTTTTCCTTCCCTCCCCATCCAAACATAATATAAAATCTGAAGAGTATTGTGATATTAAGCACTTCAACATATCAAACAAACTGACGTGGATTTTTTCAGGTTTTGGAGTACATTTAAATATGACTTTTCATGCTTTGTTCTTTACAAATAAAAATATGGGGTTGATACATTGTTGGTTTGTTTTATTATTAGTTGATCTTACTATAAATTTCACAAAACAAGAGACTTAAGAGGCAGAGATAAAGCCGGGTGTGGTGGCAGAGGCAGGCGGATCTCTGTGAGTTCGAGGCCAGCCTGGTCTACCCAGTAAGTCAAGGACAGCCAAGGAGACACAGAGAAACCCTGTCTTGGGAAAAAAAAAAAAGGCAGAGATAAAACCAACATCATCATATAGAAAAGGAAAGAAGGGAAAACCTGCCAACATGTGATTGTCCAGTAAGAGTGGGGGAAGAAGTGAGAATGAAGGGAATGAAAATTATTAAAAGACCCCCTAAGTCGGCAGTAGAGCCAGGCCAGCCTCCAGGTGATTCCCGGAACTTAGCTGACCATAAACAGGTTGAAACCAAGAATGAAGGTCAATTGGGCCACGGGCCCCCAGGGCTTCAGGAACTGGCTGACCACAAACAAGATTAGATTCATTCCTGAGACAAACAGATGTAGGATGTTTCCCACTGATTGACTAATGGGCTGGGCTGGTACATTCCAGCTGTATTTCCCCTCCCCCTTGGGTTGTGGTAAACGATGGGCTGGGCTGGTACTTCCCACCTGTAATTTCCCCCGCCCCTTAATCTGTGGTGCTCCCCTATTAAATATTCTACTCTAGCCCTGCGTGGGATACGAGTGGCGTCCCTCAGTGCACTGAGCCCCTTCCCCTTTTTTCCCCCGAAATAAACCTCTTGCGATTGCATCAAGATGGTCTCTTGCGAGTTTTGGGGCGGCCGTGATATCCTGAGTGTCGGGTGAGGAACTTCCCTCCCCCGGGTCTTTCAAGCTCACCTTATCCCAAGTAGAAAAACAAATTCTTTGTGGAATTGCTGTATTAAGGCCTTCATTTATTTAAATGAATTCTACCTATGTTGTGGTGGGTACTCTATTTTAGTCAACATAAGTACAATCTTTTGGCTGAAATGTGGGAGGTCAAACCCAGGGCCATGCACATGCTAGATTGCCACTGGGCTATTCCTTAACATTTTTATTTATTTATTGGCTTTTTGAGACAGGGTTTCTCTGTACTCCTGGCTGCTCAACTCACAGTGATTGGCCTGCTTCTACCTCCCAAGTTTATTCCTTCACTCTTTAAATACTAATCTTTAAAAAAAAAAAAAAAAGCAGGATATGGTGCTACATGTCTTTAATCCCAGCACTTGGGAGGCCAGATTGCTCTGAGTTTGAGACCAGTGTAATTACATAGTGAGTTCTAAGCCAGCCAGGGTTATATGGCAAGAATTTGTCTCGAAAAATACAAAAACAACCTAGAGCACAATGTCTGGAATAATCTTTGGCCAAATATCTGGGCAACCTGGCCAATTTAAATTGATACATAAGATTAACTAGTATAAACAAGAAAACACGATAGAGTTCTGAGTAATAAAAATCTCTGAACCAGGGACAACTATGTACTTACTGGTACAGTCAACGTTGTCTCCTGCCTCTGCCCCTGAGTGCTGGGAGCTTGTGCCACTGTGCTCGGCCTACCTCTGAGTCTTTTTGTGACCGTTAATACTTTGGTTTTGAGCCAGGCCTTGTTACATAGAGAAACACTGTGTGTGTGTGGGGGGGGGGGGGGACGGACACGGACGACCTTTGTTTTTGAATGAAAAATAAATAAAAAGAAGGAAAGGACATGATTGTACCTAGGTATGGTAGAGGAGAAAGCTTATTGTAGATAAAAGGGCAAGTAGAGGCAGAGTCCAGAGTGGACTTGATCAGCCTAAACTAGGACATGTATGTAGGACATGGAGGAGGGGAAGAGAGAGAGGGGAACAAGGTGCAGCAGCTGGAGGCCAAAGGTACAAAGCAGGTGGGCAACTAAAACGTGTGGATTATACAGGGAAGAGCCCTGGGGAAGGGCAGCCCAGCCCCTGGCCTTGGAAAGTTCAGAGTAGAGGGCAGGGTATGCCGACCACACCTGTAACAGGAGGGACCAGAGGGATGCTGGGAGAACCTGGAGGCCAGGTCTGCTTTGATTTGTTAAATAGGCACCCAGCTGCGTGTCCTGGGTTCGAAGTTGACTCTCAGACTGTTAAGAACAAGATCCAAAGCAGTGCAGATTACAAGCAATCATCCGGCTTCGTCCTCCCTAATGGCCAGGGCTACAAGTGTGCTACTGCTCCTGCCTAAAGGACCCTTTTATACTGCTGAGTTTAAAGAACACTAACCTCAAAGACTACTCCTTCAGAGTAGCAAACAGCAGGTCATGAAGCTTCCCAACTACCTTCCCTGCCAAGGTCTGACTCCAGCTGAGTCCCAGAATGTGAGCTCATCTGAGATGGAAATTGTACTTCCTCCTGCCCAGGAGGTATATGGGTTATTATTACTCTTGTAATGGCTATAGAGCCCAACTCTCAGGACCAGGGCTCCCAGGAGTTCTTTGCCAAAAGAAAGAATGGGGTAGTTCTAGTACCCTTTATACAAACACGCCCATACAGTCTAAGCAGAGGGTTGACTTTTCTCACTTCCCAGCTGGTAATCCAGAATGACCAGTAGGAAAGGGGTGTGTGTGTGTGGGGTGCTCCTTTGTGTAAGTGTGTTTATGGGGTGCTCCTTTGTGTAAGTGTGTGTGTGGGGTGCTCCTTTGGGTAAGTGTGTGTTTATGGGGTGCTCCTTTGTGTAAGTGTGTGTGTGGGGTGCTCCTTTGGGTAAGTGTGTGT
>CAJQZJ010031946.1:10077675-10126731 GCA_907164525.1 Lophiomys imhausi | reverse complement strand
GTGTGTGTGTGGGGTGCTCCTTTGGGTAAGTGTGTGTGTGGGGTGCTCCTTTGGGTAAGTGTGTGTGTGGAGTGCTCCTTTGGGTAAGTGTGTGTTTATGGGGTGCTCCTTTGTGTTGCCTTTGGAAGGGAAGACCCCAGCTTAGTGACTGCTATGTGAAGTCCCTGAAAGCCTATGATTTCTCATGCTTTTCTTTTGCCATTAGGAGAAGAGAAACATCAGATTGGAGAGATGGTTTAGCAGTTAAGAGTGCTTGTGGCTCCTCCAGAGTCCAGAGTTCAGTTCCAGAAGAACCCACAGCTGGTGGCTCAAAGGCCTGTAACTCCAGCTCCAGGGAATCTAACACCCTCTTCTGGCCTCTGTAGACTCTGTACTCACATGTATATACATACACACATTAATGAATTTTAATAAGAATGGGAACATGTGGGAATGTTGATTCACATCTGCAATTCCATCACAAAGGCAGATTGCTGGGATTTTGAGGCAAGCCTGGGCTACATAGTGACTTTCATTCAAGGATATATAGCCAGACTCATGGCCATACACTTGTAAAAAACAAAAAAAAGGAGGTGGGCTGGGAAGATGGCTCAGAGGATAAAGAATTTGCTGCCACAGGCCAAAGGATGAGAATTCGGATCCTCCCTGCTCATGTTGGGTTGGCATGGTAGCACTCCTCAGCAGAGATAGGGGAATCTCTGAAAAGGTGGACAGCAAGATCCTACCTCAATATATAAGATACGGAGTGATGGAGGAAGACTCGTCTCAGCCTCTGTCCTCCACATGCACACCCAAACATGTGAACATACATACAAACATTCCATACACAGGAAAAAAAAATGGGAACAATAGAAGATTCGTACTTGGAATGAAAATGCTGTAAGTCACCTGTATCATGCCACGTAACTAGAATGTTAAGCCAGTAATGACTAGCTTTTCACTTTGTTTTGTTTTTACTTTTTTTTTTTTAAAGATTTATTATGTATACAGTGTTCCGTCTGCAGGTATATCTGCAGGCCAGAAGAGGGCACCAGATTTCATTATGGATGGTTGTGAGCCACCATGTGGTTGCTGGTAATTGAACTCATGACCTCTGGAAGAGCAGCCAGTGCTCTTAACCGCTGAGCCATCTCTCCAGCCCCTGTTTTTACTTTTTTTAATTTTATTTTATGTTTGTGGTGCTGGAAATCAAACATGGGGCCTGTTATATGTAGGAGTTAGATAAATTAGATTTAGAAAATATATAGGAGTCTCTGATACTGTCTCTTAATTCGGGGCCTGAAGAGCATTATCAGCATGAAGTCAGCAAAAACAGGAAAGACTCAATAGACTGAAAAACAAGTTTGAAGTCAGGAAAACAGGAAAGACTCAATAGAATTGAAGAAACAAAGTATCTGGCCTGACAATGTTTTCAGCTGCTAAGTGGGCGGAGCCCAAATTAGGCTGAAACAGAGTTCCTCCTATTTGAGGACAGTGTGTGGAGCCCAGAAAAAGAAGAGACCCCTGATGCTAGAGAGCTCCAAGAGTCCTTCTGGAAAAAGGGCTGGCCATTGATGGCCAGCTCTCTCCCTGAAGCAGAAAGAAGCCGGTGAGCAAAGAAAGCCTGAGCAAGACACCAAAAGGCCAAGGACTGGACCCTGTGGCTCAGCTTTTGCCTAGAGGGGTTTGATCTGTCCAAACAGTGGCCTAAAGGAAACGGTGCCTGGCTTTAAGGACTGAGGCAGAGCAGCTGAGTTCCTGATTCAAAAGAAGTAAGTTGGCCTGCAGACGGCTGGGGTCTCCCACAGAGAAGAAAGCATGAAGCCTTATTTAAGGTGAGACTGTAATAACCAACTTACCCTGACGAACCTGCATCTGAGAGATGCAGAAAAAGGACTGCTAAGTGTGTTAAAGAATCTACAACAAAGACTGTGTTCCTGACGACTGAGGACCTGCCCCAGAGACTGTATCATTCTAAAAGGTTATGAAAGTAGTTGTTATAATTATCAATAGGTTTAGTGGATAGGTTAAAGGGGTTGTAGGAATTTATAGGATTAATAGTTAAGAAATTGTTGGTGTTTGTTATAAGTGAATTTAGTAATAAATAAATAAGTGATAAATAATAATTTAAAAGTTCGGTTACAGTTATATTTGAGGCAAGTATTACGCCCCTGGGACTACTTTACCAGCACTCCAAGCCCACACTATAGTATCGCTGAACATAAAATGGGCCATGAAAACAAGGGAAGATATTGTCCAAAGGTCTGCTGAGGAGAAGACAGGGAACAGACCCATATGTAACCTGAGCCTGTACAGGTTACGTATAACACTCACACTCAGGCTATAACACTTGGATTCCACCGGGCCTGGTGGCACAAGCTTTTTTTTTTTTTTTTTTGGTTTTTCGAGACAGGGTTTCTCTGTGTATCCTTGGCTGTCCTGGACTCACTTTGTAGACCAGGCTGGCCTCGAACTCACAAAGATCCGCCTGCCTCTGCCTCCCAAGTGCTGGGATTAAAGGCGGGCGCCACCACCGCCCGGCAAGGTGGCACAAGCTTTAATGCCAGCATTTGGGAGGCAGAGGCTGGCAGATCTCTGTGAGTTCGAGGCCAGCCTCATCTACAAAGTGAGTGCAGAACAGCCAGGGATACACAGAGAAACCCTGTCTGGAAAAAAAAAAAAAAAAAAAAAAAACCCTACCAACCAAACACACACACACACACACACACTTATTTATTCAAGTTACATCTCGATCAGAGCCCCCTCCCTCCACCCCTCCCGACTCTATTATCTTTTTGTGGCCAGGTTCTGAAGGGTTCAGTTACCTGACTGCTTTTATCACACATAGTTAATCACACAGCCCCGAAGTTACTAGACTGAAAAAGACCTGAAAGATTGGGCTTATCCCTTCTTTCATGAATTTGATTAAGAACAGCCCCAGAGGTGGCTGAGCAACTTCCTTGGACTGGAAACCAGTCCTGAGCCTAGACTTCCCACTGGTGTCAAGTTACTTCAGGGGCTTAAGATACACTTTGAAAGGAAGGGAGAGGTCACACCAAGATCCTTTGAGTGGAAATTCTTTTGACTTGGTAACTGCTCATGGCAGAAAGATGAGGTTGAGGTTGGGTCAGTGTGTCATGTGTCACCTGTACCAGACCTCAGAAATAATGTGAGCAAACTTAGATTTCTCCCAGATCTTGGATATTAGTGACTTCATCCTCCCGGGTTTTGGGATTTACCTGTTTTCTGTTCATCCAGCCAAATGCCCAATGCAGGGTAGACACTTAAATCCTTGCTGCACCCTGTTTCATTATAGAGAATGGGAGGGCTTGTGACTGCAGTTAACCTTTTCCAGTTATGCCTCTTCAGTGTACACCCGTGCGTGTAAATTCTTGGCTGCATCTCTTAATTATTTCCTTAGGATACCTCCCTCCCTCCCTCCCTCCCTCCCCCCCCCCCTCTCTCCTCTCTCTCTCCCTCTCTCTGTCAGGGGAAGGCTTTTTTTTTTTTTTTTTTTTTTTAAGATATGATGGAGAGTACAGCCAGAGGCATCTGAAAGAGTCCAAAGCCGGGACAGAAAGTAGTGGACTAAACATGACCAGCAGACTGGACCAGGACATATGGAAGGGGGAGCAAGTGAGGAGGACCAAGAGAGAGGGGCAAATTTGAGGGGGTCAAGAAAGGGGACTAAGCAGAATATTTTCATAGAAGTTTGAAAGATGTGCACTTTTCTTTTGTGTTTTGTTTTGTTTCTTTTTTGAGACTGGGTTTCTATCCTGGAACTCACTTTGTAGACCAGGCTGGCCTTGAACTCACAGAGATCCACCTGCCTCTGCCTCCCAAGTGCTGGGATTAAAGGCGTGCGCCACCACGCCAGGAAATTACAGACAGCTATGAACTGCTATGTGGGTGCTGGGATTTGAACCTGGGTCCTTTGGAAAAGCAGCCAGTGCTCTTAACCACTGAGCATCTCTCCAGCCCTGGACATGCACCTCTTAAAGCACCTGACTCAGAATCCTTCCATGGGGATCCTCCGTGGGAAAGTTACTCTCCCAGGCTGTTATTGGCCTCAATATTTATTTGTTTGTTTATTTATTTGTTGGTTCATTAGTTCATATTGTCCTCCTAATTTAAAAAAAACATTTATTTATTTGCATCTCTCTACGTATTAATTAGATTGAGATTAAGTTTATTTTGAAGAAATACCCTGAGTTGTCTGTAGAAATCCCTAGGGAACTGGAGGTCAATGAAACCCTTTTACCCAGTAAGGTGGAGCCAAAGGGCTTCTATCATGTGACTTCCCTTGACTGTATAGTGTCCGATGAGCATCTCAGCCTTGCTGGAGAGAATTCCCATAAACCACTGGAAGCTGAGGTGTGTAGGCTTCCCTGTGTTTATCTTCATGGCCTAGCAGAGATTGAATTTTATATGAGACATGAAAAAATAGATATATATCTTGCAAAATTGCAAGGAAAGGGCCAAACTGGGGAAAGAACTTGAACTCAATCTTGGAAGAGGTAGGATGGGTGGGAATAGTGAGTGTTGTCAGCAGACTGAAGGGGTTTCAGGCTGTGAGGGGGACTGGAAGGGCCGCTGTTTGGTTGGGCCCTGACCTGGCTGCACATTCTACCCAAGAATCTGGGAAGAGCTTCTAAAGGACTTTTGAGGAGTGAAGTCAACTGCCAAGGACAAAGAAGAGTACATACACCTTGGCATATCCTTGGCATACTCTCAATGGATTCAGAATCCTACTCCACAGATGCTTGATCAGCCATGTTCCTTGCTGCTCTATTCACAATAGCTAGGAATTTAAAACATCCTAAAGCCGGTCGTGGTGGCGCACACCTTTAATCCCAGCGCTGGGGAGGCAGAGGCAGGGGGATCTCTGTGATTCAAGGCCAGCCTGATCTACAAAATGAGTCCAGGACAGCCAAGGATACACAGAGAAACGCTGTCTCGAAAAACCTAAAACAAAACAAAACAAAAATCCTAAATGCCCTTCAATCAACAAATGGATGATGAAAATGTGGTCCATATGCACTGCGAAATACTACTCAGCTTTAAAGAGAAATGAAATCATGAAATGTGCAGGTAAATGAATAAAACTAGAAAGGATCAAATTGACCAAGGTAACCAGACCCAGGAAGACCATCCTTGAATGCTCTCCCTCACCTGAATCTCCCAGGTCCAAATCTTCGGATGTCTGGGAGTAACTGCTGGGGCTAGGAAAGTAAAAAGGGACCAATGTTGGGGTAGGGAGTTTGGAAGGTAATAGAGACGGGACTAGCAGGGTACAAGTGATGTGGCCAGGGAAGTGGGAACAAGGAGGCTCTCAGCGAGAGGGAGAGGAAAGCAAATACAGAAAAAGGAGGGAGGAGGGTAAAATAACAGCAAGAGTATTTGAAAATATGAGGAATCATGCTATTAACTATCTTTAAAAACCTTATGATACATGTAATTCTGTATATAAATATATAATTTGCTTTTTTTTTTTTTTTTTTTGGTTTTTCGAGACAGGGTTTCTCTGTGTATCCTTGACTGTCCTGGAACTCACTCTGTAGACTAGGCTGGCCTTGAACTCACAGAGATCTGCCTGCCTCTGCCTCCCGAGTGCTGGGACTAAAGGCGTGCGCCACCACACCCAGCAATAAATATATGCTTTAAATGAGCTTTTCTCAACTGGGCTGACGGTGCTCCCTCCAAGAGCCAAAGACTACAAAAACCAGATATGATAAGCCTTCTTGTGAGCTGTTGGTCAGGGTTGTACAAGAGACTCTCAAGACATACAGACTGTTGCTGCTCCTCTCCTTTGTTAGCTTGCATGGTGTCTTCTGGTTCAATTCAGTCTCAGGGGCTTCTGGGCCTTGTGTTTGAACTGCAATAGGGAGTTATTTTCTATCCCTGGGAGGCAACCAAGGGCAACAGCAACAGACTGTATGTCTTGAGAGTCTCTTGTACAACCCTGACCAACAGCTCTCTAATTAGACTGAAGACTTACTCAGCAAGAGGGAAAACATGCCCTAGGGTTAGTGAAGTCTTGAATCTTAGAGGAGAATCAACAACCACCCCTTTACTTAACCAGCATAACCTCTAACTACAATCTAAGCATTTGTCCTTATTCTCACAGATAAGTGTAGTCCTTGCCCCTCATCAAGGAAATTTCTCTTTGCAACAGAGAAACCACAACTTATCAAAATGCAGAGTTGTACAGCCCAAATCCAACTGATAAAACTATAAAACATTCCTGCACTTAAGGCTACAGGAACATTGTGGAAGAAGGGGTAGAAATATTGTAAGAGCCAGAGAATCAGGGAGTTTGCTGTGAGATTGTGTCTCCCTGTAATGCCAGAAGCTACATTCATAAAGTTTCACCTACATGGCTGCCCAAAATGAGCTGAACAAGGATGCCCCATGGACATGCCAGGGTGGATGGGGGAAGCCCACAAGGCCTCATCCCTCCACAAAGAACTTCAGGCAACCAAGGGATGCTGAGAGGAGGAAACAGTCTCTAGAGAGCACATCAGCTGATCATCCAATACCAAATGATCACCCCTGAAAACGTATATAAGACTGAGCAGGCTATATTTAGAAACATGTGTATATACATACATATATATATATATATATATATATATATATATACAAACACACACACATATATGCGTGTAATCACAGTTACTGAAGAAGCCATGAAGTTGAAAAGGAGCCAGGAAGAGTGTATGGGTTTGTTTAGAGGCAAGAAAGGAAAGGAAGAAATAGTGTGATTATAGTATAATCTCAAAAATAAATTTTTTAAATACAAGAAGAATTTAGAGGCAATGGAAGAATCTCTGTGTTCCAGGACAGAGTGAGGTAGACTGGTAGCTCTGCTTGCTAGAGTACCATGCAGACCCACTGGGGTCTTTTACAACCTATGTGGAGGGTGACTTACAAATGTTACAGACCATTTCATTTATAGTATACCTCTCCTTTGCTTTGTTTTAATCATACAAGCATTCTCATGGTAATAGGTACATAGATGTATTTTATAGGGTTTTTTGTTTTGTTTTGTTTTTCGAGACAGGGTTTCTCTGTGTAGCCCTGGCTGTCCTGGACTCACTTTGTAGACCAGGCTGGCCTCGAACTCACAGAGATCCACCTGGCTCTGCCTCCTGAGCTGGGATTAAAGGCGTGCACCAAATTTGTTTTGTTTTATTTTGTTTTTTTATGGTAAGTTATTTTGTTGAATACGTGCCTTAAATTTTCTGTTAAAATTTTAAATTTAAACAATCAGATCAGTCAGTCTGTTTTCATTTTGTCAATGACAGAGGTTCACCAAGGACATAGGTTTTCTTTCACAGGTTCCTACTCTTATCCTATACAGATAAAAGAAAAAAATTTTTTTTTGTTTTTTGAGACAGGGTTTCTCTGTATAACGGCTCTGACTGTACTGGACTCACTTTGTAGACCAGGCTGGCCTTGAACTCACAGAGATCCTCCTGCCTCTGCCTCCCAAGTGCTGGGATTAAAGGCGTGTGCCACCACCGCCCAGCCGCAGATAAAAGAATTTACACCAGGCATGGTGGCTCACACCTTTAATCCCAGCTTTCAGGAGGCAGAGAGGCTAATTAACAGAGCAAGTTCCAGAACAGCCAGAACCACACAGAGAAACCCGGTCTCAAAAAAAAAATAAATAAAATAAAGGAAGGAAGGGAAGGAGGGAGGGAGGGAGGGAGGGAGAGAGAGAGAGAGAGAGAGAGAAAGAGAGAAAGAGAAAGAGAGAGAAAGAGAAAGAAAAAGAAAGAAAGAAAGAAAAGAATGTATGAACAGATTCAGAAGAAAATTTTATTGGTGTCTGAGAGAGAACAAGCCACAACAGTTGCATTGATGATAGGAATGGCCAGGTTCAGGATTTTGCTTGGTGTCTAGAAAAGGGAAAAGTACCAGTCTTACTGTCACACATATTTAAGTCTAGCATTGGGAGGCAGAGGAAGACGGTTCTCTGAGTTCAAGGCCAGCCTGGTGTAATAACAAGTTTCAGGCCAAGCAGGGCTAAGTAAAAAAACCCTTTCTCAAAAAAAAAAAAAAAAAAAAAAAGGACATGTGGGAGGCGGGGGATGTAGCCAGTGTTTTGCTACTTTGTGGGTTCTTTTTTCTTCCCCCTTTCAACCCCCTAACACTAGATAGGAGAGAAAAAGGAGCCCAGTGTGGTGGCACACGCCTTTAATCCCAGCACTTGGGAGGCACAGGCAGGTGAATCTCTGTGAGTTCAAGCCAGCCTGGTCTACAAAGGGCTATTATACAGGAAAAACACTGTCTCGAAAACCAAAAACAAGAAAAAAGGAAAAAAAAAAGAAAGAGAGAAAGGAAAGAGATCCCTGAATAAAGTCAGGGGCTGGAAAGGGGGCAATGTTAGACTCCTTCCGCTGATTGGGGTACCCAGTTCTGGGGGCAAGTTTGATCTTTGCCGTCAGGATATCTAATTTCTTCTTTGACTACATAACAAACCGTGACCAGCAGCCTCCAAACTATAACCAACAACCAGCCACCAACACTGCCTCTTGGGACCCTGGCATTTCTGTACCCTCTGGAAAGTCCCCAGAATTCCAAATGTCACACAATTGCAGAAACTGTGTGTAGCTGACAAAATCATGTGACCACCAGACCACAAGGTAAAAATCATAGTCAAGGGCTGTGGACAATCTGATGCAGTCCATGTCCTACCCAACATCTAGGGTGAAAATGAAAATATACTCTTATATTTCTGTGGTTTTTTAAAGAAACTTAAATTCCAAAATTGTCACTACAGGGTTAAGGCAGGGGCTTCTGGGATATATAAATGCTGACTCATTGAAGAGGGAGTCATTGCTTTTCTCCCAAATCTGACTGAAACACAGATATATCTATAAATATCTACATTACATATATCACTATATATCTCTATATATCTATATCTATAAATATCTACATTAAATATATATACCTTGTCTTGTTTCAGGCTTGTTTTCTTTTTTTTTTGGTTTTTCAAGACAGGGTTTCTCTGTGTAGCCAATTTGGAGACCAGGCTGGCCCTGAACTCACAGAGAGCCACTTGTCTCTGCCTCCCAAGTGCTGGAATTTAAGACCAGCTTGGTTTTTGTTTTTAATCTTTATTTTTTGACTTTTTGCTGATTCTTTGTGAGTTTCCCATCATGCACCCCAACGTGGCTCATCTCCTGGCCCTCATATCAGCCCTTCAACCTTGCAACCTCTCACCCAAAATAAATCACACACACAAACAAAACAGAGCATAGAAAACAGCTCATCGTGGAAGCTGTAGTACAGTGAGTCCCACACTATATCCCTCTGTGCACACATCTTCACTTGGAAATGTTCATTGCAGTGAGTCGTTGCTCTGGTTCGAGGTCTCTGGCTTCTGTAACGCCATCTATACCGGATCCTCACCAGGACTCCTCCCTGTTGCCCTGTGTTATGGAGATCCTGCAGCTTTGGGTCAGCAGGACTCACAACAGTGGCTCTTCCACAAGTCCTAACCATTTGTAGATGATGCAGATTTTTGGGGTGGACCAACTCAGAGCCCTGGCTCTGGACTGCGTGGTAACTGAGCTGGTCAGCCTGTCGGCTCTCCCTTATCCACACCCACTAGGGCTAGCTCTGCAGGTAGGCCACCCAGTGCCACCATTAACAGAAGGTATGGTCAACTCTGTCTCGCACTCTTGTCCTCAGGGCTGGCTCACCACACCCCTGCCACCAGGGCCAGCTCCACCCGTGCTGCCTGAGCTAGACACAGGGCCTGCTCTCCACCAGTGAGAGGCAGGGACACAGCCAATGAGGGGTGGGGTCTTTCTCCATGAAGGGGCATCCCAGCAGGCAACATCCCCAGTACTTCAGGAAAGGCCAGCCATCTCTCCTGCCCCCAAACTCAGTATCTTAAACTCATGTGCTTGGGAAGTTAATTACATTAGATATCCAGCGCTGCCATGGATTCACCATCCTGGGTTCTAGGGCCAAGTGTCTGTGGCTGCCATCTCTAGCCTTGGCCTTTCTTGTAAGTGACCAGTCCATACCCGGGCCTCCGGTTGTGGTGGTGTTAATGAGAGGAAGGAAGTTGGCAGGATCTCTGCGGTCCTCCCAATCCTTGTCCCTTGATGTCAAGAGATGCTTGCTGAGCTACTTGGTGGGGGTAGAGTGGGGTGCGGAGACTCTGACGTTCTGAATGGAGGTGGTGCAGGAGCACCCAGCCGTATGTGGCTGCAGCCCTGCAGAAGTGAAACTGGAAAGTGGAGCCTCCCTGTCTTCTTCCAACTTTCACTTTCTGGAGCTTGCATAGCAGGGTTGCCACACATATACCACCACACACACGTGCATCCTAAGGACCCACGGGCCCTCGAGGCCTGTCCTGGCATGTCTGTCACCGGGTCCTGCTGGGCTGGAATGCACTGGTCCCTGCACTCTAGACACACGTGTGAGGGTATGAGGACAGAAAGGCAGTCCCACTGTGTTGGGCGGCTGTCTCTGCCCAGGGTTCATGCGTCCTCCTGGCATTCTTTTGATGAGTAGGCTGTGGTACACTCATGGCTGAATAGTTACCTAAAGGAGTGGGTTAGAGGGAGTGAATCCTCCTGAATTTCAATTCGTCATTTGTGACATGAGTTGACCTAACATCCTATACCTTTTATTCTCTGGGTTGTCAGAAACAAAAGAAGCTTTGAGGTTGTTTGTTTGTTTTCTAATGTTGGAGCCTCAAACCTAAGGCTCTTCCATTGCTAGGGCTAGTACTTACTGCTGAGTAAAACTAGCAGCCTTTAAAAGATCCTGATAGTAGTTGACAAGGTGCCACATTTAATTTTTTAGCATACTGGGAAAAGATTGAAGACAGTGTTGTTAAGGGGCTTTTGCATTTGTTGGTTGGTTGTTTCATTTTCCCAGACAGGGTCTTGATACATAGTCTAGGCTGGTCTCAAATTCATTATGTAGCCTGGTGGGCTTTACCTCCTGCCTTAACCCACCACACCTACTAACTCGTTTTACTGTTTTTGTTTTTTATTTTTCTGTTATTTTCTGTTTGTTTTGGTACATATGATCAAACCCAGAGTCTTGTTCCTGGCAGGTAAGTGCTCTACCATAGCCCTGTTTTATTGGTGTTCCAGCCTCACTCTCAGTCCTGATGTTTTAGGTTATTTCTGTAAACCAGCTGCTCTAATGCCAGAATAGGCCTGAACCTGCCCGACTCTCAGGGGGAGAGGTATTTCTCCTATAGGTAGCCAGGTCTCTGCAGCCTTGCTCTCTAGTCCTGCCACAGATAGAAGTAGCCATGGAACATCCAGAAGCACAAGAAATACAATGGTGGGGTGTGAAGTCCCTCCCGTCATTGTCAGCAGATAAACAGACTCCAGGACCACACACACCTGACTACAAACATCATTCAATTTTCCAGTCCACAAACCTGTCTTCATATGCTAACTGCATTTGAGTTTCAGTTCACTTATTCAGATAGAAATGGTAGGAAGATCATTGACTCCAGTTTTTTTGTTTTTTGTTTTTCAAATCAGCCATGTTTATCACCTGACAGTGTTTAGCGGCCCAGATCTAAGTGTGATCAGAAAAGGATCCAAACACATTATGTCGGGGGATTGGGGATGTTGTTCAATTGGCTTGTCTTGCACGCATAAGGCCCTGGGCTCAGCTCCTATCACAGCACAGAATAACCTGTATGGTGTACATCTGTAGTCTCGAGGATCGGAAATTGAAGGTCATTGCTGGCGCTACATAGTAAGTTCTTGAACCTAGAGCTTGGTGCACTGTGGTAACCATCACATCACTGAACTGCACCGGCAGTCTTTTTCTTGATTGTTTTTTGTTATTTCGAGACAGGGTTTCACTGTGTATCCTTGACTGTCCTGGACTCACTTTGTAGACCATGTTAGCCTTGGACTCACAGAGATCTGCCTGCCTCTGCCTCATGAGTGCTGGGATTTCAGTTTTTGTTTTTTTTTGGGTTTTTTTTGTTTTTTTTTTTTGGTTTTTCGAGACAGGGTTTCTCTGTGTAGCCATGGCTGTCCTGGACTCACTTTGTAGACCAGGCTGGCCTTGAACTCGCAAAGATCCACCTGCCTCTGCCTCCCAAGTGCTGGGATTAAAGGTGTGCGCCACCACTGCCCGGCTGGTTTTTGTTTTTAATGAAACTAGATCATCCAGACATAGTGGTGCATGCCTTTAATCCTAGCATTAGGGAGGCAGAGGCAGGTGGAGTTCTGTGAGTTCAAGGCCAGCCTGGTCCACAGAGTGAGTCTAGGACAGTTAAGGATACACAGAGAAACCCTGTCTCAAAAAACCTAAAAAAAAAAAAATCAGCTGAGCCAAGCACTCAACTCAAAGAGGAAGCTAATAGTAACTAAACGCATAAAAGTCTGGTTTACAGTCAACTGCCAATTTGAAGTAAACAGCAAGAAATCTAATGCCAAGGAAACCAGATGGTAAGCCCAGATTCCCAGCGTCAATAGTGTGGAGAATATAGACACGAAAGTTAGACTGGGATGATGGGTGTTGGAGACCAGGGTTCTAAGCTGAGAAGCCTGGAGAAGGAGGAGCCCTTCCTTACTCAGCTTATGAAATAGTGTTGTAGGAACCTTTCCTTAAAGGCAGTAAAAAGCCTGAAAAAGTTTATGCTGTGTGGTAATGAGTACTGCAGTTATAATCTGAGCAATGGCATCAAAAACAGCATTTTTCTTACTTAACTTGAAAAATAACCCCTATTCCATGTTGACATTTTTTTTTATCTAATTCATTTGATTCTTATACCTCTACCTCCCTTCCACCCCTTATCCCTTCTAACACCCCAACACCAGGTAGAAGAGACAGAAGGTTAGTGGGGAGAGAGGACACTGAGATGGGTTTAGACTACCTCCTGTCCATTCAGGGCATTGAATTACCTGGGGCAAGTCCATCTTCATCTTGTCCAAACATCTACAATTTCTTGTCTCTTTTCTCTCGACCACTTGACAAAACAGCTGCAGAAGGAAGCACCGCACCACCTCTCTTGGGGCTCGGGTCTTTTTATTATCTTCAGCTGGCAGAATCAGGCCCCAGCCACAGCACGCGCCAGGCCAATACTCCACTGCTGTGGACAATTTGAAGCAACCCTATATCCCACACCTGGGATTAAAACAAAAACATGTTCCCAGTTGTGGTGCCGCACACCTTTAATCCCAGCGCTCAGGAGGCAGAGGCAGGTGGATCTCTGTGAGTTCTAGGCCAGCCTGGTCTACAAAGTGAGTCCAGGACAGCCAGGACTACACAGAGAAACCCTGTCTCAAAAAACCAAAAAAAAAAAAAGCATGTTTACAACACATAACTGGGTTTTCGTTTTTTTGTAGAGGTGTTTGCCACCAAACCCAGTTTAAGTATGCTGGGAATGAAAGCCAGGGCTTCGTGCATGCTAGACAAGTGCTCTTTCACCGAGCTGTTAACATCCCCAGTCTTGTTTGTTGAGATGTCTTACAATGGAGCCCAGGCTGGCCTCGAACTTATATGAATACTCCTGCCTCAGCCTCCCGAGTGCTGAGACTATAGGCATGCAGTACCTAAAGAAAATGGGCCTCTCCCATGTATTTTTATCACTTGTTGGACCCTGCTGTTAGAAGTCTCGCATTCCCAGAAAGCCCCTGAGCTCAGTGCTAAACGAACCCCTAAATGAGTACATGCAGCTGTAGTTTACCTCTTTAGGGAGCATTTCCATTTTTTATTTTTTTTTTTTTTTTTTTTTTTTTTTTTTTGGTTTTTCGAGACAGGGTTTGCTCTGTGTAGCCCTGACTGTCCTGGACTCACTTTGTAGACCAGGCTGGCCTCGAACTCGCAAAGATCCGCCTGCCTCTGCCTCCCAAGTGCTGGGATTAAAGGCGTGCGCCACCACCGCCCCGGCATTTCCATTTTTTAAGGTTATACTATACTGGTGAGAAGTTTCCTGTCCCAACACAACAGCTGTATTCTGTGAACAATTGCTCAGGTATGATTGCAACAACCTAGTAAAATTCATCTTCCCTCAAGTATCATTTAAGAAGAGCTAATAATAATTAACCTTAGTATAGAAGTTATAGTTAATAAGCATTTTAAAGCCACAGATATTACCTTATTTAATCTTCACAGAAATTTTGTAAAGTATGTTTTGTTACCTTTTAAATATATATATACATATTTAATACATTGTAAATATATGCATACTTATTTATATATAAATTTTTTATTGAAAATAGATTTTTTTTTTTTTTTGGTTTTTCGAGACAGGGTTTCTCTGAATATCTCTGGCTGTCCTGGACTCGCTTTGTAGACCAGGCTGGCCTCGAACTCACAAAGATCCGCCTGCCTCTGCCTCCCGAGTGCTGGGATTAAAGGCGTGCGCCACCACCGCCCGGCAACTTTCTATATTTCTATAAAAAGATAACAAGTGTTGTATTAAAAAAATCTATTTTCAGGCCGGGCGGTGGTGTTACTGGACCGTCTAACACAGACTGAATTACAAGAAGATTGACCTGCAAAAGAACCCTAAATGATGAACCTAGGACACTCCCACACAATCACCTTGCCAAGCTAAATGATAATTTATTTTCAAAAAAAAAAAAAAAAAAGAAATATAGAAAGCTGGGCGGGGCGGTGGTGGCGCACGCCTTTAATCCCAGCACTTGGGAGGCAGAGGCAGGCGGATCTTTGTGAGTTCGAGGCCAGCCTGGTCTACAAAGCGAGTCCAGGACAGCCAGAGATATTCAGAGAAACCCTGTCTCGAAAAACCAAAAAAAAAAGAAATATAGAAAGCTGGGAGACATTTGGGGCTTGTAAGGTCTCATGTCCAGTGATATTGTCAGATTCTGGGCAACAGAAACCCAAATGTCAAGAAAAGTTCCTGGTGAATCTTTCGACATGTAGAGTCATGGCACTTGAAGCTGATCCTTCTCAGGTAATCACAGATACTTTGGCTATCCATCAGCCAGGAGCCTCTAAACAGAAAAGCTTCAGCCGGGCGTGGTGGCGCACGTCTCTAATCCCAGCACTTGGGAGGCAGAGGCAGGTGGATCTCTGTGAGTTCAAGGCCAGCCTGGTTTACAAAGTGAGTCCAGGACAGCCAGGGCTACACAGAGAAACCCTGTCTCAGAAAAACAAAAACAAAAAAGAAAAGCTTTGAGAAAGACTAGAAGAAAAAATGCAAAAACAAAACAAAACAAAAAAACTCCCCATGGAGCATGTAGTCCCAACTACTTCAGAAGCTAAGTCAGAAGAAGATCAATACCACCCAAGATGGCTTCAGAAAGCTATGTGTCAAGATAAAAGTCAAATGAGGCTTGGACTATATCTCAGTGGTAAGAAATTAAGAGAAAAAGAAAGAGAGTAGTTGGGAAAGAAAAGGAAGCAAAAAAAGAAAGCAGTGTTATGAGATGGGGCCTCACTATGTTGCCCTTTTTAGCCAAGACAGGCTGGCCTCAAGCTTGTGACAACCCTGAATCAGCTTTCTGAGCACTGGGATTATATTCCTTTGCCACCACACATTGACTGAATAGGGAAAAATTTTAAAAAAAATTTATTTTTTTTTGGTTTTTTCAAGACAGGGTTTCTCTGTGTAACAAGCCCTGGCTGCCCTGGACTCACTTTGTAGTCCAGGCTAGCCTTAAACTCACAGAGATCCGCCTGCCTCTGCCTTCTGGGTGCTGGGATTAGAGGTGTGTGCACCACCATGCCTGACAATAACAGCTGTGAACTGCCATGTGGGTGCTGGGATTTGAACTCAGGTCCTTTGGAAGAGCAGTCAGTGCTTTAAATGCTGAGCCATCTCTCCAGCCCAAAATAAATTATCATTTAGCTTGGCAAGGTGATTGTGTGGGAGTGTCCTAGGTTCATCATTTAGGGTTCTTTTGCAGGTCAATCTTCTTGTAATTCAGTCTGTGTTAGACGGTCCAGTAACACCGAGAAGTACTCTGGTTCCCTCCTTAGTCCACTGTGCTCTTGTGTTTACTGGCAGTACTTGCTAGGTGCATGCGGGTAGTGTCTCCTTTCCCACCACACAATGGATCTTTTCCTACCTTTTTGTTCAGAGAAGTGTGTTTGATGTTTGGATGACATCATGGATATAAGAGAGCTGTGTTGCTACGTCTCTCTCTCTCTCCACAGCCAGGAGATTTAAAGTGGAGGCCGAGTGGAGTTCTGTGATGGTGGTATATGCCTGTAATTCCAGTAGTTGGAACACTGAGATAGGATTTTTGTGAATTCACGGCAAACTTGTGTGGGGAATTTCTAATGATAAGGTAGAAGTCTGGCATTTCCAGAAAGCCCCCGAAGTTGGTGCTGAAATGACAGACTCCCTTTTTTTCAGTGGAATACCCCTTCTTCTGACTGATCAGAAAAAAACAGATCACAGTAGCTCAACTCTTAGAAACTGGACCAGCGAGCGAATACCTGGAGATTTCTGAAAGTACTTCCCCATGCTAATGAGGTCTGTCAGTGCCTTGACTTTCAGCCAATGGCATTTGTCTATGCCTCTAGCCTACCTGGAGCTCTTCCCCGACCCCATGGGATAATTAGGTACTATGTTTCCTTTCTTCTGATAGGACAATGCCCAGCAAATCAAATACATTCATCTCCACCCCCCCCCAAAGGTTTATAATGCCCCTGATTCACAAAATAAACTCTCCACTCCTCTACTATGACTGCCTGTGACTCGACTGTTCATTTTGAGTTTGGGAAGGAAGTGCTTTTCCTTCTTTGAGGGATCTGCTGCTGGCTGCCTGGCTGGCATGTGCCCCAGGCTCCTGCATGGCCACCACCTAGCTAGGTCTCCTACCACTGGGAGCCAGGGCTTGCGTCTGAGCACCAGGTCCTGCCTAGCTAGGCCTGCTAGGGTACATGATCCTGCCACGAGGTTGAGCTTCCTCTGTATCCCCTGCACCACCTACCTGGCTACCTGGCCCAGCTTGGGGAGCCCCAGGCTCTTTGAAACTGTCCAGCCCTACACTGGCAGTTCAGAGAGCTGTAACACTTGGCAGTGAAAACAAACTTTTCCCCTGTCTCTCTGGCCTAGTCCAGGACCACTGTTTTCTTCCCCGACCTTCAGGCAGAGGAGCAACATTTCTGGCCTGACACTGGGCCAGGCTGGGGGCCAGAAGCCATAAACCTGGCCTATGTGGTGAATCACAGGTCAGACTGAGTGTGATTCCATTCTCCCCTCCCTACCATCACCACCACCAAAAAGATAAAAAGGCTTCTCTGTTGTGTGCTTTGGATGCCTTTAGAACAGTTCAGAAGTCCACAGTGATTATATCTGTGCCATGCGAGCCAGTGTTTAAGGAGGCGTCCACCACAATGGAATTATGCCGTCAGTCTTAAAGTACTTCGTAACAAGCTGCAGGTTGAGAGAGGTGACCCTTTCCAAGGAAATTGTCCATAAACACTACATAGGTACAGTGTTGGCTTGAAGGAAGTTGGATTAAGCCTAGAATATTTAAAGTCAAAAGTTACTACACTGGTCAGGTGAGATAGCTCACTAACAAAGGAACACGCTGTCAGGCCTGATAAGAATTCCCGTCACTGAGGTCCACACTGAGGTGGAAGGAGAGAACCAACTCCTGCAACGTGTCCTGTGATCTCCTTGTATGCATATACACACATCAATACAATTAAAAAAAATTAAAAGGCAGGTGAACAAGACTGATTCCATGCTCATTAGCCATGTGGGGTGTGTTGCTTGTCTCTCTCAAGCTCACAGTCTGAAGCAATAAAATTGAATGCAAAGAAAGATTAGATGCTCACAACCCAGGGGAGGTGTGGCCTAAAGATCAAGTTGATAACTACCCCTGCACCTCGTTTATTAGAGAGCCCCTAGTCAGCATTAATTCCTTCTTCCTCACATTAGCAGTGGGTCTGAGATACCTCCAAGGAAGCATGAAGAATCCAGAAAGTTTTTTCCCTTTCGGATCCCTGCCTTCTTTCCTTCTTTTTGTCTGGCCTTGAACTCCTATCTCCTGTTCTAAGAACTGAGAAAAAGGGTTACACCACCCAGCCAGCTCCTGTGCACTTTTGAGGCTGGTAGCTCAGGTGTAGGAATGGAAGAAGTGGTGTTTGGAGAACTGGGAGTACACTGGAGAGGCACACTCCCCTCGATGTGGATGTTTAGTGAAATCTGGACTGGCAGCTGTGGAATATGTCACCAATCATTCTTGTCACATAGATGGAGTCTTCAGTACCTCTAACCTCCAGGGTTAACTCACCTCAGGACACCAGCAGCATTTTACAACTGAATCCTTGCTGGTCCTGTTCTTCCTGAGCTCATGTGCCCAGAACCTGTTTATCAAGGCCAAGGCCAGCGCTGTTGGCTGGTTTGTAGAAACGAAGCCATTAATGACAGTTAATGTATTAATTGCAGAAAATGCTTCTTTAGGTTTCTGTTGGCAACAAGTTACCAGTTTACTGAGTAAGTGAAGCAAATCCAGACTCAGTTTACAACCCGGCCATGCAGGGCTTTAATTGTCCTGCTTCAGCTGCCCAAGTGCCAAGCTTGTCGTTTACAAAGCCATACTCACGTGTCACTTAGAAAGAAACTCAAGCCTAAAAATAAGGGTGACTCTCAGGAAAGCAACAGCCCAGATAAACAGTCTTATGTGCAAAGAGAAAGCTTGTAAACCACCAGTTCTCAGGGTCCAGTAATTATTTAAGTTTTTTTTTTTTTTTTTTTTTTTTGGTTTTTCGAGACAGGGTTTTTCTGTTTAACAGCTCTGGCTGTCCTGGACTCGCTTTGTAGACCAGGCTGGCCTCGAACTCGCAAAGATCCGCCTGCCTCTGCCTCCCAAGTGCTGGGATTAAAGGCGTGCGCCACCACCGTCCGGCTTTAAGTTCTAACTGTATAAAGCAGATGCATTCGCTGGCCCGTCTGCCACCACCCAGGGGAATCCAGCAAGCCTCTCAGTTCAGAAATGTCTTCCTCACATCCCTCAGTGCTTTTTCTTCAGCATCAAGGAGAATATGTCCACTGGGATGAACTGTACTCAAAGCATGGCTCTTGTGTGGCTGCAGTTCACTGCTCATCAGCGGGTGGTAATTAGTTGCTTGCCTATCCTCTGCATCTGTAACCAGCCAGATGTTCTATGAGGCCAAGACAGAGCAAGAATGAAGGTGGATACCTGGAAACCATTGTTTCTGAGCCTCAAAATCTTGAACTTTTTTTGTCTTAATCCCTGTTTTTGGCCAATAAATAAATTCTATTATTCCTTTAGGGTTTTTGTTGTCTTTTTTTTTTTTTTCGAGACAGGGTTTCTCTGTATATCTCTGGCTATCCTGGACTCACTTTGTAGACCAGGCTGGCCTCGAACTCACAGAGATCCGCCTGCCTCTGCCTCCAAGTGCGCCACCACCACCCGGCCATTTTTTTTTTTTTTTAGATTTATTTTATCTGTGTGTTTGACCTGCATGTATGTATGAAGATGTGTGTGTGTGTCCCTGGTTTCTGTGGGGGTCAGAAGAAAGCCTTGGGACCCTATGAATTACAGATGGTTTTGAGCCACTGTGTGAGTGCTCGGAAGTGAACACTGGTTCTCTGCAAGAATGAGAAGTATTCCTAACCCCCAGCCATCTCCCTAGTCCCTTTGTTTATATGCATCCATGAGCATGCATGGCTCAGTGTGTGTAGGGGCACGGAGCTTATAAGGAAGGGGCTGTCTATCCTCCCTTTCCCTCATATGGTAGTTTACATAGGCTTTTGTACCGTCTTGAATCCAACTAGGTACCGCTGAGAAGGTGTTTTGTACATGTGCTTAGCAGCTACAGTCAGCAGACTTTAAGTACATTATGTGGGTAAACCTTACCCAATCATGTGAAACTATAGGAAAGGGAAACATTTCTTTATTCTTAGATTCAGTAGCGGAAAAAAAAAATGAGTGGAGATGGGTAAAAACCAGTTTATTTAATATACAACAGGTATGCAAGAGAACGAAAGCACCTAGTGGTAATTACTCAAAGGGGCAGTTAGGATTTCTTTTTTTTTTTTCTTATTGCCTGTAATCGTACTAGGTTAAGGGAAATAAAAGGCAGGTACTTGGAGAAAAGCAAGTGACTTGTGGAAAGATTGTGTTTTCAGAACAACAGGAAGTAAGAGCCTTTGTGATAGTTTGTACAACTCATAAGTGGTCCTTGTGGCCCTGGAGGAGCAAATCGGGCAACTTTCAGTCCTGAAGAGGAATGTAAGGCAATTCCATTTCCTTCAAGTTGTTTTTAAACAAGTAAGCTTTCAAAACGACTTTTTTTCTATATCTGTTGAATCTCAAATGTCATCACTTTAAAATAATATTGATGGGTTGGAGAGATGGCTCAGAGGTTAAGAGCACTGTTTGCCCTTCCAGAGGTCTGGAGTTCAATTCCCAGCACCCACATGGTGGCTCCCAACCATCTGTACTAGAATCTGACGCCCTCTCCCCGCATGAAGGGGTACATGCAGATAGAGCTCTCATCTATGTAAAATAAATAAATAAATCTTTTAAAAAATATTGATAACCAACTCTAGATTTCAGGTAGATATCTGCCAAAAGCCAATTTGTAGATGAAAACAAAAAAGCAAACCAAACTGAGACTCAGTTTTTCCTATCACTGCACAAGTTGATTCTGACACCAGATGTGTAAGGTTTCCTGAGATACAAAGCAAGCAGGTCTGTCATTGACACGGGCTGTGTGGGTGCTGGGAACTGAACCCACACATTTTAGACAGGTGCCCCACTACAACCTATCTGTCCCCCACATTTTGTTTTGTTTGAGACAGGGTGTTACTATGTAACCCTGGTTGGTATCTAATTTAATATGTAAACCAGGCTGACTTTGAACTCTTTATGCCTGAATATGCCCTTGAACTCCTGCTCTTCATAATGAGTTACCTGGGTAGCTCAGGCTGGCCTGGACCCTGTGACAATCCTCCTGTGCCAGCCACCTGAGTGCTGGAATTACAGACCTGAACCGCCATGCCCAGATCCTTTCCCTTAATTTTCTGCGGTGTTGCAACTGTCTTTTGGAGAAAAGATTCATCACTAGCCCCAGATTACTTCAACTATGTTTTCGCCCAATAACTGCCAGTCAGCGTTTTCAGAATGTCTCATTTTCAGCTGATTTGCTTGAATGGCTCCCAAGCTTCAGAGAAATGTTTGTCGTGTGAGTGTGTGAGGGACACAGGATGAGAGACCCTGAGCACAGTGTGTGGCCGTCCTTGCCACACAAACCCTACTCCCAGTTGTCATGTGCTCAGGCAAAACGAAGCTCTGTGAACCATGTCCGCTTGGTCTTTATGGTAACTTTGTGGGGTGGGCATGATCAAACAATGCACAGCAATATTGTAATGGGATGGGATCAAAAGCAGATGACCACAGGCAAGCACAGACACGGGTGGGAAACCCAGCAAGGCCTGTAAATTGGGCTCTGCAACATCTCTCCTCTGTGTAGGGGCAGGACCCTTGGTGAAGCAGGTCTTTTCAACTTCATTGGTCAAAGGGCCAGAGGAACTCTTTCAGCCAGTTTCAGGACTAGAGGGGATAAGTTTTTCTAAGACCTGGCTTGCAGGGGAGTTGGGGGTGAGGGGGAAAGAACAGGTGAAGGAGGGTGGAAGGTCAGGGATTTTGCTTGCTCAGCCCGGCAACATCAACTTTAGTCTCCTGTTTTTGTCACTTGGCCAGTAACAAGAGCTGTGGTAGTGGTTGTTATTTTTGAGACAGGGCCTCATATTTACAAGATCAACTCCAAGGTTGATCTTGAACTCCTGATCCTCCTTGCCTCCACATCTTTAGTGCTGAGATTACAGGCATTTGCCCCTACACACAGTCTATGCAGATTTAAGGATTGAACCCAGGCTTCCTGTTTGTTAGGCAAGCACTCTGTCAACTGAGTCCATGATGCTTCATATACAAGGTTGTTTGAGAAAAAGCACTGGACCAGCTCACCTCACACATTCACACTGTTTCCATCAGAGAAACAGTGACCTCATCTAAGATGATTCCACTTCATCTAAGATGATTCCTTAGGTGAGAAAGATCTTTACAGTGCATATGCAAGGCTCCCTCTTCTCAAATGACTCTAGCTTGTGTCAAGTTGATATAGAACTAGTCAGCACGCCACCCCTTCAAAAGGTAGTTCCGACTCAGTCCAAAATTGAGTCTGGACCTAGCTCAGCCAGGACGACAGGAGGATTTCTAGTGGTTAGATAAAAGCCAGCATTCCTCAGAAACTTGCAAAACTTGTTTCCATCTCTCAAAAGGATTGGACACATGGGGACCTGTGGCTGCATACCAAAGCCCATGCTGGCCTACACTCCCTCAGTCCCTACAAAAATTTCAAAGCCCTCACCCTGGCATCCTGGCCTTTCTCACTTCTCTAAGGTTCTTTCCTTCCAGATATCCTTTTTCAAAATTTACCCCCTGCCCTGATAATGTCTTTTCTCTCACTGGCCATGCCCAGTTCTTACCCTTGACCTCTTGGTATTGTCACTTACTGCCTCTCTTGTTAATCTCAGTCTCTGGCCATCTCCACCCTTCCCCCACCTTCTCCCACCATGCTTTCTCCTGATTGCCTGGCATTGACCACGTTCAGTCTGCGTCTTTTTCTCTCTGCTCTGGACTCTTACAGATGCCTCTGGATGTTTTCTCTCTTGTTCCTACAACGAAACCTTTCCCTTAACCAGATCCCATATGGAGCAGTCATGTGGGCAGCTTCTTTACTGTGCCCCCCTCCCACGCATGGGGAGAGTGTGCTTCCCGTGCTCAGGGAGGACAGAAAAGGGTACCAGATCCTCTGGAACTAGAGTCACAAACAGTTGTGAGCCACCGTGTGGGTGCTGGGAACCAAACCCAGGTCCTCTGCAAGAGCTTTAAAGAAGTGATCTTAACTGCTGAGCCATCATCTTTCCTGCCCCAAATTTACATTCTTTTTTTTTTTTTTTTTTTGGTTTTTCGAGACAGGGTTTCTCTGTGTAGCCTTGGCTGTCCTGGACTCACTTTGTAGACCAGGCTGGCCTCGAACTCACAAAGATCCGCCTGCCTCTGCCTCCCAAGTGCTGGGATTAGAGGCGTGCGCCACCACCGCCCGGCTTCAAATTTACATTCTTGATAGAAATGAATAAGGGTCCCTCTTTCTACAAATTCTTACCAGTATGTGAGTGGACAGAAATGGTGGTGGTAATGAATCTTTTTTTTTTTTTTTTTGAGACAGGGTTTCTTCTCTGTGTAACAGCCCTGGCTGTCCTGGACTCGCTTTGTAGACCAGGCTGGCCTTGAACTCACAGAGCTCCGCCTGCCTCTGCCTCTGAGAGCTGGGATTAAAGGTGTGCGCCACCGCCCTTTGGTGATGGATCTTTTAACAAATGTTTATTGGACATCTGTGGTGATCGATGTTAACTGTCAATCTGACAGAGTCCAGCATCACACGGGAGACAGATCTCTGGACACTTCTGTGAGAGGCCTCTCTGTGGGCGGCACCGTTCCGTAGACTGGGGTCCAAGACTGAATTAGCAAAACAGGGGACTGATCACCAGCACCTACTGTTCTCTGCTTCCTGACTGAAGATGCCATGCGACCAGCCTCTTTATGCTCTGGACTGCATTTCCCACTATGGTGGACTGTTCCCTCCAACTGTGAACCAAGATCAACCCTCTTCCCGGAAGGGGCTCTTTATCAGGTACTTGTCACAACAGTGAGGAGAGGACAGATACAGCTTCTGCTTCTGTAGTGAGGTGGAGGAGTTCCAAGGTGAAACTGGCTGTGACGCACTCAGGCCCTGCACTTTCAGGGGCATCAGAGGCCCTGAGCCTTCAGGTCATAGGTGCTGTTCTTACTCCAAAGTCCACAACTATGAGGGTTAGCTCTCCTACCCTCATGCGGATTCTAGGCTCTAATAATCATTGAAATATAAAGTAGAAATTAACATGTAGCTTAAGAGGTATTGAGAGACTGTTAAGAGAAACGTATAATCTCCTGCTCTACAGAGTCAGGAAAAGTAGAATGAATTCTCAAGGAAGAAGAAAGTAGCTTCCTCGATCACCGGCCACTTAACACTGAACATGAGAGACACTGAGGTTACTCCTTATCTGCTGATGGACCATCCTGGCTCCATCTTATTACAAGGTCAAAATAAGCTCATTCCCATTTTCTGTAAAAGTTGGGTTTGGCTAAGTCTTGACCTATTTTCTGGAATTTGACATGTTCCACACCCTATACTCTAACCTCCAACCTGAAAGGATGAGATGTTCTGCCAAATGATTTTGAGATGTTCTGCCAAGTTCCTATGTAACCAAAAACCCTTGAAAACCTCCCAGCCTTGAAGTTTGGGGGGCTAATATAAACCCCACCTTCTCTTGTGTTTGATATTATTTTCTCAAATCCCACTTGATCTTTTTTTTGTTTTTTCGAGACAGGGTCTCTCTATGTAACAGCTCTGGCTGTACTGGACTCACTTTGTAGACCAGGCTGGCCTCGAACTCACAGTGATCTGCCTGCCTCTGCCTCCCGAGCGCTGGGATTAAAGGCGTGCGCCACCACGCCGGGCTAAACCCCACTTGATCTTTGAGTTCGAAGCCAACTTGGCCTACAGAGCTGCAGGACAGCCAGGGCTACACAGAGAAACTTTGTCTCTAAACAAACAAACAAACAACAACAAAAATTCAAAGAGTGCAAAATAAATGCCATGTATAGCATATGCTGGCTGGTTATGTGTGTCAACTTAACACAAGCTGGAGTCATCAGAGAAGAAGGAGCCGCAGTTGAGAAAATGCCTCCCTGAGATCCAGCTGTAAGGCATTCTCTCTCTCTGTTTTTTTTGAGACAGGTTTCTCTGTGTAACTCTGGCTGTTCTGGACTCACTCTGTAGACCAGGCTGACCTCGAACTCCTAGAGATCTGCCTGCCTCTGGGTCCCTACAGCTGAGATTAAAGGCATGTGCCACTGTGCCACCACGGCACCCAGCATAATTACTGTTTGTTTGTTTTCTGTTTTTGTTTTGAAAGGCAGGGTCTAGTATAGCCCAACCTGTCTTTCTTTTTTGTTGTTTTTGGAATCAGGGTTTCTCTGTGTAGCCTGGCTATCCTGGACTCATTTCGTAGACCAAGTTAGCCTTGAACTCAGAGATCCTCCCGCCTCTGCCTTCTAAATGCTGGGATTAAAAGCGTGTGCCCC
This sequence comes from Lophiomys imhausi, assembly GCA_907164525.1. Classification (NCBI taxonomy): domain Eukaryota; kingdom Metazoa; phylum Chordata; class Mammalia; order Rodentia; family Muridae; genus Lophiomys; species Lophiomys imhausi. Next base: position 10,101,601 of record CAJQZJ010031946.1, on the reverse strand, counting down.
CGCCACCTGGCTTAGGTGTCTCTGAAGCACACATCACTTTCAAATTTATTAGTCATGAATTCTAATTCTCCTTGGTCTTTCACTTTGGGCATATTTTTCCCTCAAATAGAAATGTACTTTTGGGGGCTGGAGAGATGGCTCAACGGTTAAGAGCACTGGCTGCTCTTCCAGAGGTCCTGAGTTCAATTCCCAGCAACTACATGGTGGCTCACAACCATTCACAACTGTGATCTGATGCCCTCTTCTGGTTGTAGATGTTCATGCAGATAAAGCACCCATACATAAAATAAATAAATCTAAAAAAAAAAAAAAAGAAATGTACTTTTGTTTATATTTATTTATTTTGGCTTTTTTTGAGACAGGGTTTCTCTGTGTAACAGCTCTGGCTGTCCAGGACTCACTTTGTAGACCAGGCTGGCCTCTAATTCAGAGATCCACCTGCCTCTGCCTCCGGAGTGCTGGGATTAAAGGCGTGTGCTACCACACCCAGCTGTTCTGTTCAAAATTTTCTTTTCCCAAATCTCCATATAATCCTACTACTACTAAGTCAACATTTTCTTTCCTTTTTTTCTAAGTTTTGTTTGAGACAAAGTTTTACTCTGCAGTCCAGGCTGGTTCTGAACTTATGTCCTTCCTAGCTCTGCTTCTGGTGGCGCAGCCTTTAATCCCAGCACTCGGGAGGCAGAGGCAGGCGGATCTCTGAATTAGAGGCCAGCCTGGTCTACAAAGTGAGTCCAGGACAGCCAGACCTGTTATACAGAGAAACCCTGTCAAAAAAAAACACACACACACAAAAAAGCCTTTTCTATGCTTCCCTTGCCATCCACAGTTAGGTTTCTGATACTTTTTCCTTTATCATTCATAGTTTATATTTATGTTGTTCTTTGAAATGTCCACCTTCCAAATCGATCTATTGAATGAATGGATTCATGATACTGCAAATTAATTATTGTAGTTATTAGTAAATATAAACTGTAAGATTAGGCTGGTGGAGTAGCTGGCAGCTTGGCAAAGGAGTGGGTGGCCCAACCCTCGTGCCTTAACCGGTTGCCTAAATTGGAGAAAGAGCCTCCAGACCAAGGGTGGCCTACACCACCTGTAACCTAAACTGTTAATTAATATAAATTGTTATATTAGCCCAGTAGAATTACCAGTAGCTTGGTGGGAGCTTCGCCTGGGCCTGAGGGGAGTCCGGGAGTCTGGAAGTCCAACAGCCTGGGACTGCTTGGACTGAGGGCCTATAAGTCACCACAGTCTTTTCCCCAATAATTAAATACACCAAGACCTTTTAATGTTTTAACGCTTAGCCCTTAGCTGGGCAGACTCTCAATTAGCTCCTCTAAATTAACCCGGACCACCTAATCCCAAACCGCCATGTGCCTGAGATTACCTTCCAGTATTCTCCAGACATCTATCTCCTTCTGTGACTCCCTGTGGAGAGAGAATCTCTGTGTCTGTCCAGGGTTCCTATCTAATCTCAGGAAGTCCCGCCTTCCTATACTCTTTCTGCCCAGCTAATTGGCCATAAGCAACTTTTATTAACCAATCAAGAGAATGCCTTAGAAGGGGCGGTAACCAGATCTCAGCATTGAAATCAGCCTATCAGAAGAGCTATATTAGACCTTCCCCAACAGGTTCATGTCTACACACAAATGCTATCTTCTTTAAAACATTCTTTTCTCTTTTTTTCTCTCTCTCTGTTCATTTGTTTGTCTGAGACAGGGTTTCTCTGTGTAGCCCAGTTGCCCTGGAACTCACACATAGACCAGACTGGACTCGAACTCAAGAGATACCCCTGCTTCTGTCTTCTGAGTTCTGGGATTAAATGTATGTGCCACCGCTGACTGCCAAAAGACATTAAAAAAAAAAAAAAAGTTTATTACTTCAAGTTACATCTCCATCACAGTCCCCTCCCTCCCAAAAGATTTTTTTTTTTTCCAAGACAGGGTTTCTCTGTATAACAGCCCTGGCTGTCTTGGATGAGCTTTGTAGATCAGGCTGGCTGGAACTCACAGAGATCCTCCTGTCTCTGCCACCCGAGTTCTGGGATTAAAGGGGTGGGCCACCACACCCAGCTCCAAAAGATTTTTTTTTTTTTTTCCCCGAGACAGGGTTTCTCTGTGTAGCTCTGGCTGTCCTGGACTCGCTTTGTAGACCAGGCTGGCCTTGAACTCAGAGATCCGCCTGCCTATGCCTCCCAAGTGCTGGGATTAAAGGCGTGCGCCACCACCGCCCGGCTCCAAAAGATATTTTTAACCTTGAGAACTATGACGGTAAATCCCTGTCATGAGCTAGAGACACTTGTTCCTGGTACTACTTAAATCTCATAGGAATATAGATGTGTAAAACTCAACCATGAGTTTAAAGGCTTTCTAGGGACTTCTGAGAGTAAACGTGGTAGCCACCAAGCCTGACCATTTAAGTTTCAATCCTGGGACTCACATGGTAGAAGGAGATAATAGAGTTTAACAGGTTGTTTTTTGTTTTTTTTTTTTATAAGTACTTTATTTTTTTTTCTTCAAGTTACATCTCAGTCACAAACCCTTCCCTATTCCCCCTTCCTGTCCCACCCTTCCACCCTCTTCCCCCTCCCCCAACAGCTTCTCTTTTCATTCCAACAAATGGTTCTTTCTCTTATAACAGTAAATTCTATGCAAAACAGCAGAATTAAATATGCCACATTTATGAGAGTTAAATGGCCCAGTATACCTTCCCAATGTCCAGTTCATACATATTTGGCCCCTGACTTTAACCTTCTACCTTCTAACCATCTCCATGAGTTTAAAGTTCTATAACTGACTTAGTTTTCATACTAACTTGCATCACTATTATAACCATCTTCTTAGATCTAGAACACCCTCTTGATTCCTAAACAACTCAAAATTTAGCTATGAGACTCAAGCTGTCTATTCTTCAACCACCTCAGGGAGCTGAGAAGGATAAATATATCTGATTATATAGGAAGTGCAGGGCTTGCAGCTTCCAATACAAAGAAATGACAAACCAGTGACTACCTGGACAGTTCCCATTTTCTCTCCATACATTCCAGCATCAGTCTTCAGCCTTTTGGTCCTGTTTCTCTGACAGACATTTATTGTAGAGCAGGGATTATGAAGGACTAACCTACCCTGTCTTGGCAGAGCTAGGCTGTCGACTTCCCTGCTACCAAGTTTTGTCCTTTTTGGACAGCAGTCTGTCTGCAGTTGAAGCAAGGAGTTTTTACATGCCCAGAGATAGGCTTGCCACTAATTCAACCATCTCACACTGGAGATTCTTCGATGCTTTTCTTCTACTTGGAGTAGAATAGGGGGTGCTGTCAGGAGCTGATATGTCATGATATCAAAAAAAATCTTAATTTAAGATCACATCTTTGAATGCCATATTCTGCAGATCTCTTGGGGTTTTTGAAGATGCCCTATCTATCACTTGTATTTAGATAAGCAAATTTTAACAGGTTGTTTTTTTTTAATCTCCACATATACACACAATGTAAGGAAGTAAATAAATAATAAATAATGTGAAAACCAATTTTAAAGGTTTTCTAAATACGCACTGCGAATAATAGTTTATAGCTGTAACTCCTGAAGAATGATCTTGGTTTTGCTTTACAGAGAAAATCATGATGGGGACCTGTCCTCTGAAGAACAGCCATCTGTCTTTGAAATATTTGTGTATTTAGACATTTTTCTCATGTTTAGCAACATTCTTGTGATTTTTGTTTCCAAGTACAGAACAAGTCCATTTGTTCCTGAAGGTCCTGAGGAAAGTGGAGTCACCTCTTGTGAGTGCCTCCCACCGTTAACCTTGGACTATGTTTTTATCTCCTGTGAGATTAAACAAAGTATGCTGTTCCTTCGTTTTAAGATAGAGCCGTTAAAAGTTAAACTCTCAGCTTTGTGTGCTGCCTGCAGTTACAACTGTGGCTGAGATGGGGGAATCTTTTGAGTTCAGAAGTTCAAGACAAGGCTGAGGAGAAGACAAGTCTTAAGACAAAACAGACCTCACAAAGCCAAACTTAAAAGTTCTCTAAATGAATTCATAGAAGCCTGTGAGATTTCTGCTGACAGGGTGGAAGTCTGCTGTCGCTGAAAGGCCCCTGAGCCCAGTGCTACAATGATGGGCTCCCTTGTTTGGTGGAACCCCCTCTTTTCTCTGATTTGGTGATCCTAGCTCCCCTGAGAAGTGTCACTGGAAAATCATCACCCCCCAACCTTCACATGCTAATGAGGAGTGTTGGTGCCTTGGCTTTCAGCCAGTGACATTCAGTCTAGGCCGTTAGCCTCCCTGGAGTTTCCCTCCACCCCCATTGCCCATGAATTAATTAGGCATTCCATTTTTGTTCTTCTGATTGGACAATACTCAACAAATCAAACACATTCACTTTCCAAACCCCTCCCCACTATCCAAAACTCCTGATTAAACTCTTGTCTGTGCCTCCAAGATGACTGTCTGAGTCTGCTTATGTCGGGCATGGGGGGTCAAGTGCTCTTTCCTCCATGAAAGATCCACGGCCTGCTGCCTAGCTAGGTCTTCTACTGCTGGCAGCTGGGGCTCGCCGCTGTCCTGCTGCTGCCACCATTGGTCTAGCCAGGCTTATTCTCTCTTCTTGCTCCCCTCCGCCCTCTGCCTTTTCACCAACTCCCACCTTGCTGCTGCCTCAGTTTGTCTGCCTAGGCCTGTTAAGGGGTGCATGCGCCCCAAGAGAGGCACTAACTTTCAGCCGCCTCTCTTGCAACATTTGCGTGGTGACCAGCCAGGCTTCGGAGCCCATCTCTCCCTCCTAGCCTGACACCTGCAAGGCTATTCTTTTCTGCCACCTTTTTATTTAGCCCGGTACCCAGTTGCAGAGGCGCCTGCATTCCTGCTGGGAATTCCCCATTTGAACCCACAGAAGTCTATATGAGTGTGGGGATTAGCTGGGTGGTGGTGTCACATATATTTCTTTAATCCCAGCACTTGGAAGGCAGTCAGGCAAATCTTTGTGAGTTCAAGACCAGCCTGGTCTACACAGAGAGACCCTGCCTCAAAAAAACAAAAAAGAAAAAAAAGATGAATGTGATTTTTTAAAAAATTTATTATGTATACAGTGTTCTGTCTGCATGTATACCTGCAGGCCAGAAGAGGGCATCAGATATTTGGGAGCCACCATGTGGTTGCTGGGAATTGAACTAAGGACCTCTGGAAGAGCAGTCAGTGCTCTTAACCTCTGAGCCATCTCTCCAGCCATGTTTTTTTTTTTTTTTTTTTTAAGGCAGGGTCTCTTATGGCAGTGCTATCCTTGAGATCCCTGCATTGCAAAGACTGGCTTTACTTTTGTTTTTGTTTTTTGTTTTTTTTTTTTTCAAGACAGGGTTTCTCTATGTAACAGCTCTGGCTGTCCTGGTCTCACTTTTGTAGACCAGGCTGGCCTCGAACTCACAGAGATCCACCTGCCTCTGCCTCCCAAGTGCTGGAATTAAAGGCGTGTGCCACCACCACCCAGCAAAGACTGGCTTCACTTTTGATCCTTTTCCCTGGACCTCCCAAATCCTGAGATTTATATGCATGTATCCCTACCTCTGATGCCTAGTTTGTGACAATCCTTTAAGATTTTATATTTAGCTGGGTGTGGTTGGGCACCCAGAAAAACCAGGTTTTTTCCAAACCCTGTCTGGAAAAAACAAAACCAAAACAACCCCCCCCAAAAGTAAACTGTTTAATATCTAAATATAAAGTCTTATAAAGTCTCCCCCCCCCCTTTATTTTCCTTTGAGACATGGTTTCTCTGTGTAACAAACCCTGGCTGTCCTGGACTCACTTTGTAGACCACACTAGCCTTGAACTCACAGTATCTGCCTGCCTCTGCCTCCTGAGTGCTGGGATTAAAGTTGTGTGGCTCCACACCCAGCTTAAAACAGTTACTATATCTTTTTAATATACTTGTATCTATTTTTTGTGGCAACTCCCGACACAGTGATCACCACACAAGGGGGTTTTCAGGGAAAGGTGATGTGCTGTCTGCTGGCTCCATCAGCCTCCCCTTGATCAGCAGCAGAAACAATCAGACGAGACAAGGGTGATGTCTAAGCATTTCCCATTTTAATGTTTCCTTCCCTGGCTTATATACAGAACCAAATGGGTATTTCCACATGAGGCTATGTTGGCCAATCACATTAAAGGTCATCTAATCACACCACATAGCACAAGCCTGGTAACATGGTGATCATTCATTGATCATGAGCACAGAAGTCTTGCTGACCCAATCAGCTATACCCACGATTGGGCTTCAACTCCGACCCAGCATCTTCCGGCCGTTGCCATCTTAGATATCTCCCACAAGTTAACTTTAATTTTCCCAGAAAGGAGGCATTTCTCATAAGCCTCCATTTCCCCGGGACCCCACATTTTTATCTTATTTTTGAGACAGGATCTCAGTACGTAGTCTTGGCTAGCTGGCCTGGAATTTGCTTTATAGACCAGGCTGGCCTCAAGCTCACCCAACTCAGCCTCCTAAGTGCTGGAACTACATTGTGTACCGTTATGGTGACTTTTAAGTAATTTCTTTATTTGGCAGCAGTTGATGGTTTGGGAAGGACCTGGGCATTTCACACGATGTAACCAATGCTGTACCTCATAGTGTAAAGGTATTTGACTTGCCCTGATTCCTGGGCATTTCACATGATGTAACCAATGCTGTACCCAATAGTGTAAAGGTGTTTGACTTGCTCTGATTCCTTGTTGTTTGTACATCAAAGTGCAATATGAGAAGCAAAATACTATGTTTTGTGTGAGGTTAAAAAAAAGTCTTTTTTTAGTCTTACAGTTACTCACTGATGAATAGTCTTAGTGGATTCTATTTTTTTCTTTTCTCTCTTTCTTTTTCAGTACAGGAAATTGAATCTATGTATGCAGGACCAGCACAAAACAAACAAAACAAAACAAAACAAAAAGAAAAAGATTTACTAGATAAATGGATGAAATTCTAAAGAAAGCTGTTAAGAGGCAGAGGCAGGTGGATCTCTGTGAGTTCGACGCCAGCCTGGTCTACAAAGTGAGTCAGGACAGTCAAGGGATACACAGAGAAACCCTGTCTTGAAAAACCAACCAACCAACCAACAACCAAACAAACAAAAAACAAAGAAAGCTGTTAAAAGCAATTATTGATTGAAATTGTCATTATAGATACTTCTAAATTGCAAATAATATCCTTTACAATCAGGCAAAATTTTGTTTTTTTAAAAACTTTTTATATAACTCGAATTTCAAGAATATTAGAAAATTTAAAGTTAATTATAAATTAAATATAAAACAAAAACTAACAGAAGTGTATACAAAATTTAGCAGGGTTGAGGAGCCTAAGCCATCTAGTTATGAAATGATTTCACTATCTGGCATGTAATTATGTTCATTAAATGTTTGCTAAAGAACACAAACACTCATATATTTGAGTATTTGATAACAAGGATAGTACACTATAATCAAAGTAACCAGCTTAGCCAGACTATCTGGGTAGTTAACAACAACAACAAAAAAAAAAAACTTTAAAAACTCCTAAGTTCAACATGGCCATTAAAAATACTCAGATATTTTCCTACCATGGTGCAATTCAACCACTTATCCAAATTTATATATAATCATGAGGTATTTCTCTTTCTTCATGATTAAAAATACACTTAGGGTGTTTGTTTAGGTAATAGTATTTTAAAGGTAGCCCATAACTGAGCTATTAATCCTGGGTAGGGCCAGTTACAACATGTTCAAGCAAAAAATGAAGAAAATACCTTTGGAATGTAGCTGGATTTTCAAAAAATAACAGGTAGTCATTAAAAGATATCTAAAGGCTGGGCAGTGGAGATCGCACTACCTTTAATCCCAGTACTTTGGAGGCAGAGGCAGGGAGATCTTAGTTCGAAGTTAGCCTGGTATACATGAGACAGGACAGCCAATGGCTACCCAGAGAAACCTTGTCTCAAAAAACAAGCCAGCAAACAAAAAAGGTTACCTAAGTAATTCTCTTAAGGATTTTGTTGCTACCATTCCTATGAAAACTAGTCCAATTACTTCTCGATGTCTACATTGAGAATAGGGGAGGCTCTGGAACATCCCAGCTCTTTTATCAACCGGCATGGCCTGGAAGTCAGGACCCTGAGTCCTGAGTGCAGGGGTTAAAGGCCTACACTACCATACCAGGCACATGCATCTCTTTTAAGTAACACAAGTTTTAAAAAATATTACTTCAAGTTATATCTCCGTCACAGTCCCCTCCCTCCACCCCTCCCAGGTCCACCTTCTCCCCCTTCTCCCACCTATCCTACTCCTCTGGTGTGGGGTGAATCAACCCCTTTCAGTTCAGCAGCCAGATATTGCATTTAAAAAAATTTTTTTGTGTACAGGGGTATTTTGCCTGCATGTATGTGTATGTATGATGTTCATGCTTGGTGACCAGAGAGACCAGTAGAGCGTGTCAGATCCCTGGAGTGGAGTTGCAGACAGTTGTGAGCTGCCATGTGGGTTCTGGAACTTGAACATGGGTCTTCCAGAAGAGCAGCACACATGCTCTTAAATACTGAGCCATCTCTCTAGCCCGTTATTTGCAATTTTTATACTTTCATGGCATTTGATTCAGTCAAAATTCATAATAAGTTCAAACATTTCTCCAAGAGAGATGGCTCGATGCATAAAAGTGCCTATGGCCGAACCTAACAACCTGAATTCAGCCTTTATTCATGGTCAAAGGAGAGAACTGAGCTTGTGACCTCCATAATAAAACATAAGAAAGAAGAAATTTATGTTTAGTGCCATTTGTCACCAATGGAAGACTGGAAACAGTTTTTTTGTTGTTTCAAGACAGCATTTCTCTGTGTAGTCCTGGCTGTCCCGGCGCTTTCTTTATAGACCAGGCTTTCCTGGAATTCAGAAATCTGGCTGTCTCTGGCTCCTGAGTGCTGGGGTTAAAGGCCTGTGCCACCAGGGTCAGCTGTAAACAGTTCTCAAAGCTGCAGATTTTATTACTGAAGGACAAAGATGGCAAGGTCTCACTAAGACCTCTAAACTCATTTTAGGTCAAATGCAAAAACTGTAAGGTATTCTAACTTAAAATAAGCCTATACTATAATAACGGGGTACCACGGGGCCAAGAGCATATTGCCCTGAGGACTGGCCTATGGAACAGAAGAGCCCAAATGGAACATATGCACATATTATGGGGATTTTGGCAGGGAAGCAGACAAGATAGCTTAGAGGGTTGATATCTGCCTACCTACAGTGCTTTAAGACTTGTTATAAGTCTAAAAATATAGTAATTTTTTAAAATTACAAATATATTTTAAAGGAGTTAAGAATCCATCTTGTGACCGTCAGTGTTTCAGGCACCAGAATGCAAGCATAAGGGAAAAATCTTTGCCTTTAGGGAGTTGTATTTTAGTGAGAGTTGTCAGATTCACTTTCTCCCATCCATTAGAGGAATAGTGTTATAGAACTTTTTAAAAAGTTGAGGTCTTAGCACTCGGGAGGCAAATCTCTGTGAGTTCGAGGACAGCCTGGTCTACAAATCGTGTTCCAGAACAGCCAGTGCTGTTACACAGAGAAATCCTGTCTCAAAAACAAAACAAAACAAAAAGCTGAGGTCTTCACAAGTAGACCTCTGAACTGTGTTCTAGGAGTTGGCTATTGAATTAAAGTAGCATTTCAGAAGTATTTGTTTGAATCTCTAGATAGCCCCGCAGCGAATCTTTGCCAGCAATGATGAAGCTTTACAGTTGATTTCCGCACTTTGCAGCAAGGGACCAACATCAAGTCTTTTTTTTTTTTTTTTTTTTGGTTTTTCGAGACAGGGTTTCTCTGTGTAGCCCTGGCTGTCCTGGACTCAATTTGTAGACCAGGCTGGCCTCGAACTCGCAAAGATCCGCCTGCCTCTGCCTCCCAAGTGCTGGGATTAAAGGCGTGCGCCACCACTGCCCGGCTCCAACATCAAGTCTTAGGAAAAACATTCTTTCCCCTCTCCTCCCAGGATCACTGAATCAGGTTTTATGTAAGGGTCGCTGGGCTAAGGGGTGTCACAAGCATTCTTTCATTTCCTATTTTTTCATGTGAAAAGGACTTCAGGGTCTGGAATCTCCCTTTTGTTTTCTCTAGATTACTTCCTTTCTTCCAGAATCATCTCCCTTTAATTTTCTTTAGAAACATGTAGATGTTCGATTATTGTATAATCCAGAAATAGCGTGTATTTTGCTTCCACGGTCTCCCTTCACAAGTGGTTTTCCTGGGCAGAGGAGTTGTGACTGGTGGATCTGTGTGTTTTCATAAAGCGGCACCATTCCCACGGTCATTACCATCACGAAATTCGTACAGGCTTGAAAACAAAACGGACAAAGTCAAAATGGGGCTCTAGCAAGCGACTCATCAAAACCACAAGAACGCAACCTCTGCTGGAGAATCGAAAATTCAGGTCTGCGTGTGTGCAAGCGGTGAACCTGCAGAACTCTGTTCCCGCCTTCACGTGGTCGGGCTTGCAAGTCACCGGCTCGGCATCCCCGCCGGCCAGGCCCTTAAGAGATTTAAGGACACAACGTGGGGCTCACCTGCCAACCGGAGTCAGGGAAAGGCGGGGACAAGGGTGAACTAAGCGGCGCTTCCGGGACCACGGAAGCCAGGAACTGGGCACGGGCGCCCGAGAGCGGCCGCAAAAGGAGCTTCCAGAACTTTCCGAGCCCAGCAGCGTCCCGAGGGGTGCGGGCGGCGGGGGAGAAAAAGACGAGGAGGAGGAGGAGGAGGAGGAGGAGGAGGGGAAGGAAGAGAGCCGTTCACCTTGCCACCTCCCGCGCCGCCCCCGCCGGGGCGTTTGTTTACGTGACGTTGCGTAGTAGGCAGGCCCCGCCCCCCCCCCGCCCCCGCCGCATTTCCCGCTCCTCGCCGCGTCTCCCCTTAAAAGGACAATAGAGGCCGCGGGGGCGCGCGCGGGGGACGCCCCGCCCTCCCCCCCCCCCGCCCGCGGCGCGCGCGCGCCCGTATGCAAATCAGCTCGATTCAAGAGAATTTGGTCCCGGGAGCCGCGCGTGCGCAGACGGAAAGCGGAATCTGCACCTCCGTCCGCGGTAGCAACCGAAGAACCGCAGGGGACAATCTTTCTGGACTCGGCGCCGCAGCCGAGGGGGTCGTCGGCCTGGTGCGGTGTGCACCGCGGGGACGCTGCTGCACGTGGAAGGTGAGCGGTTCCGCTCGGGACGCCGGTGCAGAACTGTCGGAGGTTCTGCTTTCCGAGATTTTTTTTCTTCTCTCTTTTACCCCGCGGACCTCCCCCGCCTCCTCCGTCCTTCCCACACACAAACACACAGGAAGTTTTGTCTTGGAGATGGCTTGGCGCGGAGCGCTGTCCTCGTGCTCCGCGGCCCCCGAGTCTTTTGTACCGAGGTGCCGGGTGCGCTCCTTGCTCGGGGAGGGCACTGGACGTAAACCGAAAGTCACGGGTGCGGGGAAAGGGGGTGCAGCAGCGTGCAGGCGGCCGAACGGTGGCCGGGCTGCATTCGCGCCGGAGGTGACGGTGACTTTTCTCAGTCCTGGGGGCTCCCTGCCGAGTCGGGGCCGCAGAGCCCGCGTGGGCTCCGGCGGGGGGCCCGGGCGCCGCGTGCGGTGCTCCCGCGTGCGGCGCTCGGCGCGGCTGGCACAACAAAGCCGGAGCCTGGAACCTGCCCCCCGGCTGCAGCCCGCGGCCCCCCGGGCCACGGACGGATCGGCGGGCGGGCGGGGAGGGGCCACGGCCCGGGGCTGCGCGGCGCACGCGGCGGGGATGCGGCCGCGACCAGGAGCGCAGCACGCGGTCTCTACCCTCGGCCGTCGCCCCGCGGTCCGCCCGGGTCACCTGTGGCGTGAGTGCGGCCGCCACGCGCGAGGTGGCCGTGCGTGTCCCGCGGGGGCGGCGCGGTCCGCTGCTGCGGGAGGCGCGCGACTCTTTTTGTGCGTCTGCGTGTGTGTGCGTGTTTTGGGCTCCGCCTGGCGAGCCACGTGCTTAGGATAGTTAGGGCCGCGACCCGGCGGCGTCCGAGCGTCCGGCCCCGCGCGCGCCGTCGGGGCCGCCGGGAGCCGGACAATGTGGGTCCCCGGCGATGGCGTCTCGCCAGCTTCCACGGAGTCGCCGCACTCGCCAAGGCAGGCGCGCGCCGCGGACCCCCGGGGCGTGTCCCCTCCGGGACCCGGCTAAAGTTCGGGTCCCCGTGGTTCCGCGGCCAGAGTCGCCCCGATGCCGCTGGACAACAAAGGGCCGCGTGTGGCCGGGCGGGGCGCGGGGCGGCTTTTGTCCCTCGGGTCCCCTCGGAGACTTGCTCGGCGTCGGAGCGCGGCGTCGGTGGGGGCGGCTCGGCGGCGGGGCGCGCGCGCGCGGCGGGAACCCCCGGGGGTCCCCGGAGGCCGCCGTCCCGGGAGGTCCGCGCGTCCGCCTGTGAAGTGGAACTGTTGCCATGTTTGAATTACGTCAGGCCCGGCCCGCGGAGCCGCCCGGGAGCGGAGGGGGCGCGGCCTTCGGGCGGGGCGCGCGCGGGCGGGCCGTGGTCCCGGCGCAGGTGAGGGCGGCGGCGGGGCCCGGGGTCCCGGAGCGCCGCGGTCTCCCGGGCGGGGTCGCCCCGCGCCCTCCCGCGAGTGGCGACGGAGGGACGTACCGGGGGTGCCTGCCGCGCCGCCGCTGCCTTTGTGTGCTCGCACGTGGGGCGCCGGGCGGGCGGCGCGGTCCGCTCTCGCTTTCATCCTCCTCCTCCTCCTGGCGCCGCGGCTCCCGGCTCCCCGCGTTCGGGTCGGTTCCCAGCAGCAGGCTCCCCGCCCTCGCCGGGGTCTCTGAAGAAGGTCCAGACAACTTTTCCCTTCTTTTTACAAGTAAAGCGCGCGTGTGAAGAAGCTGCTCGCTCCCAGCGGCGCGCCGACAGCGCCCGCCCTCGGGCCGCAGTTTGCCCGGTCCGCGCCGCAGAGCAGGGCGCCGGAAGCCTGGGGTCCGACTCGGGGTCCGGGGCGCCGGAGGGAGAGGTTGGTGGGGAAGAGCGACGCCGCCAGCCAGCGAGGGCTGACCCCGCCGAGCGAGCCTGGGAACCCGCGTGGCCGACCACTCGCCCCTCTTCCACTCTTCCCGGAGCTGAGTCTCCGGTGTGCGGCTCCCGGCGGAGCTCCGAAGTTTCGCCGGTTTGACGCGTTGGCGCTTCCCTGGCATTTGGGCGTCGCTCGCGGTCCAGACTTCCATCCGGCAGCGGCGTATCTGCTGCCTCTCTCTCCGCCTCTCCTGGGTTTCAGTTTGTCGGCCTCTCGGTTGTGGAAACGATCCAGGTGCTTTGCTCTCGGGCATGCCCGGTTCAGATTGAGATCGGTTTTTCCTGTTGATTGTTTTTCAGATGCTTTATTGAAACAATTCCTTTCGCGTTTTGGTGGGCCAAGCTACAGATACTGGAAGTCAGTCGGTCTTGGGGTGCGTTCTTTTTTTTTTTTTAAGTGAATAGAGAGAACTTGTCAAGAAAATGAACATCCTTGGATGTTCTAGCCTTGCTTTCCTTTGGGTCACTCCAACAGGGACATTTGAGAACATGAGGTAGTTGGCAAACATCGTTTGATTTTTTTTTTTTTTAAAGTATTTCTTAGACCACTTACTGCAAGACTTCTGCATCTTGAGAAGGTCCACACACACCATGTAGACTAAATGATTCTGTTCTTGTAATCAAGTGATGTTTGTAAAAAGAAAAAAAAGACATGCAAATTAAGAGAACAGGGAAGGCAAGGTCTTCACTGCCTTCTTGTGTTATTTTTGTGGGTGGTTGGAGATTTCGAGAAGATTTATGTATGTGAATCTTTGTACATGAGTCCAGAGGACCGCTTGGAGTTGGATCTCTACATCACGGGAATTTAGGGATCGAATTCAGGTAAGGCGGTCAGATTTTATTGGCTGAGTCATCTCGGCGCCAACCCTGAACTTGCTGTGCTTGCTTGAACTCCAGGGTATAGCACCTGTTACATAAATAAATGTTCCACTACCTTGCTGGCCACAGCTATAAAATATCCCTTTCCCCATCAAGGTTTCTCTGTGTAGTCCTGGCTGTTCTGAAACTCACTTTGTAGACCAGGCTGGCCTTGAACTCGCAGAGATCCTCCTGCTTCTGCCTTCCAAGTGCTGAGATTAAAGGCCTGTGCCACCATGAGGTGGAAAAGCCTTGCCTTGTTTTATATTTTTTAAAGACTTGTTTATTTTTATGTGCATTCGCATTTTGCCTGCATCCGTTATCAGTGTGAGGGTGCCAGGTCCCCTGGAGCTGGAGTTTCAGACAGTTGTGAACTGCCATGTGTGTGTGTGCTGGGAATTGAACCTTGGTCCTTCTGAAGGGCGGGCAGTGCTCTCACCCTCTGAGCCATCTCTCCAGCCGCGGTGGGAAAATCTCAATCTATCTCCTCCTAAGGCTGCTTTGAGAACAGTTGATTTTTCATGCCGAGCCCATAGCAGCTTGCTGTTTTTCCTAAACACCTAATATGGGGCCAGGCGGAGTGGCTCATGCCTTTAATCCCACCACTTGGGAGGCAGAGGCCGTCCAGGACAGCCAGGGCTAATACACAGAGAAACCCGGTAGCCAAAGAAAAATCCAGAGACCTGTAACTCAAGCTCCAGGAGATCCAGCACCCTCTCCTGGCCTCTTTGGGCACCTTCAAACTTGTGTGTATCTTGCATTGATCTACGCACCCATAATTAGAAATAATTTTTTTTAGGGTTTGAGCCATCTCCCCAGTGCCCCAAAGCCAATTCTTTCTAGAAATCCCTCTTATCCTCTGGAGATGGTAAGACTGAGTAATTGTCAAGGTAACATTTCTGAAGCATTAGCTGAATTGTTCAGAATGCCTGGGATGGGGGCTGAATGTTGTGTCACCTATAAAGTTTTAATTCGGACTGGAGAGATGGCTCAGCGGTTAAGAGCACTGGCTGCTCTTCCAGAGGACCTGAGTTCAATTCCCAGCAACCATATGGTGGTTCACAACCATCCCCAATGGTATCTGATGCCCTCTTCTGGCTGCAGGTGTGCATGCAGACAGAGCACTCATACATTAAATACACAAATAAATAAGTCTTAATTTTTTTTTAAAATTCAAACGCTTAGGCAGAGGCAAGCAGGTGGGGTTTCCATGAGTCTGGAGAGAGACTCGTCCTCAAAGAAAAAGTTCCTACGAAGGGAAGCTGCAGTAAGATTTCCTTTTTAGTAGTAGCTAATAGCTAATCTCACAGGGTTGGAAAGGGCTGAAATGTGGGTGGTCAGTGGCTGCTGCTGTCCTCAGGTTGGGAAGTAGACATCTTGCAGAGGCTTGGAACAGTTGCGTTGCCCAGAGAAACAGTAAATGCTCAGTGGAAAGAGTGGGTGCTTGGCCCCCTCCCCCACCCGCAGAAACCAGTTCTGGGAAGAAACTGCCCTCAACTTCTGCTTGTCATTCCAGATCTGATTCAACCTTTTTACACCAAAAAGTCCGGTGGAGACCTACTAAATGTTGTTACTTTGTTCCTGATTTCTCAGCAGCGCTGCCCGGAGATCCCTGCCCTTTTTTTGTTATTGTTGCAGATTTAAGTAGGAAATTCTTGATTGTCTTTTGGTTCTCAAATTTCTTTTGTCTTTTAAATTGTTTCAGCAACTAAGAATTCTAGTATTGTAGGAATAATCTAAAAATCTAGTCTAAAAAGAAAGGTATTTGTTTCCAAGGTGAGAAGGCTTTCTTTCTACACCAGGAATACAAAGGTCACAGATAGTTGTTATTATAAATATATTTTGTTCTGGTATAAAAGTTAAAACCTGAGCTACAATTATTTGTTGTATATTTTGTTTATGTAATTCATTTAAAATTTCAGGAAATTTTTTTTTTTTTTTTTTTTTTTTTGGTTTTTCGAGACAGGGTTTCTCTGTGTAACAGCCCTGGCTGTCCTGGACTTGCTTTGTAGACCAGGCTGGCCTCGAACTCACAGAGATCCGCCTGCCTCTGCCTCCCCAGTGCTGGGATTAAAGGCGTGCGCCACCACCGCCCGGCTTATTTTCTGGAAATCTTTAAACTCCTATTTTTGTTTTACTACAGAAGCCCATAGATTAAATATTAAATTAAAAAATTACTTTAAAAATGTTAATTTTTTGTTTACTTATTTTATATGTGTAACTGTTTTGCCTTCATACATGTCTGTGCACCAAGTGTGTGTCTGGTGTCTGCAGAGGCCAGAAGGGCCCACATCCCCTAGAGCTGGAGTTACTAGATAGTTGTGGGCTGCCATGTGGGTGCTAGCAATTGAACCTGGAGGAACAGCAAATGTTCTAAACTTCTGAGTCATGCCTGCTGTCCTTAAATTCTTTTTTTTTTTTTGTAATTATTTTCTTTACAGTGGCCATTGTTTTCTACTTTTTTTGTAGTAAACATGTAGGTGTAAAAGCACAAGTTCCTGTACTACCAGTGATTTGATTTGTTTTGTTTTTGGTTTGTCAACTGGGTTTCTCAGGGTACCCTTGGCCACCCTGGAACTCGCTCTTAGACCAGACTGGCAGTAAATACATAAGTGAAATCTTATTTCTTAGGTATTTTAATAAAGGTGTGGAAGAACTGGGCATTGTGGCTCAGGCTTGTAACCCTAGTATCTGGGGATGCGGGCAGCAGAATCTGAGAGTGTGAGGTCATCTTCAGTCACTGGGTGAGTCCGCCGCCTCCTGGACACGGGACTGACTCAGAACAAGAGAGCCTAGCGGATGGATTGGTGGTGGTGCGCATCCTTAATCCCAACACTACGGAGGCAGAGACAGTGGAGCCTGAGTTCGAAACCAGCCTGATCTATATAGTTCCAGGATGGGCAGGGCTACACAGAGAAACCCTATCTCAAAAAACAAAAAAGCAAAACAAACATTGGAATGATGAGGGGCTGCAGAGATGGTTCAAAGTTACGTGCACCCAAGTTCAGACCTCAGCATACACTCGCACAACTGTCTAACTCCAGTTCCATAGGGATCCAGTAACGCTCTCTTCTGACCTCCACTGGAACCCACACATATGAATGACCATGCACATGTAGACACCCATCCATACATACGAGTCAAATACAGTTTAGAAGATTAAAGACCTGGAAAAGTTTTGTGAATAAACAAAGTTCCCTGGGCAAGGGATGGAAAGGAAGCCATCTCAGACAAATACCAGCCCGAGGACTGTAGTGGCTAATTATCAAATCTGATGTGGCCCTCCTAGGATACCAGTATTACAAGGTGGTGAGCAGATTGTGAAAAGCTTTGAATTCCTTGCCAAGGAGTTCAGAGCTTAGCTTGCAGCCAGAGTTGGTACCTTGGAAGGATGATTAATATTTGAGCTGTAGGAAGATAACCAAGTCAGTCCTGACAGGAGATCAGTCTCCAGGACAGAGAAGTAAAGAATGCAGAATATCCAAGGAGCTTCATGAGGGTTGTTGATGGAGGAGGGCTATGGAGAGAGCGAGAAGTAAGAAATCAGTTCGTTTTTTTCCAATTTTTGGCTGTGGCCATGGATCGTAGCCAAGGAAGATAGACACTGAAGAACATGTTTGGAGGGGTGATATTATCATCAGTTTGGGGCATTTAAAGATTCCAGTGCTTTGTGAGTCACTTGGCTGTATTGCTCTCTGGAGCAAAAAGAAGAGATTGGATCAGGTCTAGGTGTTCGAGAATTTCCTGAGAGTGGACTAGTTGAAAGTAATGGTAAAATGAGGGTCATGGTGGGAGAGAGAGAAGAAAGAGCTGGCATTAAAACAACTGTCAGTTGAGTTACAGGGATGCATCTCTGGTTCCATCCTTAGTACCACAAAGGGCCGCTGTCAGGGCTGAGCCCTGTGTTGGTGTGTAATCTTCAAGAGTTCTATTTCAAGATGGCAAAGTTTGAGTCAGGTCTGTCATCCCTACTTAACATTTTTGTTACAGAATGGACTACTGGCCTTCCTTATAGAGTGGGGTAACATGATGGCCAGGTCTCCCCTCCCCCACTAAGTTTCACTTTTCCTGCAGAACACACTCAGTTGAATACCCAGGATATTCTGAAAAAGGAAAAGGTTTCAATACGAATTCAAGGGAAAAAAATGTACCCTGGTATTCTCATATACTTGTTTCACATCATCTTTGAAAAGAGAAGTGAGATTTCTTTCACCTTAATACTGCTGAAAGGCCAATAAAATTAGAAGCAAGTTTTTGTTTTTTTGTTCCTTTGGTTTTTTTTTTTTTTTTTTTTTTTTTTTTTTTTACACAAAAGACGGTTTTCTCTTGTGTAGCCCTGGCTGTCCTGGAACTCACCCAGACCTGGCCTTGAAGTCAGAGATTCGCCTGCCTCTGCCTGAGTGCTGGAATTAAAAGCATGTGCCAGCACGTTTGACTCTAAACAGTTTCTTTCTTTGTTTCAAGGAGGTTTGTTTTTAATTATGTCTGAGTGCATTGGGGTGTGTACACATGAATGAACTCAGCAAGTGCTCTTCACCACTGTGAGCTGTGCCTAAAAGCAATTTCTTAACTTAATTGTGAAAAAGCAGTTTATAGCTTTGCACCACTTACCATGCAGTTAAATTCTGTGACTGGTAACTGCCTGTTACAAGCTTACAGAGACCCCAGCCCTGTCACACTTAGTCTGCAGTTGGGTGGGGCATCCCTTTGTGTCATGTGGATGGGCAGACCTAGCCTGTGTTTTTGTTTTTTGTTTTTGTTTTTTTTTTTCTTCTTCAAGCAGTTTATTCAGGAACCTTGTACATCCGCTTTTGTTTTGTTTTTTTAATGCCATCTAAACTTAGGAGGGCTGGATTTGTGATTAGTTTTTAACCTGTGCTATGTTAGTAGAAGACTTGTTTATGAGTTTGGACCCTTTTCTTGTAAGGTAGTATTTAGACTCTGCCCAATGCAGCCACAGTTAAAAATGCTTTTAAGCATATGGTTTCTCAGGGTTAGGATATGTGTTTGGAGCTCTTTAAAAACAGCAGTGCCCCGTTCTCTCCAGCCTTCCCTAAGCACTGGTGCAGTGTTTCGTCATTGGGGAATTCTGCAGCCAAGTGACCCAGCAGTGGGAGAATCGGGAGAATCGAATCTGCTGACCCTTTGTGAAGAGTGTTGCTCCAGTTACCGCTGTTTGCTGGGTCCTGTGAGCACACAGGTGGTTAAAGATTCAAGTGCTGGCAACTTGGGAATCCTCACACCATGTGGTCACCAGCGGGTTTTCATTCCCATTTTCCTTTTCTGTCTTTACTTCAAAGTTGGCTTTGGGTTTTTGTTGGTTCCTTTTATTTTGTGCTTGGCTGCTCCCCTGCTGCTTTTTAGAAAGGTGTCCTCACACTGCCGTGTGTACAGAGTGGAGTGGGTTGTGTTAACACCTACCTTCCCATCAGTTTGCTTTTAAGGAATTTATTCAGGCTCTCTGCTTTTTCAGATTCTTGGGGTGGACGAAGGTGTGATGGTAGCAGCCGTTATTGGGTGGGTGTGGTGCTCTTGGTTGAGAATGGATGGCTTATGGAAGAGAATAAAGCAAAAGCTTCATGTCTGCATCCTCTAAGGACGCCACCATTTTCTATTCAATTAATTGTTTACTTTTATGACTCCTTAAAAACAAACGTAAGCCAGCCGGATGTGGTGGCGCACACCTTTAATCCCAGCACTCGGGAGGCAGAGGCCAGTGGATCTCTCTCTGTGAGTTCAAGGCCAGCCTGGTCTACAAAGCGTGTCCAGGACAGCCAGAGCCTGTTACACAGAGAAACCCTGTCTGGAAAAACCAAACCAAAACAAAAACGTGTATAACAGGCTCCAGCAGAACACTTCTTGTAGCCATAGTCAGGGAATCCAGATACTTAGATGGGGTGGAAGAATGGGTCAGCATGCCAGGTGCCAAAAGTAGCTCACTTTTTACTAGATTTCTTAATTGTACCTGTGACTGGAGGTGGGGAGATTACTAAGTCCAGGCCTTGGCTTTCAGTTTTTCTTCTCTTTTTTTTTTTTCTGCTTAAAAGGCAAGGACTGTTTTCAGGGGCTTCTTGCTTCTTCTTGACTAGACATGGCGCCTACTTACTGCCCTTTCCCCACACCCTGATCCTTTGTTTTATTTTTTGAGGTACCAATGGAAGTAAACATAAAAGATGCTTTTTGTTTTTGCCATGTTTTATGTGTGTGTTTCGACTGTATGTGTCTATGCACCACATGTTCCTGGTGCCCAGAGAGGCCAAGCGGATGATAAATCTCCCGGAACTAAAGTTAAAGATGATTGTGAGCCACCACGTGTATTCTAGGGATCGAATCTGTGTCTTGTAGCAACAAGTGCACCTAACTGCTGAGTCACCTGTCCAGCCTCCTTTCTTGTTTTGTGTAGGGTCTCGTGTAGCCCAGGCTAGCCTGAAATTCCCTGTGTATTCCAGTAATGATCTTGAACTGCGGCAGTCTAAATGCTGGATTACAGGCCTGGTCTGCACACTTAGCCATAAAATTGTGTGTGTGTTGGGGAGTGTGCTATGCTCATGTATGTGTAGTGGGGGCCAGAAGAGTTTGGGATCCCCTGGGGCAGAAATTACAGGAGGTTATGGGCCCACCCATGTGGGTGCTGAGAACAAGAGTCCTAACCCTGGGCCATTATTCCGATTCAGCCCTCAATCTTTCATATGGGAGGTTAACTCACCTGTTTTGTTGTTGCTCTAACAATACTTTTCCGTTTACTTATTGGCATAGTATTTATAACCACTCACCTAACTTTACCAGCTATTCACTTTGCAACAAAATAACCATACTTTAATATCAATGTTAATAGGATGTTTATACAAGGAAATTATAGAAAGGAATATGTGTATTGAATGGATACATTATTACATATTAACTGCTTATTGTGGATAATAAATTGAGAAATCATAGTCTGTGGTTTCTGGTCTACATGCATTTATGACTTTGAGATGCAATTTGCATGTCGTAAAATTTACTCTTTTTACGCATATAGTTCGGTGGTTTTTAGATCTGTCACCACCACCGACAGCTTCAGAAAATCACAATTTTAATCAGTATTTTAAGTCCTCTCAGAATTTTTTTACTTTGTTTCTAAGTTTAATTTTCTCCCGTCCCTTAAACACACACCTACAGGTGAGATTGTGTGGGTCTGCCTGCCTTGGGCTGACCCTTGGTCAGGAAGCAGGTGATACCTCTGGTGCAGAATGGTGTGCTGAGAAAACTTGACAGTATAGATAAGATGGACAGCTGGCCATGCTATTGGAGCAAGTGAGGCAGTTCCTCAGAGACCACTGCTCAGAAGTGAAGAACAGCCACCAGGGTGTTCGGAATACCAGAAATCTCAAAATTACATCCAAACTCTGCCAGACCTCCTCCCCCCTCCTCAGATATAACCTGATTTGGGGGGCTGTGCTGTCTGTCCATGACTTACTTCACTCCAGAGATTTGGTAAACATATGTGACCCCTTAGATTTTGTGAAAATACTTTCAGTTAATCTCAGGGCTCTTTGAGTGTTTCTCGGCACTGTCTAGAAGAGGGTGGACCCTGGGTTTCTACCCCCACCCCATGTTCAAGCAAAGCCCCAGGACACAGAAACCTGCTGGATTGTTAAAAGTCTTAATGGAGGCTGGTGGGTTACTTCTGTGTATGTCCTCACCAAGAAAGTTACTGACTGACAGTAACTGTTGGTTAAAAGTCGCACTGCTAAGCAGTGCCCACAACATTTCTTCACAGCCTGTCGGTGTGGTGAGTGGACCAAACTTCTTGGCAAATCCAGTCTTGAATGCCAGGCTCACAGCTTAGAGACAGTCTGAGAGCCCTGGAGGTTTGGCTTGTGGGGAGGAAGGACTGTGAGGAGGTTTGCTGTACTTCCTTTGTCCTTGCTTGCTCAGGAGGCTGGAGTTTCCTAGGCTATTGAGGATTGTAAGAGGAACTGTGGACTTCTGACCTTGATGCAGGGGTGTTTAGAGAAGAAACTGAAAATGTACACATTCAAGAACTAACTCCATTGTCTACTTTCTTGAGTCTGTTACTTGATATTGTTTTGGCTAAAGTTGCCAAAATGACCATTGGCTTAGGAGGGCGTTTTCTTCCAAGTTTTCCTGTGAAAGTCCAATGCTTTAGGGCTTTTTCTTTTTTTATGTAAAAGAAGAAAGAACTATTCTCATTTCTTTTTTTTTTTTTTTTTTTGGTTTTTCGAGACAAGGTTTCTCTGTGTAGCCCTGGCTGTCCTGGACTCACTTTGTAGACCAGGCTGGCCTCGAACTTGCAAAGATCCGCCTGCCTCTGCCTCCCAAGTGCTGGGATTAAAGGCGTGCGCCACCACCGCCCAGCTCTCATTTCTTTTAATATCTAATAATCCAGCTACTTTGTTTTTCTGTCTTTAACAGTTTTTACAGGTAGCTGTTAGTTTAGACTTAATTAAAGTGCATTACTGATCTTGTTCATCCATCTGCACCAAAGAAAACAGAAGAGGAACACCAGAGTCTGATACTTGTGTCTCGGGAAACAGGCTACTTCTGAACCCTTTCATTGTACTTTTCTGTGGTCTGCTGAGCAGCACTGGGCTCAGGGGGGAGATAGCTCAGGCAGAAAGAAAGCTTTATGTGTCATATTATCTCTAAAATAACATAAGGCTGGTTCTGTGGTTATAAATTTAAGCACTATATGTACTAAAGGAATTGCACTTTTTTATTGTTTTGTCTGATGTCTTTGTGGAGATGCCCTGTCTGGTTGGTCCACTCTGGTTTAAGTTTCCATGTTTATTGTCCTTCCACCCACCCTTTTTAAATAGTCTCACTTGGCAGACCAGGGCTGACCTTGAACTCATAGCAGTTCTCCTGCCTCAGTTTCCCTAGTGCTGGGATTACAGGCATGTGCCACATACCCAGCATTCATTGTCTTTTATGTCCCCTAATCCAGATCTGGATTGGATGATTTAGATGTGGATCGTCTCACTGGCTTCCAGTAGAAAGGTAGTTTTTGCTTTCCTTAGTGTTTGAATTTTGACCAGAGGCGTTAATTGTCACTCAGTGGTGCATGGACATCATTTCTAAGCTCTTAAGCTTGGATTTCTGTCAATTTCATATATATCCTCCTTTCAGCTAAATGTGGCCGTATAGAACATCCTGTTTATCAAAGAGCACCACCTCCCTCCCATAGAACATGGGGGGGGGGTTGATGTATATGGGGCTTCTTGTGTCCTGGGGACAGAGTAGTCATGGATTTATTTATTTTATTATTATTTTATTTTTTGGAGTCAGGGTTTCTGTGTCCTGGAACTCCCAGAAATTGGTGTACCCAGGCTACCACACCCAACTCAATACCAAGATGGTTATAGGTTTAGGTACGTGGTTTTTTTTTTTTCAAGGCAGGGTTTCTTTGTAACAGTACTGGCTGTGGCTGGACTTGAATTCACAGAGATCCGCCTGTCTCTGCATCCTCAGGCACATTCTTAATGGCATGTGGGTATGAGAATGCACAGTAAAGAAACTGCCAACATGGCTACCCTATGATACCATTAAGGTTTTTATTATAGATGGAGAACAGCCAGAGGCATCTGGAAGAGTCAGAGCAGAGAGAGAAGTAGACAGCGTGGCTGGTGTTCTCTGTGAAGGAGGCAGAATAAAGGGGGGGGCTGGGGGGAGCAGTGAGACTAGCAAACTCAGGTTAAAGGGGGGAGCACTTGAGCTGGAGGGAGCTCAGGGTAAAAGGAGGTGAGAAGGGCTGGTGTGAGGGTTGAAAGGTCTACCAGGTACTTGGGAGCCTAAAGTCCAGAATGGGCTTTAATAATGCTGACAGTGCCACTGGTAGCCATGTCTTCTGATATTAGTAGTTGATAATGCTGACCATTTGTAGGATATTTGCAGAGAGAGGAGGTGGTGGAATGTTTCCTAGTGAACCATGTTTTTCTCTATTCTCTGTGTGCCGACCCTGGTACTGTTGGGAAGCTCTTTTTTTTTTTTTTTTGGTTTTTCGAGACAGGGTTTCTCTGTGT
>CAJQZJ010031946.1:10057333-10077665 GCA_907164525.1 Lophiomys imhausi | reverse complement strand
TTTTTTTTTTTTTTTGGTTTTTCGAGACAGGGTTTCTCTGTGTATCCTTGGCTGTCCTGGACTCACTTTGTAGACCAGGCTGGCCTCGAACTCACAAAGATCCGCCTGCCTCTGCCTCCCAAGTGCTGGGATTAAAGGCGTGCGCCACCACCGCCCGGCATCCCAGCCTACTCTTAAAAGGAGTATCTGTCACTCTAGCTATGCTACTCGGAGTAGCCCTCCTGCCTCTACCTGCTGAATGCCAAGACTGCAGGTATGTCGTTCACTTGGCCTGCAGAGATGGCTTCACTTGTTGCACCTCCAGCTTCAGCGTCCCTGGTTCAGTTCCCAGCACCCACATGGTAACTCAACTGTCTATAATAACGGCTTGAGGGAACCCTGCTCCTTCTGTTCTCCAGACACATACATAGCACTGATACACATAAAAATTGAATAAATCTGATTTTTTTTTCCCGTTTTTTTTTTTTTTTTTAAGACAGGGTTTCTCTGTGTATCCTTGGCTGTCCTGGACTCACTTTGTAGACCAGGCGGCCTCGAACTCACAGGGATCTATTTGCCTCTGCCTCCTGAGTGCTGGGATTAAAGACGTGCTCCACCACGCCCAGTCAGAGTTTCTTTAAAAATACCAGTGACTCCACTTAGCAGTGCTCATATATACGGGGTGTGGGACCCCTTCTTGGAACATTAATTCCATATCTGAAATGTACCAGAGAAGCAGTGGGATGGCTCATGTTAGGATGGTCAGAAACTGGATTTATGAGCCATAAACGGATGTGTTTTTCTCCAAGAGAAGTGTCCACACACAAGTCCCCACGAGTGACAAATGTGATGACATTTGTTCTCCTGTCAGGTTGCATGAGACTCGCTCAGGGGACATCTGCAATGCTTGTGTGCTGCTTGTGAAGAGGTGGAAGAAGCTGCCGGCAGGATCGAAGAAAAACTGGAATCATGTTAGTTCATCTTTTTCCATATTAGAGTGACATGAGCATCATGTTATATCCTAATCTGTGTCCCTAATTGATGTCTCTAGCGTAGGATAGAAAAGGCTGGAAGGATAAAGAGAAGCTCTAGCCTTGGTGGCGTTTCCTAGATAAGTAATTCCCAGGGTTAGACATGGGTCTTCTTTTGTTCACCTTTAGAATGACGTGTCGCTTTGAGAATGGGCTTAGTGTTCTTGTTTCAGTTTGTGTTTACTATGTGCTAGTTGTAGACATGGGGTGGCAGGTTCTAAAGCTCTTAGCTGTCCACTGAGCTACTGTGGGACCTGAATTGAGATGGTGCCTGTAAAATAAAAGGCTGGGTGGACGCTGTTCTGTCTGTCCAATGTAGATGTGGACTGTCGCATTTTTTGCATGTCACTAGACTTTTCATGATGTATATTCGTAGCTCTATTTGCGTTTTTAAAAATTATGTCCACCTGTGTGCATGTGCCAGAGAGGGGGAATATTGGATCCCTTGGAGCTGCGTTTGCAGACAGCAGTGAACTACCTGGTATGGTTGCTGGGCATGGCACTCGAATGTCCCGGAAAAGCAGCCTCCTCATAATTTAACTTAGATGATCTGAGCAACACTTTGTTTTGGTTTTGGTTTTTCGAGACAAGGTTTCTCTGTGTATCCTTGACTGACCTGGACTCGCTTTGTAGATCAGGCTGGCCTGGAATTCACAGAGATCCACCTGCCTCTGCCTTCTGAGTGCTGGGATTAAAGGCGTGCGCCACCACGCCCGGCAGATATCTTTATATTTATTTATTTATTTAGGCTTTTTTTTTTTTTTTTGCGACAGGGTTTTTCTGTGTATGTCTGGCTGTTCTAGAACTCACTCTGTAGACCAGGCTGGCCTTGAACTCACAGAGATCGGCCTGCCTCTGCCTCCCTAGTGCTGGGATTAAAGGCGTGCACTACCACTGCCTGGCAAATATTTTTAATGTAGATAAGTGTTTGTCTACATGTATGTATGTGTACCACATGTCCCTGGTGCCTGCAGAGGCCCAAAGGCAACATTGGATCTCAGGTGAATGCTGTGAGCCAAACCCACTTCTGCAGGAACAGTGAGTGCTTTTCATCCCTGTGTCCTTTGCCTACTCCCCAGTGCGTGCTAGACTGAAGCTGTGCTGCTCGGTCTCCTGGTCTGTTAGATCTGTTTATAATGTTGGCAGGCTTTTCAGAGGCTTGTTTTGTTTCTTGCTTTATTAAGAGGAAGTCTTGTGTAGTCACGCTGTCCTCAGGGTCCCAGAATGGCACAGGGGAGCTTTGACCTTCTGACCCCTGCCTCTCAGGAACCAGGACTTGCCAGTGCGAACCACACCTCTGGCCAGGTTTATAAGATTTGCACTGCATATGATATTTTAGTTAAATATCCAAGTGTTTTTCTTTACACGGCACAGTGCTATCCTTTAACAGGGTTAGATTACTACAGTAGTTAGATTACTACTAGTAGGTTTCTTATGGACCCAGTACCTTAATATATAAACAAGCTTTTTTTTTTTAAAAAATAGCTTATCTGAGAAAATCACAGTTGTGATATTTGAAGAACCTTTTTACATTGAAGGCCTAAGAAGCAGAACCATGCCAGGCAAGGGAGAGGAAATGGTTCCGTGGTTGATAATGTAGGGGTTAGCTTGCAGGGTGTTGGTCCTAAGTGGTTCTTACTCTTCTGTCACGTAACAGTTAAACGCACCTATGAACCCTCAAACACTCTTGAGTATAAAACTGATTCTCAGGGACGCATGGGCCTAAATAGTATTAAATATTCAGTAATTTCTTCCAGGTGGTAGATGCAAGAGCAGGACCCAGTCTGAAGACAACATTGAAACCAAAGAAAGTGAAAACTCTATCTGGAAACAGGATGAAAAGCAACCAGATCAATAAACTGCAGAAGGAATTTAAACGACACAGTGAGTTTGCTATTGAACGCACCCGTACCGAGAGTGATGTTTCAGGGTTTTGTTTTTGGCTGGGGCTGGTTTACGTATGTGTAAATCCTTTTTTGCTTATTGTCTATTAAGTACTGGGGTACTCCTTCATGTTTTGGAGTCTTACAACCTTTGGAAGGCACTATTGGCTTGGGGAATATGTTCTTATTTCTGTGAACGATGACTGATACCTAAGAGTAACTAAAGGGGCTTGCAAGATCCTGGATTGGATCCCCAGGGCCAACATTCGAAGGAGAGGACCCAGTCCCACAAGTTGTCCTCCGACTTCTACACATGCACTGTGGAATGTGTATGCGTATATACACATACAAATAACATGCAATAGCAACATAAAGCAAGGCAAACATGCCTGCCTGTGATAACAGTGCTCGTGAGCCACAGATAAGGGATCCCTGGGACAAGGTAGCTTGTGGTGTTTAAATTCCTTCTGTAGCTAGCTGGAAGCACTTGGTTCAGTGAGAGACTCTGCCTCAGTCTGGTTTCACGGATCATGGGCGAACAAGTACATGGACAAAAACCAACACTCTCGTGTATATGTGTGTCTCCCATGGGAGCTCTCTGCTAGTTTATTGGGAGGTTGAACTACCCCATTAGAATTACTCCTTTAAGGTGTGATTCTTGATTTGTTTTTAGAAAGTTGAATACCATTTATTAAAATAAATTGGAGTACTAATAACACAAGTAATATTGTATTTTAGATTTTTTTTTTTTTGGTTTTTCGAGACAGGGTTTCTCTATATAACAGCTCTGGCTGTCCTAGACTCACATTGTAGACCAGGCTGGCCTCGAACTCACAGAGATCCGCCTACCTCTGCCTCCCAAGTGCTGGGATTAAAGGCGTGCGCCACCAACGCCCGGCTGTATTTTAGATGTTTAATTTTATGTTATTTATGTAAGCATTTATTAAGAGGAATTTGTGAGATTTTTAGATTTGTAAGCTTTTTTTGGGGGGGGGTGGGTTGAGGTTTCGAGACAGGGTTTCTCTCTGTACCACGCCCTGTCTGTTCTGGACTCATTTTGTAGATCAGGCTGGTCTCGAACTCAGATATCCAGCTGCCTCTTCCTCACCACGCCTGGCCAGCTTTTATTTTCCTTGTAATACTAGAGCTCCAACCCAAGGCTCTGTGTGTTAGGGAAGCACATCACTACTGACTGCCCTGTATGCACTACAGAGAGATGTTTTCGTGAGGCAGAGGACCAAAGCTGGTTACCCAAGAACACACCCTCATCTGGTGGTGCATAACCGCCTCCCAAGCAGAGGACCAAAGCTGGTTACCCAAGAAAGCACCCTCATCTGGTGGTGCATAACCGCCTCCCAAGCTCCAGCTCCACGTCATCAGATAACTTCTGAACTCAAGGGTGTGCATGTGCTCATGCAAACACAAAATTTAAAGTGAGGCTTTGGTGGTTAGTTTCCCTGGGTTAGAGGACTATTCCCTCCGTGTCCTGCATAGATAGAAAGTTGGAGTGGCCGTTGTGATCTTTACAGTATATAGTGTCCATCATCCAAAAGGTTTGGGTTTTTGGCTTTTATTTTATTTTACTTTGGGTTTTTGGTATCAGGTCTCTCTATAGCTCTGGCTTTTAAATTTTAAATTTAAAAAAGTTTTTCTTTTAAATGCATGGTGCAAAAATATTCTGGTGTAGCTCCAGGCTGATGAATCAGCTTTTTCCTTAAGTATCCCTTCGAGAGAAGCACCTGGACTTTGGTGTTGCACACGATGACTGTTCTGGTTTTTTGCTTTGTTTTTTAATGTAGATTCCGATGCTCACAGCACCACCTCAAGTGCCTCCCCAGCCCAGTCTCCATGCTACAGCAACCAGTCAGATGATGGTTCAGACACAGAGATGGCGTCCAGCTCTAATAGAACTCCAGTTTTTTTCCTTTTTAGATCTTACCTACTGGAAAAGGTAAGAGAAAAAGAGAAATCTGTTTATAATCAACCCTATCTCAGCAACTGGCTGGAGTGTTTTCTGTGTGTGTGTGGCAGTTGAAAGTATTCGATAGGTAACTATAGTGGTGTAAATAGGAAATTCAATTAGCAGGACTTAAGCAGGGCTTATACTATGTATGTTCTTTGTATTAAAATTAATGTAAGAAATACATCAAGGTACTTAAATTAATGTTGATGGAGTAGATCAACTATTCTGACAGTTCTCTTGCAGAAAAAAGAAGTGGTTAAAAGTCTCTTAAAATGTCATTAGTTGGTGTCTTAGTTTTATTTCTACTGGGGAGAAAGCGTTTATTTTAGCTCACAGTTTCAGGTTACCCTGTGATCACCCATGGGGAGGCTGCAGCAGTAGAAGCTTGAGAACCAGCTACGTCCCATCACTGAGGAGCAGAGATGTGTGTGACCCACGTTCTCTGTCCTTACCCAGGGTCACTGCCACTCACAGTGGGACTGCTCCTACCTCAGCTCTAGATTAGATTGGCAGTTAAAACTGTCGTGATAAGGAACACTCAGGCCAGATACAAAGTGAGTATGTGGCCAAAGACCAAAAGGAGACAATAACTTTTTTTTTGGTTTTTCGAGTCAGGGTTTCTCTGTATAACAGCCCTGTCTGTCCTGGACTTGCTTTATAGACCAGGCTGGCCTCGAACTCATAGAGATCCGCCTGCCTCTGCCTCCCAAGTGCTGGGATTAAAGGTGTGCGCCACCACGCCCGGCTGACAATAATTTTTTTTTAAAGGTTTTTCAACACAGGGTTTCTCTGTGTAACAGCCCTGGCTGTTCCAGATCAGCCTGGCCTCAAACTCACAGAAATCCTGCTGGCCAAGGCAATAATTTTAAAAGAATATTTAAAAAAAGGGGGGGGGGCTGGAGAGATGGCTCAAAGGTTAAAACCATTGGCTGCTCTTCCAGAGGTCCTGAGTTCAATTTCCAGCACCCACATGGTGGCTCACAGCCATCTGTAATGGGATCTGATGCCCTCTTCTGGCTGCAGGTGTGCATGCAGATAGAGCATTCATATACATAAAATAAATAAATCTTTAAAAAAAAAAGTCTCCCTGGGACATAGAAAGAGATAAAATGTTTTCTATGGATGTGCCAAGAGCTGTGGAGAACAGCATAGCGCTGTGCAGAGAAAATATACTGCTTTCCAGGAACTACCAACACACAAAGATGAATCTGTAGAAACATGCATAAAGCACGTCAGAAAACATTGTATGTGTCTTCAGTTGGCCAAGAGATACTAGTTCTGAGCAAGATGGTGGCCTTTAATCCCAACACTTGGGAGGCAGAGGCAGGTGGGTTCCGTGTGAGTTATAAAGCCAGTCCAGGACAGCCAGGGCACACAGAGAAACCCTGCCTTTGGGGGATGATTTAAATTAAGACTCAGGAAAATTACGTCCGGCAAAACAAAGTAACAGAAACCGACCCATAGAAACAGAAATAAAAGTAAGATAAAACTTGAGTGTAACTGTGCGAGGTTGAAGTTGATCCTTACCTCAGCAGTGGGGAGGCAGAGTTAGGATCCCAGGCCTTTGCTAGCCAGCTAGACTCATCAAACCTGTGAGCTCAGGTTGGGGTACTGACTCAGAAAGTAAGGGGAGGAGCAGGCGAGGGAGATGCTCTAGTTTCACACATGTGTGCGCACACACGTTACACATGCGTACACCTAACATGCATGCGTGCACACACCTCACATACTTGCGTGCACACACATGTGGTAGAAGTTAAGTCTTTTTGGTGAAATCGGTAGGCAGTTCAGATTAGCATCTGGCAGCACATAAGGAGGAGCTTGGTGTCCCTTTGATTTGCTGATATGGACAAAAAAACAACTGTGGCCGGATAATATGCCTTGTTGAAGGGGCATGGCTAAGAAACTGCGCAAGCCACACAGATGACATCAGTTATCGTGAGAAGCAACGGGACTGTTGGACATTGAGAGAAATCTCCTGGATCATTGAGACTGCCAAGTATCTCAAGATAATACAATATATAAGATGAGAGTTCCACACGGTCTCTCTTTTTCTCCTGCCTTCACCAATTTGAGAGGTCCACTGGAGAGGTGCACAGCAAGGTACGCCATTAACAGAATTTGGACTGTTGTAGCCTAAGTTTTATGTGGCATAAAACTTTACTGAGAGAGAGTTCTTTAAAGGCATCTGTTTTGGGACCCAGAGTGCCTGAAAAGTGCACGAGGCAAGCGGAGTTCAGAAGCCACTGGGAGAGGCCTTTGGCTGTGAGGTTTGGCAGCTGGAACAGACTGACAAACTGGCCACAATTTGGTGGTGGAAATAAACTGGCATTGCAATCTTGCAAAGTAAGGCCCAACGAACACTACGCTTTGAAGGGACTGCCTTCCAGGACGGCTGTAAACCAAGCTATCCTGAACGGACCTATGCTAAGTGTTGATAAATAAAACCTAAATTAAAAACATCTCACACACATATACACAGTACCACATCAAGATGTGTGGATGAATGATTACTGCTTTTAGGAAGTTGAAGTAGATTATTGAGCAGGATTATTTTTATAAATTATCTGGTGAGTATCTAAGATTGGGTAAAGTACAGAAACATTAAAAATAAGCATAGAAGAGCCGGGTGTGGTGCCGCATGCCTTTAATCCCAGTGCTCGGGAGGCAGAGGCAGGAGGATCTCTGTGAGTTCGAGGCCAGCCTGGTCTACAAAGGGAGTCCAGGACAGCCAGGGCTACACAGAGAAACACTGTCGAAAAACCAAAAAAAAAAAAAAAAAAAAAGATAAGCATAGAAATAAAGGGGATGAAAAGGAGATAGCCAGTGGAAAGGATCTGAGAAGAGTGGGGTTGTTAAGAAGATCTAACCAAAACTGTTTCAAGAAAATAGAAGCCGCAGGGCTGTAAGGTGGCTCAGAGGATAAAAGAAGGTCACTGCTGAGCGTGGTGAGTCCAGTTGGTCTTACATAGTAGGAGGGAACTCACTTCAGAAAGTGTGTGCTTCTAACATATCTGTTCTCATGGTTTCCTTTAGACAGAAAATATGCTGTGGGATCATCTACAAGGGCCGTTTCGGGGAAGTCCTCATCGACACGCATCTCTTCAAGCCTTGCTGCAGCAGTAAGAAAGCAGCTGCGGAGAAGCCTGAGGAGCAGGGCCCGGCGCCTCTGCCCATCTCCACTCAGGAGTGGTGACTGAGGTTCATGTAGAAGGGAGCAAAGAGTGGATAAGTGATGTGATGTAAACTTGGAGAAGACCACAAAACAGCAAACTGACCCTCTATTTTTAACTTGGATACCTGCTATTCTGCCAAAAGACATTTTCTAGAATAGTTTTTAATGGGTTAACCTCACCCCCTGCCCCATCCAACAAACTGAAGCCAGTCTCTAGCTTTTACTGCAAGAAAAGAGAAGTGTACATAATATTTAAGATGCTGAGTATCTTATAGGAAAGCTGAATGCTGCTGTAAAGTGCTCTTTAAGTCTTTTTTAAAAATCCCCTCTAATGAATGAAATTAGGGGATTTCAGGGGACAGAGATGGGATTTGTTGTGTGATAAACCATATGTAGTTTAGTCTTTCTGTGGAGAGGCAGTGGTGGGGTATTTTTAAATGGATGGCTACACTTATTTTCCCTCATGATAATTTATCATAACTCAGTAGCATGACCTACCTGCCCCTAGAGGTAGTTAAAGTTTTTAAATGCTAAGGTGTTGCCAGAGTTCTGATGATTCAGACCTGTACTACTGATTATTGAGCAGGACAGATTGAGCTTCCTGCAAATAGCTTGACGGAGGGAGCAATTTCTGAACATACATGTAGCACCATGTGGCCTCCCTTCACCTTAACATTTGATAAAAGACTTCACGTGACTCTTAGAAAACAGAGCTGAGCTCCTTCTGGGGGAGGCAAGCCTGTAGGATGGCAAGGTCCTACAGGGATAGTACCAAAGCATCACCACACGGTAGAGAACACATGTGGTTACAAACTACTTTTAAGCAGAATGTGTAAGTCCTGGGGTGCATGGGCACAGTTGATGCTGCTTGGGGCACATTTCTTAGAGGGCTTGCAGCGTGTAAATAATTGACCTTGGTGTTAGCGACTGTCTGGGATTCACTGAAATCCACACAATTCAGTTCTAGCTCTGGATTACCTCAGTTGACCTTTGTGGAGGTTTTATCTGTAGAGTAGCTCTTCTTGTCATAACCTTATTAGGGTTTGGGGTTTTGTTGTTTGATTTCCTCCCACTATTTAAAGTTGACTAGAAGAAAAGAGTTGTGTGTTGAGGCTATGTTGGTTGGTTGGGTTGACTTCTTGGAGTTGGGTTTCTGAACATCAAGATGGCTGAATGGAGCTCCTCAGCCTCTGGATCTCAGTGAGGGCTTCTCAGTAGAACCCGACTGAAGTT
The DNA here is from genome assembly GCA_907164525.1 of Lophiomys imhausi. Classification (NCBI taxonomy): domain Eukaryota; kingdom Metazoa; phylum Chordata; class Mammalia; order Rodentia; family Muridae; genus Lophiomys; species Lophiomys imhausi. The sequence goes on along the minus strand of CAJQZJ010031946.1, from coordinate 10,068,401 downwards.
GTCTGATTGCCTCTCTCAAAGTTCAGGGCTAACGATCGTGCCACTTCAGGCCTCTCAGAGGTGTGTGGCTGCCTTAGTATTTTCTCATGATTATTTTAAAAACTGGAATTTAAAAAGTCTGTTTATTTCACAACGAGAGCCACGGTTTGTGGCATCCTGTACTTTTACATTGCGTGCTTCTTCCTTTTGGGAAAAACCTACCTAGTATGAGCTACCGTGTGTACAGACTGCCCCAGTGAGTGGGTCGGTTCTGCACAGCCCTGTGTATGCAGTACAGAGTCCAGCCATTACCATTCTCCTGCGTTACTTTGTCATGTTTTTTTTTTTCTTTTGTACATTTTGGCTGCAGTGTTGGTGGTAGAATATACTTTGATGGATCATCTCTACTTCTGTATTTATTTATTTATTACTAGGACCTCAACCACAGACTTCTCCCACTCCACTCTCTGCCTGTAGGATGTACTGTATGTAGTCATGCACTTTGTATTAATATATTAGACATCTACAAATCTGTTTTGTACTTTTTATACTGTTGGATACTTATAATCAAAACTTTTACTCTAGGGTATTGAATAAATTTAGTCTTATTAGAAAATAAAAGGAGCTGTTTTGTGACTTTGTTTTAAAGGTAAGAATTTTTAGGTCCTGAAGAAAGCTCAGTTAAGAGCAATGACTGCTCTTGCACAGGACCCAGGTTGGATTCCTAGCACCCCAGTGGCAGCTCAAAAACATCTGTAACTCTTTTTCTTTTTTTTTGTTTTGTTTTTTTGAGACGGGGTTTCTCTGGGTATCTCAGGATCCTGGGCTCATTTTGTAGACCAGGCTGGCCTCAAACTCAGAGAAATCCACCTGCCTTTGCTCCCAAGTGCTGGGATTAAAGGTGTGCGCCACCACGCCTGGCAATTAGACAGTTTTGAACTGCCATGTTGCTGTTCTTTTGGAAGAGCTCTTAACTGCTGAGCCATCTATCTCTTCAGCCCTCATCTATAATTCTTGTTTCAGGGGGTCTGCCACCTTCTTCTTGGTGAGCAGAGATGACGATTAAAACACCCATGCACATGAAATGAATATAACATTTAAGGAAAAAATGCCTTTTCAATGGAAACACAGTAAAAGCTTTAATTTGGTGACCTGGGTGGGGTAGCAAATATTTTGTAGACTTGAGAATAAGTGTGACATACAGATTACTTCATGCCATAATTTTAACTTGAATAGAGTGTCCACAGTACTTGAAGGTTCGTGACAAGATTTCATTATCTGTGGGCAGAGTGGGAAAAGTCAGACCCTGGAGATTTGTGTGAAACAACTTTACCGAATTATGAGGAACTTGAAATGAAACCAAGATAGAAGCTTTAAACAAAATTTCACACAGTTTGTACCCAGGCAGCAGGTGAAACAACAAAGTGCGTGTCAGTCTCTAGAACCAACAAGGTAGGAGAAAACTTAAAAACTAACACTGCCCACAGTTCTCTGATCTCCACACGTGTACTATGGTACACTCAAGATGTTTCCCTCTGTCCTTAGCATGCCAGGGTCAGGGTGCTTTTGTATGCAGAATGTTTCTTTAGATGTAAAAAATAGAGCGTTCCGGTTTCCTTGAGCGGGAAAGCTTGTAGACGGTTTACTTCTGTCTTCAGTGTGTAGAGTCAGAATGTCAAGGCAGTAACTGATTCTGGGTGTAGCTGGTCTTTGTTGCTTTGGGTTCTTCCCACTCCCAACACTAGATAGGAGAGAAACAAGAGGAAATAGGAAAATCCCTGAATCTGATTTCTTTCCTTTTGTTTCTTCGTTGATCACAGTTACTAGCAAACCTCAAAACAGCCTCCCTAAATGACCCAACAACTACCCACCCCACCTATCAGGGCTCTGCCATTTATTTACCCACTGAGAAGTTCCCAGAATTCCAAATGTCACACAATTGCAGAAACTGCAGCTAGCAAAACCATGCTTATGCAAAATCAAAGCTGCTGTGGACAGTTCAAAGCAGCCCCATATCCCCACACCTGAGATTAAAACATTAACATATTCTTGTAACATTTCTGTGTTTTTAAAGAACCCAAAATTCCAGAATTGTCACTACAGCTGGGACCATACAGGAAAGCGTACTGTTTTTCTTTCATGGCTTGCTCTACAACCCAGGAACACCTGACCAGGAGTGTCACTGTCTCCAGTGGGCTGGGCCCTTCTGCACCAATCAGGAAAATGTGCTGCATATTATGGAGGTTACATTGTTGTTCTGTTGCTGTGAGGAGATGGCCATGACCAAGGCAACTGTTAAGAGAAAGCATTTGATTGGGAACTTAACTTACAGTCCATTGTTGCACAGGCAGACATGCTTGCAATAGCTGAGGATTTACATCCTCAGTGCACAGAGAAAGGAAACCCAGCCTGGGCTTTTGAAACCACAAGGATGTATCTCCTAACCCTTCCCAACAGTTGACCAACTGGGATCCAGGCATTCAAATATGAATCAAGAGGCCTTTCTTTTGGTTTTTCCAGATAGAATTTCTCTATGTAACAGCTTTGGCTGTCCTTTACTCACTTTGTAGCCCAGGCTGGTCTCAAACTCACAGGGATCCTCCTGCCTCTGCCAAGTATATATAGTCAAGTATTCATATAGTCAGCAGCACCACAGCTGACTATAAGGCCATTCTTGTTTGAACCTTCACAGGCATATTAAAATTCTCTCTTCCGGGCTGGAGAGATGGCTCAGAGGTTAAGAGCACTGACTGCTCTTCCAGAAGTCCTGAGTTCAATTCCCAGCAACCACATGGTTGCTCACAACCATCTATAATGAAATTTGTTGCCCTCTTCTGGATGCATACATAATAAATCTTTTTTAAAAAAAAAAAGCCATTGAGTGTTCAAAGCTCAGTGAGCTGTTTAAAAAAAAAAAAAAAACGAATATACTTGTTACTTGAAAGCAGCAGCCAGTCGTTCAATTCCTGTTCTAATACTACCAGGGGCCTGCTCAACAACCTGAGACTGTTTGAGGCATATGCATAAACCCCATCTTTCCTTGCAGCTTGCAAAATACCACACCCGAAGTTAAGTGCAGGTAAGCTATGTAAGCACAGACATTCTAACTTCCCCCTTTTCAGACATGGAGAGGAAAGGGCAGCTCTAGTTTTAGCCACTTTCTGCACTGAATGAATAGGCTTGTCTAAGACCCTCAGACTCAACACACTGCAAGTAGCCTTTACCCAGAGTATAGGGAACATGATAGCAACAATGAGTAACCCAACTCCACAGCTAGCCAGAGAAACTGTTCAACAGGACACTCTGGTTCCTTTCATAAAGGAGGCTGTGAAATTACCTACCTTTGACCCATCTTGGCTGCCTTCTACCCTTCCAGTCCCAGTTCACTGAACATCACACACACACACACACACACACACACACACACACAAACCACCGCCAGGCACCATCAGCATTAAGAAACCTTTCCCAGGATACTGCACCAAGAGGGTCCCTAGAGAACTTCAACTCTACACAGCACAGCTGGCAGGAAGCTTCTGGCTACATTTTGAGGCTGTCCAACTGGAGAGACTGTTGTTTGGTTTTTCGAGACAGGTTTCTCTGTATACTTGGTTGTCCTGCACTCACTTTGCAGACCAGGCTGGCCTTGAACTCAGAGACCCACCTCCCAAGTACTGGGATTACAAGGATGTACCACCATGAAAACTTCCACAACACCCAGCAGAAGAGAGAACCTTTTTTTTTAAGATTTATTAATTATGTATACAGTATTGTTTGCTTGTATATCTTCAGGCCAGAAGAGGGCACCAGATCCCATTATAGATGGTTGAAAGTCACCATGTGGTTGCTGGGAATTGAACTCAGGACCTCTGGAAGAGCAGTCAGTTCTCTTAACCTCTGAGCCATCTCTCCAGCCCAATAAGAATATTCTTGATCCTAGCTACTTTCACAAACTCACTGTTAACTGTTCCCACCACTCAAGGTCCCAGCTGGCTCTCCTATGGAAAATGGCAAATCCCTTATAGTCATATGGCCTCTCAGCAGGTTAGTCATCCTAGAGGCCCCTGAGCTTCCTTTATCACCAAATTGCAAACTCAGCTTCAACTAGAGCAGAGTTTACCTGCCCTCATCCTCACAACCTGGCTAGGGGTACAAGCTGTAACCCCCAAGTTCAGTAACAAAACCCTTTCCGTAGATTGCAAGTGGGCTGGGGTGCTGAGAAGGCTGTAGCAGGAGCTGCTTGTTGCTGTAGCTGGACACAGGCTCCGCGATTTTCTAATGTATTGCAACATGAATGTCCACCAGGTGGGGCTAGTCAATCAAATGAGAAGGTCGGCACCCTTTTTTGAAAGACAGGATCTCAACCAGTTGGCAACTGCACAAGCTTTTAATCCTGGCACGTGGGAGGCAGTGACAGGCAGATCTCTTGAGTTTGAGGACACGCTGGTCTATAGAGTGAGTTCCAGGGCAGCCAGAGATAGAGAAATCCTGTCTCAAAATCTTAAGAGAAAGAAAATATATATGCTCTTACTGTATACTCAGGGCTGGACTCAAATGTAGACCAGGCTGGCCTGAAACTCACAAAGGATCTTGTTGGCTCTGCTGCGGGAGTGCTGGGATTAAAGACTTGTGCCCCCATGCCCCCGCTGAAGGCACCTCCCCGGGGGCTGGAGAGGATGGCTCATGAGTTTAGTGCATGTGCTGCAGTCTTGAGGCCTGGAGTTTGTATCCTAGGACCCATGTAACAAGAGTGGTGTCCCCAAACACCCCTAACTGACCCGAATGGATCAGAGCAGGAGAATCTTTAGAGCATTCTGTCTGCCAGTCTGGTAGACATCCTGTCTCAGAAGGAACAGGTGGAGTGATGGAGGACCCCCAAGGCCCTCTCCTTGTCTCCACGCATGAACTCAGCTGCCCACGCGCTCACACGGATACATATGCACAAATGACTATCAAGAGAAAGGAAACCATTATGAAAAGGAAAACACCTTCACTTAACACCCTCATTTCAGATAAAACTGAATATTTTCAGATAAGCTCACTCTAGTATTTTAGGACAAAAATGAGCTAATCTGTTGCTTCACCTATAGTAAGTGGTTATTTCAGCCCAAGTGTAAACTATAAAAGTGATTTTATGTATTTGCTTTATTTTGTCACACACACATATAATATATATATACTCAGGGCCTCAAACATGGCCTTTTTCCTTTCTTTTTTTTTTTTTTACATAACAGTCCCCCGCCCCAGTTCAGCAGTCATATGAGGGCCAAGAGCCTATAGGGCAGGACCATTAGGGCAAAGTGTTATTTTTTTTCTTTTTGAGACAGGGTTTCTCTGTGTAGCCCTGGCTGTCCTGACCTCACTTTGTAGACCAGGCTGGCCTCGAACTCACAGAGATCCTCCTGCCTCTGCCTCCTGAGTGCCGGGATTAAAAGCTTGTGCCGCCACATCCAGCAAAATGACCTTTTAAACTTTTTTTTAAAAAATATTTGAATGTTAGGTGGATAAGTGTTTTGCCTGCGTGTTTGTATGTGCACTCTATGCATTCTTGGTGCCCTCACAAGCTGGAAGAGGCTGTTGGACGACCTGCAACTGAAGTCATACAACATTGTGATCTGCCAGATGGGTGCTGAGAACCGAACCCAGATCCTGTGCAGTTAAGTGCTCTTAACTGCTGAGCCCTCTCTCCAGCCCCTGATTCTTAAAAAATATTTTGTTACACTTCTTACTTATAGGAGAGGCATGTACACCATGGCGCATGTTTGGAGATCAGGGGACAACTGGCTAGAGTCAATTCTCTCTAATATTTCGTGTTCCGGGAACTGAACTCACTTGGCTTACAGCAAGTATCTTTACCTTCTGTGCTATTTTGCTGGATCCTTCCTTTATTTTTTAAAGATATTATTTTTATTTTTGTGTGTGTATGTGTTGTGTGGAGGTATGTGAAAGTACAGGAACCTGTTGGTGACTAGAAGTGTCGGATTCCCTGGAGCTCGAGTCATAAGCAGCCGTGAGCTGCCAGACATGGGTGCTGGGGACTGAACGTCTGTCCCCTGGAAGAGCCATCTCTCCAGCTCTCAGTTTTCTCACTACAGAGCACCCACTAACTTGGCAGTTCACAGCAGTCCTAGCCTCCAGAGCATTGGGTTTACAGTTGTGTGCCAGCACGTCTGGCTCTTTTTACTTTTTCCTCTAGTTAAATTGTCAAGAATAGAAGGAAAACTCATTGATGCTCCCCTCTGCATGTTACCCCAGAAGGCTGCCACTGTGGACAAGCACCTGCCCCGGAAGGTATGGTGTGTGGATAGCCGGCAGGAGTGGCCACAGCTCTAACCCTGAAGGTCAGCTTCACTCTTGTCAGTGTATTCTTTTAATTAACCTCATTACTTATAGCCGGGCGTGGTGGCCCATGCCTTTAATCCCAGCACTCAAGAGGTAGAGTCAGGTGGATTTCTGTGAGTTCAAGGCCAGCCTGCTCTACAGAGTAAGTTCCAGGACAGACAGGGCTACACCGAGAAACCCGGTCTCAAACAAAAAACACCCCAACTTTATTTACATATTACTATTTGTGTGTGTGTGTGTGTGTGTGTGTGTGTGTGTGTGTGTGTACATGTATGTATCCCAGGGATCGAACTCAGATGTCATTCAAGCCTGTATCTCCCACGGGATCTGACATCCTCTTCTGGTCTCTGTGGGCACCTTTCCTCAAAATGTACCTCCCCCAGATGGACACATATACACATAATTAAACATAAAAATAAAAATCTTCTTTAAAAAATAATGTGAAGCACACCACCATGATTGTGGGTTGCAGCAGGAAAACTGAACTGGATATATTCTAGTCTACATCAGGCTTCCAAGGCCACTGTGATACCTCCCCCCCCCCTTTTTTTTTTAAGACAGAGTTTCACATAGCCTGGCTGGACTGAAACTAATTCTACATAGTTAGAAATGATCTTGAACATCTGATCTTTTTGTTTCTGCCTCTCACATTATAGGCATGCTCTGCCAAAGCTTGGCCAATAAATACCCTTCAAAAAGATTATTTTTAAACATTTTTAATTTGTTTGTGTCTGTGTGTGGTTACACACACATATGTGGAGGTCAGAGAACTGCCAGGGAGTCAGGTTTTTTGTTTGATCGTTTTTTGTGTTTTTGAGAGGGTTCCTTTGTATAGCCCTGGCTCAGGATCCATATGTTGTTGTCTTGATCATCAGATCCAGGGGCTTGGGGCCTGCTTTGGAGAGAGAGAGAAGACTGTACCCTGAGGTAGTTGTAGGTCTTGGCTAGTGTGTATCCTTAGGAACTGGGGTGCCTGTGTGGGGCTAGATTCTTGGAGCCAAATGGAGCTGGATTTTAACTGGGAAACGGGAGAGTTAGAGCATTCCTTCCTGACAGTATTAATGGCCTGGCCTGGAGTCCAGGAGATGGCGCCAGTACACTGAGCATGTGAAGGAGCTGAGGAGACTGGAAGCTAGGCTGCTGCAAATACTGAAAGTAGGAAGTGGCTATGCCAACATAGGGCTGTGCTTGGTGCATGGCTGCTGGGGAGGCTGAAGTAAGGAGACCTGCCTGGGCCACAGAGTGAGTTTAAGAGCAGCCTGAGTAACTTAGGAAGATCCCCCTTCAAAATAAAAGCATAAGAAGAAGAAGAAGAGGAACAGGAGAAGAAGGAGAAGAAAATAAGTTAAAGGGAGCTAGGAAGGTAGTTCCCTTGATAAGCATGTGAGAAGCTCCTGGGTTTAATCTGAAGTATCTTGCATTATATAGGTTAGAAAACCCACTGTCACCCATGTCGAATGGGAGACCCTGAGCATATTCCATTCAAACACACAAGAGTTGGGTGAGTGGAGTTAATGGTGGGAGAGTATCATAGTACCGGATGTGTGGTTCCTGGAATACCAGAGGCCTATCTGGAACAGCGTTGAGCAGGGTGGGGGCAGCATAAGATAAACAGCTAGAAGCAGATGGCCATGACCAGGTTGGGAGCGGTCAGGAGGTCTAGATCAGCCATAGCAGCCCAGTGAGGCCGACAGTCCAGCCAGCTGAGGTAGATTTGTGGTCTTGATACAGGATCTCATTTTGCAACTCAGGCTGGCCTAGAACTCATCATTTATGCCAAATTGGCCTCAACTTAAAGAGTTCCTGTTGCCTCAACTTCTCTAGTGCTGAGTGAGACTACAGGTATTTGCCACCAAACCATTGATTTCTACTCTTAGCTATATGTCCCTTCCCATCTCTTCCTATGGTCAAACTAAAACCATGCCAGTCAGACTCAGGCCTCTTTTCTCATCCATTATTGAGCCAATGTTATCAACCATATTTCAAAAGTCTAACCGTCTGCTCAGACACTTCTTTTTACCAGGACAATTAGCCTGAAGTATGATCATCACTTCTGTAGAATACTAAGCATTTCCCTTGTATGTCTCTCTGCCTCACTCTCCTTGACTTATTATAATTTTTATTCCACACTGAAGCCAAAGGGTCTTACGTAAGAACTAAGACTCAGAATAAAACATGAGCTCATCTAATAACTCTGTTTAATGTCTTCTCATTTCCCATCACACTTGAATAAAAACGGAAGCCTCTTCTGTTGCCCTCAAGACCCTGAATGCTCTTGGCTTCCCTTTCTGTTTTTATTTATTTTTATCACTATTCCTCTGGCTTGAAGCTCTAGACACACAGGTTCTCTCTCTCTCTCTCTTCCCTCATTAAAAATAACTCAATTTTTTTTTTAACATTTATTTATTTAGTATACAGTATTTGGTCTACATATATGCCCAGGCACCAGATCTCAATGTAGATGGTTGTGAGCCACCATGTGGTTGCTGGGAATTGAACTCAGGACCTTTGGAAGAACAGCCAGTGCTCTTAACCTCTGAGCCATCTTTCCAGCCCAAATAACTCAATTTTTAAAAAAGATTTATTTATTTAACATTTGAGAGCTCTATCTGTATATATCCCTGCAGGCCAGAAGAGGGCATCAGATTCCAGTATAGATGGTTGTGAGCCACCATGTGGTTGCTGGGAATTGAACTCGGGACCTCTGGAAGAGCAGACAGTACTCTTAACCGCTGAGCTATCTCTCCAGCCCCCAAATAACTCAATCTTTTTTTTTTTTAAAGATTTGTTTATTATGTATACAGTGTTCTGTCTGCATGTATGTCTGCAGGCCAGAAGAGAGCACCAGATTCCATTATTGATGGTTGTGAGCCACCACGTGGTTGCTGGGACTTGAACTCAGGACCTCTGGAAGAGCAGTCAGTGCTCTTAACCTCTGAGTCATCTCTCCAGCCCAAATAACTCAATCTTAACCCAACTTACTCCTGAAATATTCTTACTGAGATATTTATGAAGTCTGTTCTATGTAAAAGAGAAAGGGTTAAAAAAGAGAGTTAAATATTTTTTTCTTCCTTTTGGTTTGATCACTTGGAGTAGTTCTGCTCACCAGAGTGTGAGTATTTGGGGAAGAGGAAGGAATTTCAGAAATCTGTCACTGGCTTACTAGGGTACTTGATACTGTAATTTTTTTCTTTTTTAAGACAGGGTTTCACTATGTAGCTCTGTCTGTCCCGGAGCCCAAAAAGATCCACCTGCCTCTGCCTCATGAATGCTGGGATCAAAGTAATGCATCACCCTAACTGGGTTAACACAACTGTTATTAGTTCAGCTTCTGTGGATCAGGGATCTGATCATAGCAGGTTTTTGAGGCAGTTAAAACTCAGCCAGGAAGGATCTGCTGCCTTTTTATTTGGGTGAGGTTCCTTGCAATTTGTTCTACTGAGGCCTCATTTTCTCATATGGTAGCTAAAGAAGGCTTCCCGGTTTCTTACCATGCAAGCCTCTCTCTAAGAGCAGTTCACAACACTGGAGGGAGATGAGGTTATTAGCAATACAAGGAGCAAGAAAAGGAAGAGGAAGGAAGGGGTGGTTGGGAAAGAGAGGAAGTAGGAAGTGGTATTGGTTTGCTAGCTGGAGACCTAGGAAAACTGTTGGTAGAGTTTCCACCTAGCTAAAGAAAAGCCTGAAGACCGGGGATCATGTGGCAGCGGGCGAAATTGATCAACCATGTGTTACGAGGAAGTCATTAGGTTCTAGCTCACACTAAAGGGAAGGTATCACAGATCTGAACCAAGAATCAGAGATCGTTGGGAACTATGTCCAGAGCTGCCTACCACAGGAAGGTGGGCCATTCAGACACTTCATATGTCTTAATTCACTTAGTCTGTTTTCTTTCTTTTCTATGTAAAGATTTGTTTCTCTTTTACCTTATATGTATACGTGTGGATGTGGGTGTGCATATGAGTGCAGGGCCTGTGGAGGTCAAAGGTGTAGAATCCTCTGGAGCTGGAGTTACAACCTTATAGACTATGGAGTTACACAGCCACCCGCTGTGGGTGCCGGGAACCAAACTCTGGTCTGGAAAAGCAGCAAGTGCTCTTACCTGCCAAACCGTCTCTGCAGCCCCAATTCACAGGAATCTGACTGTGGCTTGGCCGTCTTAAACTGTGCTAATATTGTTTCCACTCATAATATCAACAGCTGAAGTAACTTGTCTGAGGTTCATCAGCTGCCCTGCTTCAGTAAATACTGAGCTGAATCTCAATTTTATTTCTTTTAGATAGGGTTTTTCTTGCTCTGTAGCCCAGGCCAGTCTTGAACTTGCCACCCTCCTGCATCAGCCTCCTGAGTGCTGGGGTGACTGGGGTATACCACCACATCTGGCTCAGCATCTGCAGCCTCGATCAATTGGTTGGAGTGTGAAGTAGAAGGTGGAAGTGGGATTCTTGGAGAGCAGTGGGTTGGCAGAGAGAACTGGAAGAAATTTCCGTGCATTGACAGGAGAATCTAAGCTAACCCTTAGGTAGTTCCTCTGTAGTTTGCAAATTCCTGGTGCCAAGGATAGTCACTTGTTCCTTATTTTCCTTTTGTAAATATTAAGACAGATATGGTAGTGCACACCAGGACTTGGGAGACTGAGGCAGGAGAATCACAGGTCTGAGGATAGCCTGACCTAAGTAATAACAACTGTCTCAACCCCTTCTCTCTGCTAAAAGACTCAAGCATTTACTCACTGCCAAGCAGGTGC
>CAJQZJ010031946.1:9968604-10057323 GCA_907164525.1 Lophiomys imhausi | reverse complement strand
TCTCTCTGCTAAAAGACTCAAGCATTTACTCACTGCCAAGCAGGTGCTGGGAGAGTACTGTGCTGGAGACTGTGTTTGGATCTCTCTGGCTATAAAGATGAAATACAAATTGAAAAATTTGAACACCTTACTTAAGTCCTCTTAACTGTCAGTATTAAAACTTGAACTCTCTCCCTATTAGATGTACCACTGTGTAGTGCTATGATATTAGAACATAAGCAACTTGTAAATTGTGCCCCTGGATTTGAACCAGGGGTTACTACTTTGACTTTCTCTGTCAAAGCATCTCCTCTACTTAGTGTATGAAGTTGAAAATAATTTCAGAATATTTCTAGTTAAGTCCCTTTCACATTGCTGTTGCTGTTTCTGTAATGACACACCACTTGGTTAATCATTGATTAATGAATCTGCGCTGTGTTCTTCTGTTCGGTTCACTAATAACTCACTATGATTTAATTTCAGAGATAGTGAATAAATACTATTGTACAAAATATACAATAACCAACTTCTCCAAATGAATTATAATCCAAAGTTTAACTGCTTTTTCTTCATTTGTGCAAATCTATAACAAGCCAAAACCTGATAGTTAATTCTAATTAAGCAGTGTGGGCAGAATTCAGGAGTTTATTGGTAAGAAGTCTGACCCAGAACCCAGAGAGGACATTCTAGGAAAAAAGTAAAGATAAAATTTCATATGTTGTCTAATTTATAATTTAGAGTTGGAGAATCTAAATGAAAGGCAACTCTGTTTTGTGTTTAACAAAATACCTACAGTAGAAGAAACAATGTTGTTTTGCATTCAATATTTGTTAAATAACTGTGAAGAGAAATAGGTTGTAAAAATCTATATCTAAAGTGGGTGTGGTGTCACATTTGTGATCCTAACATTCAGGAGGGAGAAGCAGGAAGATCTCCTCAAGGCCAGCCTGGTCTACATGTTGATTTCCTGGCTAGGCAGGGGTACATTGTGAGACCTTGCCCTGAGAAAAGAATCAAAACAAGACTGGGGAGATGATTCAGTGGTTAAGAGCACAGCTGCTCTCCTAGAGGACCCAGGTTTGATTCCAAGTGTACAGATGGCAACTCACAGCTATCTGTGCGGGCAACAGGCATGCATGTGGGACACAAACATGCAGGCAGAACACCCATACAGAGAAAATAATAGTTTTTTTAAAAATTAAAATCTTGGGGGCTGGAGAGATGGCCCAGAGGATAAGAGCACTGGCTGCTCTTCCAGAGGTCCTGAGTTCAATTCCCAGCGCCCACATGGTGGCTCAGAACCATCTATAAAGGAATCTGATGCCCTCTTCTGGCACATAGGAGTACATGCAGATAGAGCACTGTATACATTTTTAAAAAGTTAAAATATCTTAAGAGCAAACAAACAAACAAAAAACAACAGTGTATGGAGAATGTTGGAAAAGTAATACCACCTGGGGCAATCTATTAGTTTTTGTCGTTGTTGTTTGAAAAAGCATCTTGCTGCATAACCCAGGTTTCCTAGAACTTCCCATGAGGCACATTCTGACCTTGAACTTGCAGTAATCTTTCTGCCCCGGTTACCCCAGGGTTGGGCTCATAGGTTTGTGCCACTCTGCCTTGATTAAATATTTGGTTTCGATAAATGTATGAACTGCCAACCTGGTTAAACTATGAGGCTTAGATGAAGGACAGTCAGTTTCTAAGGGACAAGCTTGACTGGTTTTTATGAGTTTTTCATGTTGTTGCTAACGGAAGCTCTCTGATGACTTTCATGGCTATGCCAGAGTCTTATTTGTCTATTAGAATTGTTAGGATCTTCCTTTACAAAAGTGTTCATTTTTATGCATCTAAGTGACCAATACAGCTGTTCTCCAAAGAATATTGATATCAGGAATTAAATTTAAAAACATACAAGAGAGTTCACGCTTGAATCCTTCAAGTGTTCTGTGGAGGTAAATAAGTCCGTCTGACAAGATTTAGTAGCCTTGAAACCCTCGCTGGGTGGCTCAGACTCAGCTTCCTAAGGACTGGATTACAGGACAAATCCTTGATCATGTCCCCTACCCACCCCTTCCAGACAGGGTTTCTGTATGTAGCTCTGACTAGGCTGTCCTCAAACCTGCCCAAGTGCTAGGATTATAGAAATGTGCTAGCTCAGCCTTGCGTTTTTTTTTTTTTTTTTTTTTTTTTTTGGTTTTTCAAGACAGGGTTTCTCTGTTTAACAGCTCTGGCTGTCCTGGACTCACTTTGTAGACCAGGCTGGCCTCGAACTCGCAAAGATCCGCCTGCCTCTGCCTCCCAAGTGCTGGGATTAAAGGCGTGCGCCACCACCGCCCGGCTCAGCCTTATGTGCTTTTTGAGCCTCCATGTGATTCTGATGGTTCGCGGGCCCAGTGACTGTCAGAGTCGGGCCCTGCGCCAGCAGCCCCTGGGGGTTTGTTCCACCAGCATGTTCCCACCCACCGCGACGCTGGGTAAGTCACCCTGCAGCGGTTCCTGTGGGTGTCGGTGCTCTGCTCTCTTCCTGAACTGGTAAGGAACCATGAATATGTCTCAGAAACAAATAACCAAGCTGGGCATGTCACATTCCTTTAATCGCAGGGATACATAGAGAAACCCTGTCTGGGGGGAAAAAACAAAGCAAAACTAACTCTCGAGGGAAACAAAACTTTCTCTCTCTCTCTCTCTCTCTCTCTCTCTCTCTCTCGCCAAAAGGCAAACATTTTAACCATGCAAGGTAGTTCTCCTTGTCACCGCTCTATTGCTGTGCAGAGATACCACGACCACAGCAACTCTTATAAAAGAAAGCATTTAATTGGAGCTTGATTATAAACTCAAAGGCTTGGTCCATTTTCATCATGGCAGGGAGCATGGCAGCACGCAGGCAGACATGGTGCTGGAGAGGGAGCTGAGAGTTCTACGTCTGGATCCACAGGCAGTGTCGCGTCCCCCTCGACCAGCAAGGATGACGCAACTCACAAAAGCTCTTCTCCAGCAGTTTATTCAGGTCCCTTGAAAACAGTCTTCCGAATGCCCTGGCAGACCCAACCCACAGGCTAAATACTAAATGAACAGCCAATCAAGTAAAGCCAAGTGGTGCTATCTTAGAGGCCCACGTATGCGGAAGCAAGCCAGATCAGCGGTCTTAGCCAAATATGGACTTGTTTATCATTGAGAGCGCTCACCGTCGGGCTGGTGGAAGGCGGAAACCGGTACCATCTTTAGGGCGCGGCACATCGCAGCTCTCTAGAGTTCCCCCTTTTTTATTTTTTCTAAAGTTGGTAAAAGTCCCTGGAAAGGCTTCGCAATCCCTCTATCTGGGGATCTCATGGTGGGCCTGAGCCTGTAGGAGGGCGGTGCTCAAACTCTTACCCGTCTCTGGGTCAGCCTCCCCACTCGGGACTGCCCTGTCTTAGGTGGCCGAGACTTACCCGTCTACTCCGTCATTGACTTGTCAGACCCTAATAACCATGGAACGAATACCTCAGTGGGCAGGGACTATGCTTAGTGAAGATTTACTTCACGTCAGCGAGCCATGCCTGAGGGGACTGGCCCACCTCAATGGCGACAAGGGCTTGTATAATCATGGCTGCGTTACGCTTTTGTGTGGTTCTCATTTTGTAGATGCACCATAGGCAAAACAGAGAGACTAGTATCATTAGTATCGCCAAAGAACCTACGCCCGCCCACTCCTTAAGATGATCCATAGCCGTCTGTATCCAGGAAGTCAAACCAGTGGCCAGGCTCACATCCACCCGAGTGGAATTGATGTGGACGATTGTCGCTCTCAGCTCTCTCATCAAATTTTTAAATTCAGCCAACCAATCCTGTAAGAGGAACTTTGACAATTGTCTAGACAAATTAGCAGCCTTTGTAAAATTTTGATACTGCACGGAAGTAACACACAAACCTTGCAATTTCCACTCACACCCCAATTGTGCTAGTTGCCAAAGAGAATCAATCTGTTCTTGTATTAAATCTATGCATTGATTAACTATCATAAGACCTCCTTTGAGATGAGAATTCATAGAGGTCTGGGTATCCAATGCCTGTGCCACAGTGGCTGAGATGTTATTCAGGGCATTGGCAGTCTGTATAGAACTAGACAAGGCAATAGCTGAGGCAGTAGCTCCCACAGCAGCAATAGTGATAGCAGTAACAATAGCTGCAGTGATGCCAAAATCTCTTTTAAACCTGAATAGCATCATGGTATTAGGGGCCTCTACAGGAACTGGTACATATCGAGGCATTCTAGTCACCACAGCCACAGGAAAGGCTGTGGCATTCCAGCATAGGGCATAAAAACATGTGCCCGGAGTGCATACTAACTTTTCTTCACCCAAGGATGCACTCCCATTACTTACAATCCACAGAAAAGGAGGCCAGAGACACACTGGCGAGGCTGAAAAGTTCTTGTTGCGGTAAGAATGAAACAAAGAATTCCAAGTACCAGAGCCACTACCGCTAGAAAAATCCAGATTGGTAGCGGACCCTAGGGAAAAATTACCTCTTTGATAAATTCCTCCCCCAAGCATAATGACAGGTCCCAAGTCCATGCAACTTCCATTTACTCCACACAAAAGCCACAAATCAAAAGGATTGGTGGCAGTCTGCTGAGGATCTCTAGTAGATATATCAAGCATTCCTGTACAAGACTTATTCACTATATTACTAATCATGGGGCTAAAGGAAAAATAATCTTGTTGAACCCAAACTGCTCTGCGCTCCTGACATCCAGTCCAGGGAAAAGGTCCTTCCTCTCCTGTGGATCCTCTACAAAAAGGTGCCCAGCGTGGCTGTCTGGGGGGGTCCCGGTCAGAGACTCGTGTGGGCCACCATCCTTCAAGACGAGAACCGTTGCCTGAAAACAAACCATCACTCCTACCCTCAAACCTCAGTTGTGGTAAAAAATCTGCTGACTGCTGAGACAATTTAATGCATTTTGTATCATCTGACCTATTGAAGCTCATTAAAAAGCACAGACTACCCTTCAAGCTGACATTTCTATTACCCTCTATAGGGCTTTTCTGATCATCAAAGAGAAGGTAGGGTAAACCTAAGCTTCTATTACTGCTAAATAAGCGTGGAAACACAGTTGCATCATGTCTGACCGGCATCGGCTTTGGGAATATTGACAGGATCCCCCATCTTGGCTCGGTCATTCCTGACATACTCACTGCTACTATCACCAGGATCCCTAGGATTCCTAGGTTTTCATGACGAATCTTCCTCACAAGGCGTTCAGGCACCCACACTGGATCTTGTTGATCCTGAGGAAAAACACAAACAGACCCTCGCCCATGTTAGCACGGGGTCAGGCCCCCGCCAAGAGCCTGTCAAAATGTCCTTCCACTTCACCATGCTTTTAGGTGAACCATGGGAATCCTGATGTCTGTCCGCTGCTGAGCGGCCTTGAGCATCCAAATTGAAAAAATTTAAAGTAAATAAGGCTAAAGACATTCTTTCCTTGGGGGTATGGCCTTGGCCTATTCCCCCTTTTTGTTTTTGCAAGCATTCTTTCAAGGTGCGATGAGCACGCTCCACAATTCCTTGTCCTTGAGGATTCTATGGTAATCCGTGATTAAGCTGTACCTCCATCTGGTTGCAGAAGGAGACAAAGGACTGTGCCATATAGGCTGGTCCATTATCCGTTTTCAGCTGCTGTGGTTTTCCCCATGCAGCCCAGGCTTTTAAGCAATGTCCTATGACATTGCGAGCCTTTTCTCCACTCATAGGTGTAGCATGTATGATACCTGAGCAGGTATCCACAGATACATGAATATATTTTAAGGTTCCAAATTCTGAAATGTGGGTAATGTCCATTTGCCAGATTTTGAGTGGCATCAACCCTCTAGGGTTTACTCCCACACTGGGAGGATGATGAAGAATCACACACTGAGGACGGTCCAAAACTATTTGTCTAGCATCTGCTCTAGACAAATGGAATTTTTGCTGTAGAGTTTTTGCATTTACATGAAATAATTGGTGAAACTGTCTGGCTTGGTCCAGGAATGAGCTCCAAAAAATGCATTCCATCCTGGTCCATTGATCAACTTTATCATTACCCTCACTTAATGGTCCAGGTAATCCTGTATGTGCTCTGATATGTTGAATATAAAAACACCTTTTTCTCTGCCAGATTAAAACTTGTAACTCTTGTAATAAGGCACATACAGTACTACTATTCTTAATAGGACCTGCTAATTCTAATACTTTCACTGCGTTGACCACATAAACTGAATCTGAAATCAAATTGAATGCAAATTGACATCTTTTAAACACCTCAATTACTATTTTCAACTCTACTATTTGGGGGGAGCCCGGTTGAAATTGACATAACACGGGCTCTTGTCTTTCTATCAAATAGGCTCCACAGCCTGTCTTTGAGCCATTAGTAAACACATTTGGTGACCCTTGAAGTGGTACTGCTGAAGTAACCTTAGGGAATATCACTGGGTGCTCCTTAAAAAATGATAGCAATGGATGTTTAGGATAATGGTTATCAATCACTCCTTCAAAGCTACATTGCAATATTGCCCAATCATCTACAGTGCCACACAAAATCTTAATTTGATGACTGGAATAGGGCACTATTATACAGGCAGGAGCAACTCCAAAAGACTGCAAGCATTGTTGGATACCAATTAAGGCTAAAGCAGCAACTGCAGTGGGATAATGTTCTATGGATTTTTTTTGGAGAAATCTTTGAATAGGTCCATAATAATGGTCCATCCTGCCATAACAACCCTGTAGGTTTACCATAGGTGGCAAATATGCACAATGCAATGGGCTGTCCTTCCTGCCATCTCTTTAGGAAGGCACTCTGTAACCTTCTTCCACTTTACATAAAGCTTTTCTTGCTTCTTCTGTAAATTGCCTAGGAGAATTAAGTGCTGAATCACCTTTCAAAATATCATATAGGGGTCGTACTTCATAATTTGGTAGCTTTAAATAGCCTCTTACCCAATTGATATCTCCTAACAACCTTTGAAAATCATTTAAAGTCTTTAAATTATCTTTTGTTATCTCAATCTTTTGAGGCATTTTCTTTTCAGGTCCAACCTTCGCTCCTAAATAATCAACCACATTTTCCTTTTGAACCTTATCAGGAGCAATAAACAACCTTTTCTTTTTTAATAATTGAACTAATTCTTCATAGGCCCGATCTAACATTTGTTCACTCTTAGCTGCCAGTTAGATATCATCCATATAATGAACACATCTCAAATCTGGAAAATTCTTTCTCAAGGGAGCAATGGCTTCCCCCACATACAGTTGGCACATAGTGGGGCTGTTTGCCATGCCCTGAGGTAATACTACCCATTCAAACCGCTGATCAGGTTCCTCATGGTTACAGGATGGAACAGTAAATACAAATCTCTCACTATCTTTGGCACATAAAGGGATGGAGAAAAAAACAATCTCTTATATCTATAACTATAATGGGCCATGAGGCTGGCAAAGATGATAAAAGCGGCAAGCCGTGTTGCACTGGGCCCATGATCTGCATTTGTTGATTTATGGCACGCAGGTCATGCAATAATCTCCATTTTCCAGATTTCTTTTTAACGACAAAGATAGGTGTATTCCAGGGAGATACAGATGGTTTTATATGCTTTAAAGACATCTGTTCATCCACCAAATCTTTGGCTGCATTCAATTTTACAGAGGAAAGTGGCCACTGAGGAACCCATACTGGATCCTCCGTCTTCCAAGTTATGGGAATGCCCTCCTCAGTGGCCCCTAGGAAAAACCCAGGCCCTGTCTCTTTTGTCTTTGCTGCATAGATATGGGACTCTTTCGTCCCTGCAAATATTTTCCTATTCCAAAGCCTGGAGCATATCCCATATCTTGCATCATACGTTGGGCTGAATCAGAATAGTCATTACTCAATTTAAATCCCATATCCTTTAAAAGGTCTCTTCCCCAAAGGGAGATAGGGAGCTCAAGTACATATGGCTGCATTTCTCCTGAGTGGTTTTCTTGGTCCTGCCACTTTAATAACCTTGCACTCATATCTGGAGTCTTAGCATAACCCAGGCCTTGAAGTGTTTGAGAAGAGGCTTGTATGGGCCAACCTGAAGGCCAGTCTTTCTTTGCTATGATACTCCTATCAGCCCCAGTATCCAAAAGGCCCAGGATCTTTTTACCATCAACTTTTAACTCCAAGATGGGGCGTTGGTCCAAATCCAGGGAGAGAAAAGTCAGATCCGTGCCCGTGGACCCAAAACCATCTTTTCCACTCTCTCTATCCTTTGCTGCATAGCGGTCATGTAAGCTCGGCAACATGATCAATTGAGCAATTCTATCGCCAGGAGAGATAGCCGTTATACCATGGGGGGAGGCTACCATGATCTTAACCACTCCTGTATAATCTGGATCTATAACTCCAGGATGGACAATAAGTACTCTCAAGGCTGATGATGACCTCCCTAACAACACACCAACTGTACCAGGTTCAAGGGGTCCTTTAAAATCTGTTTCAATTAACTGGACCCCCATTTGGGGCGTTAATACGAGTCTGGTGGTGGAGCAGAGGTCCAATCCTGCTGAGCCTGCAGTGGCTCTCCGCGGTCTCTCGGATGGCAGAGGGTTGGCCATCTCTCTTGATTCTGTTCTTTGTCCTGATTCTCTACTGACCCATATATTTGTGGGCCCTGAGGTCGTGGGCCCCGCTGTCCGTTTTTTGGACGAGCGCCACCATAACCTTGAGTTAAAGGCTGCCCATGGATGTCTATCACTGAACGGCATTCATTAGCCCAATGGTTCCCTTTTTTACATTTTGGGCATAACCCCGGCCGCCTGGGGCGTTGTACACTTCCTGTACTTTCTGTACTCCTTCCCCTGGGGCACTGTCTTTTAAAGTGTCCCATCTTGCCGCACTTAAAACAAACTCCTGAACTTCCTCCACCTTTTCTGGCCAACTGTATTACTGCGGCAGCAAGACCAGCATTAGTTAACGGCCCTCCAAGCTCTCTACACACTTTCATCCAGGCTTCTAGGCCTTTATTCTTATAAGGGGTGATAGCAGCTCTGCACTCTTTGGTACATTGCTCATAGACCAACTGTTTTATTAGTGGCAAAGCAGCATCCGGGTCACCAAAATCTTCCCTGCTGCTTCCACCATTCGTGCTACAAAATCTGAAAAGGGCTCCATGGGGCCCTGTAGAATCTTAGTTAAGTTCCCACTCACCTCCCCTTTATTAGGAAGAGATCTCCAAGCCTTGATAGCTATCTTGTTTATTTGCTCATAAATCTGAATAGGATATCCTATCTGCTGGTTGGCAAATCTCCCCTGCCCAAGCAGCATATCTCTATCCCAGGCTGGATTTCCATCTCTCTGATTAATGGCTGCTTGCTCAGTGGCATACTCAATCAAGAAAGCTTTCCAGTCTAAGTATTGCCCTGGACTTAAGCAGGCGCGGACCAGGCCACTCCAATCACTCGGAGTCATACAATGTCTGCTTAATGCTTCCACTTGAGCCATTGTAAAAGAAGCAGTAGTACCATAGGTACGAACCGACTCTGCAAGGGATTTAACTACCTTAAAATCAAGTGGTTCCTCGTACCTGTTTCCTTGTGGGTCTTGGTATACCGGATAGGCAAACTGTAATTCTGTTCTTACTTGTGTCCACATCCCCGGGCAGAAAGATCTCCCTACTTTCAGGGACTGAACAGGCTGATCTATCTGAGTGGCTTCTGGATATGGAGGAGGAGTTGAAGGCGCCACAGCAACGGCTTTACTTACACCAGCCGCCGCCAGCGTGGCTGAAGGCGCTGCAGCAACGGCTTCACCCACACCGACTGCCGCCGACGTGTCCTTCTCTTTTACCCTTTTCTTTTCCTTTTTTCTAATAACGGTCCTCTCCAACTGTTCTATTAGAGCGTGTAGCTCTCCTTCAGAATCCGTGCTCTCTGAGTCCTCAAAATCTCTAAAATTTCTAAAATCTGTAAGATCGGGATAGAGAGGAACCTTCTTTTTGCCTCCCTTTTCACTGTCTGCCTGCTCAAATCTTTCGCCTTTGTTACTTTCCTTTTCACTGTCTACCTGCTCAGATCTTTCCCCTTGCAGCAGTTCCAAGGCTGATTCTCCCTCTTTGATTGCATTACAACATCTCTGATCTTCTAAACAACTCCTCACCATTTTCCAAATCGGTCTTACTCCATGCTTCAGAGTCCCTTGCTCCCAAGCAAAATCCAAGTCCCTGCCTAATTTGTCCCAGCAGGATACCGTAAGATTCCCGGACACCGCAAACCACGGAGCCACGGAATCGCATTCATTCAAAAATCTCTCTAGGGTAGACTTCTTTTTTTTTTTTTTTTCCTTTTTTTTTTGGTTTTTCGAGACAGGGTTTCTCTGTTTAACAGCTCTGGCTGTCCTGGACTCACTTTGTAGACCAGGCTGGCCTCAAACTCGCAAAGATCCGCCTGTCTCTGCCTCCCAAGTGCTGGGATTAAAGGCGTGCGCCACCACCGCCCGGCTTTAGGGTAGACTTCTTAATCTTCAAATTCCTAGCTAAAAGTAGCTCCTGAAGAGCCAGAAAAATTGGATGTGACTCAGACAATCCCATGTTTAAAAATTTACTTTCGGTTCGCAGCTTCCCCGCGAAACTTTACCTTTTGTTCGCAACCTCCGCGAAACTTTACCGTATGTTCACTATCTCCGCGAATCTTTACCGTATGTTCGCTATTATCTGCGAATCTTTACCGTATGTTCGCTATCTCTGCGAATCTTTACCGTATGTTTGCTATTTCCGTGAAACTTTATTGTCCTAATTTATCCCAGGAACTTACCAGCGCGCTGCCCCTGACTGCAGGAGTTCTGAGTCTTTTCTGGGTCCCCGTACGGGCCACCACTTGTCGCGTCCCCCTCGACCAGCAAGGATGACGCAACTCACAAAAGCTCTTCTCCAGCAGTTTATTCAGGTGTCTTGAAAACAGTCTTCCGAATGCCCAGGCAGACCTAACCCACAGGCTAAATACTAAATGAACAGCCAATCAAGTAAAGCCAAGTGGTGCTATCTTAGAGGCCCACGTATGCGGAAGCAAGCCAGATCAGCGGTCTTAGCCAAATATGGACTTGTTTATCATCGAGAGCGCTCACCGTCGGGCTGGTGGAAGGCAGAAACCGGCGCCATCTTTAGGGCACGGCACATCGCAGCTCTCTACAAGGCAGCAGGAAGAGAGAGCCACTGGGCCTGGGTGGGTTTTTGAAACCTCAAAGCCCACACTCAGTGGCACATTTCCTCCAGCAAGGCCACACCTCCGAATTTCTCTCAAGTAGTGCCATTCATTCCCTAGTGACTAAATATTCAAACCTATGACCATATGGGGGCCATTCTTATTCAAACCACCATAGTGGTTTTGTTTGACAGATGTGCTAGGGATTTAAGGTGTAATTTCCCTTCACAGGTTTATGTCTGAACACTTGCTTCTCAGCAGGTGATTTTTTTTTTCAAGACAGGGTTTCTCTGTGTATCCCTGACTCTCCTGGAACTTTGTAGACCAGGCTGGCCTCAAACTCACAGAGATCCACCTGCCCCTGCCTCCCCGTTGCTGGGATAAAATGCACGCACCACCACACCCCGGCCATTCCAGACAGCTGTGAACTGCCGTGTGGGTGCTGGGATTTGAGCCCCGGTCCTTTGGAAGAGCACCCAGTGCTCTTAACTGAAGAACCATCTATCCACATTTTAATTTGCATGTTGCACTTTTATTTATTGTGTGTGCATGTGTGGGTGTGCAAATCTTGGAAAGTGTGTAGAGGTCAGTCGACAACTATTACAAGTTGGTTTTCTCTTTCCTCTGTGTGGTGCTGGGGAATGAACCCTGGCTTCAAAGGTGTGAGGCAAGCCGGGCGGTGGTGGCGCACGCCTTTAATCCCAGCACTTGGGAGGCAGAGGCAGGCGGATCTTTGCGAGTTCGAGGCCAGCCTGGTCTACAAAGCGAGTCCAGGACAGCCAGAGCTGTTAAACATAGAAACCCTGTCTCGAAAAACCAAAAAAAAAAAAAAAAGAAAAAAAATGTGAGGCAAGTATTCTGCTACTATTCTTCCCAGTCCCAAATTTTAATACTGAAAATTTAAAACATATATATATATAAACATGTGAGCCATGGCATGCATGTAGAGCTCAGAGGACAACTTTGTGGAGTTGCTACTCTCTCCCTTTACATGGGTCAGTAAATGGCTTTTTTTTTTTAACCCATTGATCCATCTCATTGGCCCTCTCACCTCTAAATTTTGCTTTAAATATCAAATACCACACAGGCTGCTGTGAAGAAGTAGTGCTGCTATAACTTGAAAAGATACTTCAGAATTGACAACCATAACAGTTTGGATATAAAACGTCCAGAAGGTTTCCTGTTGGGGGTTTGGCCCTCAGCTGCTGGCATTACTGAGAAACTAGCTGACTGTGAGGGGCTAACTTGGGGTCTAACCAATGGATGGGCTATTAGGAGGTAGGGCCCAATTGGAAGAAGTAGGTCCTTAAGATGTAGTTTGGGACCAGGCATGGTGGGGCACACCTTTAATCCCAGCTCTGGGGAGACAGGCAGATGGATCTGCGTGAGGTCAAGGGCAGCCTGGTCTACAGAGTGAGTTCCATGACAGCCAGGGCTACACAGAGAAACCCTGTCTCAAAAAACCAAAAAAAAAAAAAAAAGTAGCTTTGGTGGTTTTTTTCTTTTTTGTTTTTGAGACAGTGTCTATACAGCATGGCCTGATGGTATATTACTAACTGTATAAACAAAGGTGGCCTCAATTTTTGGTTTCAGGAGTCTCTGTGACCACTACAGCAAGCCGGTTCGACAGGACTAAGTAGCCAGATGTTGCCTCAAACTTCTGAAGTCTGACACTGGGTAGTTTATTTTAGGCATATTTAGGCACAGCACAATTTGGTGAAAAATTTCTTGGTGATAATTAGCTCAATCCTGTGTGCACAATAAAGTACAAAGTAAGATAAATAAGGATCAGATGTGACTACATAAAAAGTCTTTGAATCTGGATGTGATGGTGCACACCTTTAATCCCAGCACTCGGGAGGCAGAGGCAGGTGGATCTCTGTGAGTTCAAGGCCAACCTGGTCTATAAAGCAAGTCCAGGTCAGCCAGGGCTCTGTTACACAGAGAAACCTTGTCTCTAAAAACAAAACAAAACAAAAAATAAACCCCAAGTCTTTGAAAATTATACTTTCCTCAAATATGGGTTCTATAGATTGAATGAGACCATCAAGCTCAGGATAAGGATGTAGGGAGGACCTGGTGTGGTTCTGGCCACGCAGGGCTTGCTAAGGTCACCAGGCTACCTTCTTGGGTAGATAACAGATTATATACGCTTTCCTTTGTAGGAACAACCCTGTGCACTTAACATTCCAGGTTCCCCTTGTGCATAACTGTGAGCCCAAGGACCTCTGTGCCTCTGACATCTGGCAATCCGTCTGCTGCTTCTGTCTTTATAGTGCTGAGGATATGCTAGCTCCCTGTGTTTCGTGGCTGGGTCTTGTCCCTCTATCATGATGGGCTTCCTGGCTGCCATGAGGTAAGAAGCTCTGCTCTGTGGTCCCCATAGGGCAAGACACAGGAATAGAACCAGTGGTTTGTAGAAGGGAACCTCTGAAATTGTAAGCCATCATAAACATTTTTTCTCCTTTTCGATTGAGGTTGGATATTTTTGTTATAGCCACTCAAAATGGCTAATACACTGACAGCTAAGTGGGTAGGGATACTGAAAGCAGCTGGCCTGGAGTCGTGTGTGTTCCTGTTCACAGCAACATCTGTGCTGTCTCCTTGCCCATGTGTCAGGACCCTGGGCAGCTCCAGCAGTGTGAAGCATGTGATGGAGATCTGCACTCTTCTAGGATGGAGGCTGTCTTAATTACTTTTCTATTATTGTGAAGAAACACCATGGCCAAGGCAACTTACCATCATGGTGGGGAGCATAGCGGCAGGCAGGCATAGAACTGATCAGCAGCTGACAGCTTACAACCTTTTTTCTTTTTTGAATGGGGAGGGGTCTTTCTACATAGCTCTGTGGCTGTCCTAGAACTCACTCTACCACCACCTCCAGGCAACAGCTCACATCTTATCTGCAGGAGGCAAGCTTAGGAAGAGAAGAGACTTGGTGGGCCTGACATGGACTTTTGAATCCTCAAAGTCCACCCCCAGTGACACACCTCTTCCAGCAAGGCCACTACAAGTCTTTACTAAGCAGCCCACCGGCTGGGAACCAAACATTCAAACAAATGAGCTTGTGAGGCCGTTAGCATTCAAAGCACCACAGGGCTGCTTGTTTTATGATATGCTATGTGGGGACCTATCACCTTGCCTTTGGTTGACTTTAAGAACTTTCCACAGGCTGGGCGTGGTGGCGCATGCTGCTGATTCCAGCACTCGGGAGGTAGAGGCAGGCAGATCTCTGTGAGTTCAAGGCCAGCCTGGTCTACAAATCGAGTTTCAGGACAGCCAGGGCTGTTACACAGAGAAATCCTGTCTCAAAAAACCTAAAAAAAGAAAAAACCCAAACCAACCAAACAAACAAAAAAAAATTTGTTTATTTTCCTATTTCTTATGAAAATCAGTATGTTAATTTCCTTTTTTTCCACATGGCCTGTAGGTTGCTAACCTGTAGGAAGAATATCATTTTCTTAGGATTTCTTCTGAGTTACAGGAAATATTATTTTTCAAATAATTCACTGAATTTATTCTGGTGCAGACATTCACTTTAAAGCTTTATTGAATGTGGCATGATTTTAAAGAGGCTAATTTCCAGTAGCTTTAAAACTAAAATTATGATGGATGAGGCAGATGGATACCAATTTATATCAAAGAGTCAGAAGCGCAATTGCCATAACAGATATAAAGCTTACTTGGCACAGCTTTGTCTAGTTAACTTTTTCATTGTGATGTGTAGTGTGTGTGTTCCTCTATGTGCATATGTGTTTGTGGAAGCTGATGTGTAGTGTGTGTGTGTTCCTCTATGTGCATATGTGTTTGTGGAAGCTGATGTGTAGTGTGTGTGTCTTCCCTTGTGTGCATATGTGTTTGTGGAAGCTAGACATCAGTGATGAGTGTTTTCCTTAGTTGCCTCCATCCTATTTTTTTGAGGCAGGGTCTCTTGCTGAAACTGGCACCCTCAGCACTTCTGCTAGACTGGCTGGTGTGTAAGTCCCAAGAGATCCTTCCTTCTGTCTCTGCCTCTGTGCCTAGTTTACAGAACACACTGTCAAACTTTAGTTTTATGTGACTTCTGGGTACCCAAGCACTCTTGGGTACTTGGGTCTTCATGCCCCTATGGTGGGCACTTATTGACTGAGCCATTTTCCAACTTGTTTTTATGAGACAGGTTCTCAATTTGTGGACCAGGTTGGCCTCCAACTAGCAAAGATTTTCCTACCTCAGCCTCCTGAATGCTGGGATGAGAGGCCTGTGCCTCACTGGTTGCCTGATAGTAATCACAAAAAGAATTTGAGAGTAGCACTTTAAAGTGGGTAGGGGGGGAGGTGATTATTTTTGAAAGAATTCCTAGTTTCTAGCTAATTAATCTAATTGATTAACATACAGCCTTGTCTGACCTGGAACTCAGAAATCTACCTCAAACTCTGGGACTAAAGAAGTGTGCTTACTGTGTCCAACTAAGATTAGTGTATAAATATTAGTGCACAGATTTCTCTGTGTACAGAGAAATCCTGTCTCAAAAAAACAAAAATAAATAAGTAAATAAAAATAAAGCATTTAATTGGGGGCGTTCTTACAGTTTCAGAGGGTGATTCCATCCATGACCATTACTGTAGGAAGCATGGCAGCAGACAGGCAGGCAGGGCACTGGGACAGTTGCTGACAGCTTGGACTCTGATTCCCAAATTAGAGGCAGAAAGCAAGAGAGACCAGGTCTGGCGTGAGGTTTTAAAACCTCAAAGCCCACCCCAGTGCCACATCTCCTCCAACAGTGCCACACCTCCTAATCCTCCCCTAAAAACACTTTGACCAAATAGGGACCTAGTATTCGAGCATGCAGGCTGTTCTCATTCCAACTACCACCCTCTCTGAGGTCTCAGCTGTTCCCTTTCATGAGAACTTTCTTCTCAAGTATATGAAGAGAGATACCCTATGAATATGGAAGTACAGGAGAATACAGTTTCTAAAAACCTTAAATGAAGCTCCAGTGGGTTTCATTGCCCACAGCGTTTGGCTTTCTGTGGGGCAAGTGCACTGGCGATTGGCTCTTGTTCCCTGGGAATACCTATCTTCTTTTGCCTTCTTTTTCCTCTAGTCCCTCCACCCATCAAAACAAAATATCCAAGGTAGATGCCATCAGTGTTTACATTATTTGGTAAATTAATTTGTCCAGTATGAACAAACAGTTAACATTGGTGTTCAGTGGCTGCCAACCCTCCTCAGGGACCTGATGGCTGCCAGACAATGCATATATAAGACCCTCCCATTTGTCAAGAGAGGCAAGGTCTGGCTGATTTGCTGAATAAAAAACCTCTTTATCACTTTAGTGTCATGGCTGGAGCGATGACTCAGTTGTTAAGAGCACTGGCTGCTCTTGCAGAGGACCCAGGTTGGATTCCCAGCACCTCCATGGCACTTCATAACTTTCTGTAAGTACAATTCCCTGGGGGATCCGAAGGTCTTTTCTATTTAGCCTTTAAGGGCACCAGCCGCATAAGTTGTGTACAGACATGCAGGCAGGCAATTCAAAACAGTTGCACACATTAAAAAACAAACAAAAACTTTTCTTTTGGTGCCTGTTTTATTGGTCTTGTTTGCCATTTATGCCTGTAGCTTTTTCTGTTTGTTTGTTTGTTTTGAGCTACGGTCATACAATGTAGGCCAGGCTGGCTTTGAACTAACTCATAGATATCCTTCTGTCTGTGCCTCCCAAGTGCTGGGACTAAATGCATGTACCAAAATGCCCAGTCTACTTGCAGCTTCCATGAGTCCTTGCTCAATTCCACGTGGGGAGGTGCTGCCTAACAATGCAGGTGTCCAACAAATGTTTGTTGAATGAACTGAGTGTGATATTTCCTCATTGATTTAAAGTGACTTTTTTTTTCAAGACAGTTTCTCTGAGTAACAGCCTTGGCTGTCCTGGAGCTTGTTTTGTAGACCGGGCTGGCCTGGAACTCAGAGATCCGCCTGCCTCTGCCTCTCAGCCTTTGCGTGCTGGGAGGTGTGTGCCTGTAGAGGTATGATACACCACCCCTGGTTGGGAATATTGTTTTTGGGTTCATTATGAACATAGGCTAACAAAGGCATAAATGCTAATGTAAATATGTCACTTCAGTGTTTTCAAGAGATGCTTATCACAGGCTTCATGTCCACTCTGTGAAAAGGTGTGTATTAGCTTTCCTTCTCAATTCAGCAGCTTGTTCTTTCTCTGGTTATAAATGAGGAAAACGGACACCTTATGTTTGTCTAGTGTTCAAGTTGCATGTGGGGTTCAGAAACTCAATGCTAAAACACATTAAGGTATACAACAGGAGAGGGAGGAGAGATGGCTCAGTGGTTAAGTGCGCTGGCTGCTCATCCACAGGCTCTCTCTGGGTGCAATTTCTTGCACCCACAAAGTGGTTCACAAATGTCTGTAGTTCAGTTCCAGGGGATCCAACACCCTTTTCTGGCCTCCACAGGCACTAGGCAAGCATAATACCTAAACAAACTTGCAGGCAAAACATCCATACATAATAGGTAAAATAGAATAAAATAAAAAAAAAGAGAGGATATAACCAATATAACCATCTGAGGATGAACTCAGATGGTAAGAGGCAAAATCAAGAAATGCCAAAGCTCTTACAGGCTCAGTCCCCCTGAGAGGAAATGGCGATCTTCCTCATTCTACAATGAAAAAAATCATCTGGGGCGCGGGGAAGAGGAAAGCGTTTCTTGTATTTTAAGTGCCCACCTAAGCCATTGGCGACTGAAGGGTGGTTTATCAGGCCACTCTGCACACGACTTGCCGCCTCTTTTCCAGGGATTGAAATCATCTGCACAAGGCCACGCAACTGGCTAGTGCTGGCTGAAAGAAGCTGGCCCGGGCACGCCACCCAGGTGCAGAGCCTCCGGCGCAGCAGAACAGCGCCCGGAACGCACGCGCTCAGCGGAGGCCTCCGGAGAGGAACACCTTCCGGCGGACCTGTCCCAACGCAGGTCCCGGGTACCGCAAGGTACCCGGGCGGACGGAGGCGGGAGAGTGGGAGTGGGAGTGGGAGGGGACACCGGAAGGCCAGGCTTCCAAAAGGGGTGGAGCACGCGGGTTGGGGGCGGGACGGAAAGCCGGAAATGGGCGGTGCCTGGGCGTGGCCTCCCCGCGCTCGGCGTACATAAGCTTCGTGCGCGCGCCCTGTGGGGAGAGCTCGCGCGCGAGCGGCGGAGTTTCCCGTCTTTACCGTGCGGCCGCCGCGGGCTAAGCTGAGGCGGGCGGAGGGAGCGAGGCACGGAGGCCGGGAGGCAGACGTCGCCGCGCGCTGGGCTCCTGAGCGCTTTCGGAAGGAGGCCGTCGTGGAGGTGAAGCGGGGCGGCGGCGGCGGGACGGACGGGGTGGAGGAGCGCGGCGCCTCAGTCTTCCGGGTCAGGCTGCTCCGCGGCTTTGCAGAGCGCTCTGCGCCCAGTGGGCTGCGTGGGTGGGCCCTTGGGCCCGCGACCCCGGCTGAGGCTCCTCCGCTCGGCCACTGGGGGCACTTGAACGAGTCGTGGCGTGCACGGGCTGCCTGGCTCTGGTTTTACTCCTTTCGGGAGGGCTCCTGAATGGAGGTTAAGTGCGGGGTCCCTTGGTGCGGGCAGTGGAAGGCTTGGCGGTGTGGTAGTGAGTGATTGTGAGTTAGGGTTAGCACAACGGGAAGCAACCGCGGTGTGCAGTTTGTGAGAAGACTTGGGTCCCGTGTCCCGGGGGATGCACTTGGTCAGGTCCTGGGCAGCCAAAGAGACGGGTAGCGTTGGTTCACGTAGACGTTGAGGTAGATTGAAGTGGGCTGGAGTAAAAGGCTCAGGTAAAGAGGTGCTGATGTGGAAAGTGATTGAACCCCCACCCCCGGTGGTGACAATAGAAATTATTTAGAATGAGGAGATCAGAAGCCTTTTGCTTGCTTGGCAGTTCTTCTCCATGTGGGAAATAGAACTTCTGGAAACGTTCCTATAGTGTAAATTTTGCCTACGTGTAGACTGTCTTTATTGGCTTTTGCTTGCGGCCAATTACCTTAGTAGGGGAGTGGAAATACGCTGTTTGAAGCATCATTATGTTTTGAGTTCGTTTCTGTGGAAGAACATTTTAAAGAAAGGCTTCTGGATAGGTTAAAGCTTGCTGTACACCTTTAGTTTACATTTGTACTTAAGACACCCTCCCCCGCCCCGCCCCGCCGCGCCCCGTCCCCCCTCCCGCTCCGGTATCCCGCAGTCTCATCGGTTTCAATGGTGCAACTGTTCATTCCTTTTAGGTTACCACTTTCACACCATTCACAGGAGGGAAGAGTGGGAAATATGAAGTCAGCCAAGTCCCCAGTGAACCACAGCCACAATCAGCACGGGGAAAGCCAGCAGGCCCTGAGCCCCCCTGCAGTCTACTCTCAGTTCTGCTGCCTCTCCTTCCCAGGCATATGAAACCTATATTGATAATGGACTCATATGCCTTAAACACAAAATTAGGAACATCGAGAAGAAGAAGGTAACTTTTTACCCCTCCCAACTCTGAACGTGCATGACCTTAAGCCAGGGTTAAGGAGCCGACATATTCTTTATATTAGAGAACATGGATCTTCCTGTAAATATAATTGACCTTAAGAATTAGTTGCCAGCCGGGCGGTGGTGGCGCACGCCTTTAATCCCAGCACTTGGGAGGCAGAGGCAGGCGGATCTTTGTGAGTTCGAGGCCAGCCTGGTCTACAAAGCGAGTCCAGGACAGCCAGAGATATTCAGAGAAACCCTGTCTCGAAAAACCAAAAAAAAAAATTAGTTGCCTGAGAACAATTCAGCATCCAGGGTAACTGCTTGACTTCATTTGCCAACACAGCTGAATAACAATATTCTTCTCAGTAAAATTGTTACACATACTGCTTTTGAAATGTTAGAA
The DNA here is from genome assembly GCA_907164525.1 of Lophiomys imhausi. NCBI lineage: Eukaryota > Metazoa > Chordata > Mammalia > Rodentia > Muridae > Lophiomys > Lophiomys imhausi. The sequence goes on along the minus strand of CAJQZJ010031946.1, from coordinate 10,037,276 downwards.
GAGTTTGCTGTTTAGGTCTGATTCCTTCCTTGAGCTATGTATCTTATCCTCCTCGATAAGGAATAGTGTAATATTTCAGCTGGTTGTCCTTGTGATTGCAGCAGTACAGCTGCTGCAGTCTTTGGAAGCATTTTATCATGAGCCAGAAAATGTTTCAGCATTAATTTTTCCACTGCTAGATACTGGCCCTAGATTGGTTGGTGAAAGTATTGTAGACAGCTTTGTAAAGAAACTCGGCTTCCGAACAGCCTAACATCACATTAACCCAGATAATTGCTCATTTCCTGAGTTCCTTAGCCTGTGAAACAGTCCCTCTCCCTCGGGATGCACTGTTGTGCCATGAGTATCATCTGCTTTTGACAGGTAAGGCTAATAAGTATCTGGATCTACATTCTCTTACAGTGTGTGCCAAGTGAAACCTTAGGAAGTTGTTTTTTCATTTTGTTTGTTTCTGTTTTTCTGTAGACCAGGCTGGCCTTGAAGTCACAGAGATCTGCCTGCCTCTGCCTCCTGAGTCCTGGAATTAAAAATATATGTCACCACCACCCAGCAGGGGCCTTTTTTTTTTTTTAGTGGAGAGGTATAAAGAGTTTGAGTTTGGTTGACTTCCCTTACTACCCTTGTTTTGGAAGTTAGTGCAGGAGTGGCAGTGGCTGGTAGTTTCTGTTTTCTTTCAATTTGGGATTACTGTGCCTGGGTCAGCCTTAACTCTGAGAACTAGTCAATGCAGGTGTGTGGGTGGAGACTCATTGATGACGTTCCTCAGTGGAGAATCTAAATAAGTGTATTCCTGTATCACCCACCTAAAGCACAGTACCTCTTATTTCTGAATGCCTGCCTGATCCTGATAGTACTAGTGCCTTTGTTTCCAGTTTCTAGGAAAGCATTTTAAGATCAAAAACCAATATAGGAGGAGACTACAAAATGCTTTTGGAATAGCATAGTGGTTTATGTCATGAATTTGGGGCTAATAGATACAATTTATTTTTTATGTATTTTTAAATTTTTATTTTATATATATTAGTGTTTGATTGCATGTATGTCTGTCTGTGTGAGAGTGTTGGATCTCCTGGAACAAGAGTTACAGACAGCCGGGCGGTGGTGGCGCACGCCTTTAATCCCAGCACTTCGGAGGCAGAGGCAGGCGGATCTCTGTGAGTTCGAGGCCAGCCTGATTTACAAAACGAGTCCAGGACAGCCAGAGCTGTTATACAGAGAAACCCTGTCTTGGAAAACAAAAAAAAAAAAAAGAGTTACAGACAGCTGTGAGCTGCTATGTGGTTGCTGGGAATTGAACTCAGGACCTCTGGAAGAGCAACCAGTGCTCTTAACCACTGAGCCACCTCTTCAGCCCCAAAGTAATATTTTTTAAAAGTTAAATGCCTGTATTAAAAAATTTTAAGCCGGGCGGTGGTGGCGCACGCCTTTAATCCTAGCACTTGGGAGGCAGAGGCAGGTGGATCTTTGTGAGTTCGAGGCCAGCCTGGTCTACAAAGTGAGTCCAGGACAGCCAAGGATACACAGAGAAACCCTGTCTCGAAAAACCAAAAAAAAAAAAAAATAGAGTTATTTGTAACATACAAGTTAGTGTAAAAATTTTAATTACTAAACATACATACTAGTTAATAGCAGTGAACTTATCCTAGCATGCTGACAGCTCTATGTAACTTGTTAGCTTGTCACATATTTTTCCCATAAAAAATTTAACAGTGCTAATATTTTTACACTCTAGTAAGATAACTCCATGTATTTATTTTTATTTATTTATCTATCTATCTATCTATCTATCTATCTATCTATCTATCTATTTATTTATTTATTTTTTGAGACAGGGTTTCTCTGTGTAACAGCTCTGGCTGTCCTGGACTCACTTTGTAGACCAGGCTGGCCTCGAACTCACAGTGATCCGCCTGCCTCTGCCTCCCAAGTGCTGGGATTAAAGGTGCGCGCCACCACGCCCGGCCCAGTGTGTTTTTAAATACCCCTTTCACACTCATTGTGGTGTAGGCATCAACCGCCAAACACACTGATCTGCTGCTTTTGTGTCTGATTTTTGGGAAACTTCAGGTTCAACAATGCTTTTAAATATAGTGAGGAATTATTGTTCTTAACAATGCTTCTTTCGGGGCTGGAGAGATGGCTCAGCGGTTAAGAGCACTGGCTGTTTTTCCAAAGGACCCCAGGTTCAAATCCCAGCACCCACGTGACAGTTCACAGCTGTCCGAAATGTCCAGGCGTTGTAGTGCATGCCTTTAATCCCAGCACTCAGGAGGCAGAGGCAGGCGAATCTCTGAGTTCAAGGCCAGTCTGGTCTACAGAGTGAGTTCCAGGACAGCCAGGGCTAATACACAGAGAAACCCTGTCTCAAAAAACAAACAAACAAACAAAAACAATGCTTCTTTCCCCAAAATGAGCCTTAACTGTGGAATATTTTTTACTGGCATACCAAATTTCTGGTAGTTGTACTGTTCACATGAAACGATATTCCTGTGAGGTTCTTTGAGTTCATACATGGTGGGAACTCAGTCCTATAGCCTGTTTTTTTCCCTATCTAATTTGAGTCCTTGTCTCAGAATTGTGAATGCTAAATGAATGGGGAATGAGGCACCTGCCGCCCTGCCTGCCACCACATGCAGTGTCCCCTGCTTCTACCCCTGTGCAGGCTTGCCCCCTGAGGCTCTCTCCTGTTCTAAGGGTAGGGAGAAAATTGAGACAGTTAACACACACATCAGTGCGTCCTGTCTACAGTGGTTGGTACCTGTGGCATCAGCTTGTTCTTAGAACTACGGCTGCTGTGTTTTTGAGAAGCAGGCAAATTCCTGGAGCCCAAGGTCAGCCATGCTTGGATGGATGCTCTCTTTTTCCATTGGTCAAGGGCCTGAAATCGCTACCAAATTATAGTAGACCTGCCTAGAATCTGCTGGACTGATTACATGGGACAAAGAACAGACTGATGCTGCTTTATGCTCTTTTTTTTTTCTTTTGGCCTGAGTTTGAACTCAAATACAGTTGCTCTCTGCCTGTATGAAATTGTAGTCTGCTATACTAGCTTACTTCAAAAATCTTACTTGTTTCAGTTTTCTCAGACTGTACCATACATACATGTTTCTCTTTTGTAGCTTAAATTGGAAGATTATAAAGATCGCCTAAAAAATGGAGAGCAGCTTAACCCAGACCAGCTGGTAAGTACTAAGACCCTTTGTCAGACCTACTGGTCTGCTTTCTTTCTCTTTTTTTTTTTTTCCTTTCTTTCTTGAGATAGGGTTTCCACATATCCCTGGCTACCCTGGAACTCTGTGTGTAGACCAGGGCTGGCCTTGAACTCACAGAGATCTGCTTCCCATTGCTGGGATTCAGGATGCGTGCACCCATACCTGGCTGGTTTCCTTTCTTGATAGAACTTGATGTGGATTAAGGGAAGCTGTAGATGACTTTCTTGATATGCCAGAAAGGAGACAGGATCCGCTGGTTTTCCCAGTGACTTTTGTTGTTTTTTGTCTGTTAGATCTTACAGACTTTGTGCTGTACTATTAGATGATATTAGTTAGATATGGGTTAAATAGCACAAATTAGATGAGTTACCATATACATTGAAATTTAATTTATGCCAGGAAGACTGAGTCTATCCAAGTTTTTAACTCTTCATTGGCTTAATATAAGGTTGACACCTTTCTGTTCTAAAATCTGTTCGTTGTAGCTTTGTCTCATGATTCTGCAGTTGCTCTCTTCTCATTTCTTCCATATGTGAGCTATGTCTCCAGCCTTTTAAAAGCTAACTTTACTATAAATACTGAGGATAGGTTTTCTTCTTTTGAACTTATAGTGACACTCCTGTGTCACCCTGTGAAATGCTGGCATCATTACACACATAAGAAATACCATGCCCAGCTATAATTTTTTCTTTTACATGCTTGACTTGTTCATGGTATACCTGGTAGTTACGACTCTTATCTAATTTATGGAAAGCTTTTGCAGTATGAATTAAAAAAATGCTTTATTGATACTTGCTGTTTTGGCCTAATCACTTCCTGCCTTTTAAGAAGGGACAGAATGTGCTTGAGATTATTTAAGATTTGTTTTTTAAAACGTATGTCTATGGATGCATGTCTGTGTATGCACATGTGCATGTTAGCGCAGGGGCCTGTAGAGGTTATTGATTCCCTGGAGTCACAGGCAGCTGCCCAGTGTAGCTGATAGGAACCGAATCCATATCCTCTGCAAAGAACGGTGAGTGCATTTTACCTGCTGACTTGTCGCTCCAGCCTGAACTCAGGTAAAGTGCTCGCTGCACAAGCGTGACATCCCAAGTTCAGTCCCCAGAGTCCTGGGAAAAGCCTGGTGTGGTGTTGCATTCTTGAAGCCCCAGCGCTGGAGTGGTGGGGACAGATCCAAAACAAAAAACTGTAGGACTAGAGAGATTGGTAGGTGGTTAAGAACACTTACTATTCTTACAGAGAACCCGAGTTTAGTTTTCAACACCTGTATCAGTCAGCTCACAACTGCCTATAATGCCAGCTCCAGTGGATCTGATACTTTCGGCATCTTTGGTTACCAGTATTCATATGCACATACCGATATACACACATATGTTGTATCATTAAAAATAAATGTTGGGCCAGGCGTGGTGCCTCGTGCCTTTAATCCCAGCACCCAGGAGGCAGAGGCATTGGATTTCTGTGAGTTCAAGGCCAGCCTGGTCTACAAAGTGAGTCCAGGACAGCCAAGTATACACAGAGAAACCCTGTCTCAAAAAACCAAAAACTAACAAAAAAGTTGAGGGCCTGAGGGGTGGCTCCAGGGAGCAATTCAGAGCACTTACTGGTTTTCTAGAGGACTAGGTTTGATTCACAGCACCCACATGGTGGCTCACAACCATTTGTAACTCCAGTTCCAGGGTCTCTGATGCAGTCTTCTGGCCTCAATGGCCACCCGGCACACAGACATACATACATACAAGCAAAACACTCATGCACATTAAGTTAAAATTAAAAAGAGAAAAATCCTAAAAACACCAGTGGGCTAGGTTTGATGGTGCATACTTTAAATCCCAGCACTCTGGAAGCAGAGGCAGGGAGATCTCTGTCAGTTTGAGAATGGCCTAGACTACATAGTAAATTCCAGAAAGCCAGGCTGTATAGAGAGATTCTGTTTCAAAACAACACCGAAACCACCAGTGTGAACCATGCTTGAAGAATTATATCTGAGGTTTCTATTTGGCTTCCATATATATATATATAAATTTTTTTTCCACATGAGAACACACACATTAACATAAAAGAGGAATCACAGGGTATGTTTTCCTATGAAGGAAGAATTGATAGAAAGACTTTTCATTACTGGGTGGAGAGACTAAGAATGGTACACATTGGTAAACTGGCATAGTACCTGGTAATATTGCTGCCTCTTGAGAAAGGGTATGGGATGGTACTCCTAATTTTATAGCCTTCTGAAAATTATGTGCCATCATTACATTTTCTGCCCATGTAGCTGGAACCCTGCCTTTCAATTAAAATAACACGGTTCTGACAAAGTGTTGCCAGTAAGTCACGATGGACAGTAAGATGAGCATCCGTGTTCACCTTGGCTCGAGCAGCGCACACAAATACCACTTACACTCCTTCCTGGTTCTCTTCTAACTGTGATTTTAAAATCTCTCTCTTCCCTTTCTTACTCTTTTTTTTCCCCTCAGATTAGATTTGAGCATTTCACTTTGTGTGATTATTTTGCCTGCATATATGTCTGTATACCACATGTGTGCTTGGTGCCTTTGGAAGTCAGAAGAGGATACTGAATCTCCCTTGAGGGTGCTGGGAATTGAACTCAGGACCTCCAAGAGCAACAAGTGCTCTTAACCACTGAGCAATCTCTCCAGCCCTTGCTTTTGTTTTTTAACAAAACCTGCTGCTATTAAATGTGGTAGAACTGCTTTTTTTTGGTACCTTATGTTTAATAATTTTCTATGTATGTATTTACAGTTTGTCTTCATTTTATTTGGGATTATTCACACAATTTATAGTAATATAAGTAGCTATATTTTATTTTTTGTTTACTTATTGTGTACGAATAGATGGATGTTTGAGTTGCTTTTGTTTTTGATAGTATAAACAGTTCAACTTTCATCACTTTTTTTTTTTGCTTTGTTTTTGTTTTTCAAGACAGTATTTCTTTGTGTAACAAGTCCTGGCTGTCCTGGACTCACTTTGTAGACCAGGCTGGCCTTGAACTCACACAGATCCACCTGCCTCTGAACTTTCATCACTTTTATATATTTTGACAGCTGAAAGACTTTTCAGGGAACACAGTCATAGGTCTGTAGCAGTGGTTTTCAACCTTCCTAATACCTCAAGCCTTTAATACAGTTCCTCATGTTGCGGTGATCCCCTAAACATAAAATTATTTCATTGCTACTTTATAACTGTAATTTTGCTGCTGTTATGAATTTTATTGTAAATATGTGCTATGTCTGATATCTGGTATGCAACCCCAAACAGGTTGCAACCCACAGGTTGAGAACCATTGGTCTATGGAGTTCATCTGTAGTTAACTTTATAGATAAAAATTCCTGATTTTCAGAATTACTGTATTTATACTAATCGGTATTTGGGAGTTTCTCTTTTTACAGAGACTTACTGCTATCAAAATCTTTTTGCTGTTCTTATAGGAATTGAACCCAGGGCCTTGCTCTTGGTTCAGTGCTCTACTCACCTAGTCTGTCACCCTTCTTTCTAGCAGCTACTGAACTATAATGTACATACCACAAAAGAAACCTAAGTATTCAAACTAATTTATAGCATGTTTGTGCAGTCAGGCACTTATTACCACAATCCAGTTTTAGAAAATTCTGTAAAGGGGCTGGAGAGATAGCTCAGCAGTTAAGAGCACTGGCTGCTCTTCCAAAGGACCACGGTTCAAATCCCAGCATCCACATGGCAGTTCACAGCTGTCTGTAATTGCCAGGTATGGTGGCACAGGCCTTTAATCCCAGCACTCGGGAGGCTGATCCAGGTGGATCTCTGTGAGTTCAAGGCCAGCCTGGTCTACAAAGTGAGTCCAAGTCAGTCAAGGATTCACAGAGAAACCCTGTCTCAAAAAACCTAAAAAGAAAAGAAAATTCTCTCAGAACTCGATGTGGTGGCTCACACTTTTAATCCCAGCATTCAGCAGACAGAGGCAGGCAGATCTCTGTGAGTTCAAGGCTAGCCAAGTCTACAGAGTGACTCCTGGACAGCCAGGGATACACAGAGAATCCATGTCTGGAACCGCCCCCCCCAAAAAAAGTAACATTTTTATAGCCAGGCATAGTGGTGCATGTCTTTAATCTCAGCCCTCAAGAGGCAGAGGCAGGCAGATCTCTGTGAGCTCAAGGCCAGTCTGATCTACAGAGTGAGTTTCAGGACATCCAGAACTATGTAATAGATCCTGTCCCAAAAAACAACAAAAAATTTCTTTAACAGAATTTGATGTGCATTGGTGTTTTGTCTGCTCATATGTCTGTGTGAGAGTGTAAGATCCCCAGGAACTGGAGTTACAGACAGTTGTGAGCTGCCATGTGGATGGTGGGAATTGAACCTTTGGAAGAACATCCAGTGGTCTTAACTGTTGAGCCACCTCTCCAGCCCCATGAATAATCTTTCTATGTATATTGACCTATACATATACATAGATATGTTTGAGTAACAGTTGAGAATAATGAACTATTTGTAAATATATGTTTGTGTTTTATATATATATTTACTTATTTTGTGGATGTATGGGTGTTCCTTTTCTATAGCATGTACGTGTGGGTCAGAGAACAACTTCCAGTAGTCTGTTTTTCCTCCTACTGTGTATGTTCTAGGAATTGAACTCAGGTTGTCAGTTTTGGTGGCGAATGCATTCATTCACCGAGCAATTTGTTGTTCTCATTATCTTAATTACTTAGACTTTCATTTGTTTCTAACTGCTTGAATACGTTCCCTAACTTACTCTGTTCCAAATTGACATTTTTCTTTCTTCATTTTAAATTAAAAAGGTGGCATACACCATTAATCCTAGAACTCAAAGGTAGAGGCAAGGCAGGTCTCTGTGAGGCCAGCCTGGTCTGGAGACTGAGTCCAGGACAGCCAGAGCTCCATAGTGAGACCCTGTCTCAAAAAAAAAAAAAAAAAAAAAAACCAAACAAGCAAAAAATAAAATAAAAAATAAAAATTTTTTTTTCGGTTTGTTTTTCAGAGACAGGGCTTCTTTTTTTTTTTTTTTTTTAAGATTTATTTATTATGTATACAGTGTTCTGTCTGCAGGTATATCTGCAGGACAGAAGAGGGCACCAGATTCCATTATGGATGGTTGTGAGCCACCATGTGGTTGCTGGGAATTGAACTCATGACCTCTGGAAGAGCAGCCAGTGCTCTCAACCGCTGAGCCATCTCTCCAGCCCGAGACAGGGCTTCTTAGTGTAACATCCCTGGCTGTCCTGGACTCACTTTGTAGACCAGGCTAGCCTCAAACTCACAGAGATCCACCTGCCTCTGCCTTCCGAGTTCTGAGATTAAAAGCCTGTGCCACCACACACGGTGCAAAAGTACATTTATTTACTTGTATTGATTGTGTGTGTGTGTGTGTGTGGGGGGGGGTCAAAGGGTAGCTTGTGGGAGTTAGTTCTTTTCCTCCACCTTAAAAGTCTTGGGGACCAAAGTTGGTGTCAGTCCTGGCAGGAAGTGTCTTTACCACACAGAACTATCACATCAGGCGGCATCAAACTGACCTTTGTTTTTCTCCACAAAGATTTAAATTACCAGGACACAACTCTTCTTTGATTACTAGCTTTGTATTAGTATTAAATCTTTCTTTTTTAAAAAATTTATCTGTTTTGTCTGCACATGTATATATCCACTTGTGTGTCTGGTATCTGTGGAGATCAAAGAAAGTGTTGGATCTTCTGGAACTAGAGTTACAGATGGTTGTGAGTCACCATATGGGTTCTGTGAACCAAACCTGAGTCCCTACAATGGTTCTGAGCCATTTCTCCATCCCCTGTAGTATAATTTTTTTTCGGCGGGTTTCAAGACAGGGTTTTTCTGTAATAGTCCTGGCTCTCCTGGACTCACTTTGTAGACCAGGCCTCAAACTCACAAAGTTCCGCCTGCCTCTGCCTCCCAAGTGCTGGGTTTAAAGGCGTGGGCCACCATGCCTGACTTTTACATTTCTTTTTTATTATTTTTAAACTTATCTTGTTACATGTATATATGTGTGTGGATGGGTCAGATGACAACTTGCTGGAATTGTTTCTCTTCTACCATGTGGGTCATAGGGGTTGATTGAATTCAAGTCTTCAGTTTGGTGTAAATGTTGACTCTTGTTCTCTTGAATCATTTATCATCTAGGAGGCTTTTTGCCTCTATCTGCTATCCTAGGCCTAGTCCTGGAAGCGTCTAGCCTCCGCACAATCAAATCTAGGCCCAGAATGTTTTCAGCCTCTGAGACTTACTGCTGAATAAGCTCACCTTTTCTAGTTCTTTCTGAACTCTGGCTCACTGGTTTAACTCAGCTGTTGTGGCTCAAACTCCTCTCCAAGCTGATTGATTCAACCTGGCTTCTCTCTACTTCTGACTTTTTGCTCTGCTTGGCCTCAGACTAACTAACTCTAGCAATCTGTTCTAATCTTCTGGCTCTTTCTCATTCTCTGGCTCGTTCTGTCCTCACCTGTGTCTAGCTTGTTCTCTCTCCAACCTGTCTCTGTACAACTCTCCTGATAAAACTGTCTCCTGTCTTTCTCTCTCTGTGCTGCTCTCTGGCTTCAACAGCTTCTCAACTCACTGACTCAGCCAATCTGCCTGAACAGCACTAACTGGAACTCAGAGATCTGCTTGCCTCTGTCTCCTGGGACTAAGGGCGTGTCTGTGTTCCAGCCACATCACACAGTCCCAGAAGGTCTTTGGATGTGATCTCTTGCCGGAGTAGCCATGTTCTGAATTAAAATTCCTCTACAGTTTGGCAGCAAGAACCCTTACCCACTTAGCCATCTCGCTGACCCAGGGCTCTGATTCTGATATAAAAATTGACGGTAGGCATGGTGGATATCTAAAAGTGTGCTTGAGGGATTGATGCAGGGGAATCACAAGTTCAAGTCTAGCCTGGAGGACATACGAGTTTTAAGCCAGCCTGAGATACAGTGAGAGCCTGTCTCAAAACAAAACTTCTAGCATTGAAAAACTTTTTTTCCCTTGGTTCTCTGTGTATCCTTGGCTGTCCTGGGATTACAGGTGTGGGCCACCATGCCTGGAATTTTTAGATTTTTCACATTATTTTATGTAACATATAGGGAGTTTCATTAAGTGCTTTCTAGCTTATAAAAATCTGTTTCCTTTACCAGTTTTTCAAAAAATTATTTACTTTTATTTGTGTGTGTCTGTGTGTATATGTGTACGTGTATGCAGATGTTCATGGAAATCAGAAGAGGATGTCAGATCTTCTACAGCTGTAGTTATTATGGGTGATTGCCAGGAACTCAGATCACCTGGAAGAGCAGTGCGTGCTCTTAACCACTAAGCTATCTCTCCAGCCCTTTAGCAACTTAAGGAACACTTAATAATTCTGAGGTTGCTGCTGATTTGCTGTTTTTCAATTCTTTCTGGTAGGAAGCAGTGGAGAAGTATGAAGAAGTACTTCATAATTTAGAATTTGCCAAGGAGCTTCAGAAAACCTTTTCTGCACTGAGCCAAGATGTGAGTATGGTGTTTAGGTTTTTTTTTTTTAATTGAAAAAATTTTTGTTTTGGGAATTTCACGTCATGTACCCTGTTCCCTCCCATCTCCCATCTTCTCCCAGACCCACCCTCCACCTTTACAGTCTGTGCCAGCATAAAAAATAACAGCTCATTGTGGAAGCTGCAGTGTATCTCAGTGTGTCCCACAATATTCCCTCTTTGTCCACACATTCTGCTTGCAAATGATCATTATAATGACTCCTTGGTCTGGTGCGAAGCTCCTGGTTTCCACTACCACATCAGTACCGGAGCCTCACTGGAACTCCTCTCAAATATGCTGTAGATGTCCTGTATCATGGAAATCCTGCAGTCCTGGGTTGTGGAACTCGCCTCTTCTTGCACTCCAGCAGTTCATCCATGGGGTAGATGTTGGGGTGGGCCAAATCAAAACCCTGGTTCTGGATCTGTAACCCCCACTTGCAGGGCCAGTTCTACTATGGAAAGGTGCAGGGCCTGCTCTCCCAAGTTCTGCAGCATGTGAGGGGCAGGGACAACTCTCCTGCTCTTGTGACTCCATCTGAGCCAGATTTCCTGTCGGCCAATAGTGGTAAGGGCAAAAGGGAGGGGAGGGCATCTCTCCCTAGTCAATACCACCTCATAGCAGACAGAAGCAGGGCTGACTCACTCACAACCCCCACATCCAGGACCAGGCAGAGTTCTTTAGTTTCTGGCTTGTTTCCTGTCCTGGAAGCCCATCTGGTGCTTGCCTGGTACTGATCTGGTAGTCATCTCAGGCTACCCCATGACGCCAAAGTGGTGTTGGTATCCATTTTGCTTTTTTCCCCCCAGAAATGTTAGGCTACTTTATTCATACAAATGTTCATAGGTCAGAACACTGAATGTAGATATAGCCTCTCTCCTCTCTGCCACCTACTGATGCACATGTGACACAGCAGCGACATCTGCAATGCCTCTAGGGGCAGATGTGAGCATGTTTTAATTACATATCTAAGAACCATTTTAACCACTGACTTTGAAGAAAATTCCCCTACCAATAAGTGGTATTTGCTTATCATTTATCTGATACCTTACAAATACTAAGCCTAGGAAGTCTCAATAAGTTGACTAGGATGTCCTTGAACTCATTACATAGCTCAGACGAGAGCCTGGAATTTGTGATTCTCATTCCTCAGCCACCTGAGTATCTGGGATTATAGGTGGTCATCATTGTGCCCAGCTCTAGACTATTTTTAAATTTTTGCTAAATTTTTTAGGTTTGGTCTACTTGACTATTAATAGATTTTTTTTTCTCTCTCTCTTTTCTGAGACAGGGTTTCTCTGTATGGCCCTGGCTGTACTAGAACTCATTCTGTAGACCAGGCTGTCCTTGAACTCACAGAGATCTGCCTGCCTGTGCCTCCCTAGTGCTGGGATTAAAGGCATGTGCCACCATACCCCACCTCATATCTCTTTTTATTTAGATAGGTAGAAGTGTATTTGTATGATACTTTAAGTTTTCCATCTTCTCAAAGCTGTTCTATCATATTTTAGTTTATGCTTAGGTTTTTAAATTTTTTCTTTCTGAGACTGGGTTCCTCTGTGTAACAGAGCCCTGACTGTCCTAGACTCGCTTTATAGACCAGCCTGGCCTCAAACTCACAGAAATCCACCTGCCCCTGCCTCCTCAGGGCTGGTATTAAAGGTGTGCGCCACCATGCCCGATCTTTTTTTTTTTCTCAGCTATGATGTTCATTTCTTTTTTTATTTTTGGATTTATTTTTATGTATATGAGTGTTTTGCTTTAATGTATGTTATATGTACCACGTGCATATCTGATGCCCACAAAGGTAAGAAGATTTTGTTGGGTTTCTTAGAATTGAGTTACAGATGGTTGTGAGCTGCTATGTGAGTGCTGGGCATTGAACCCAGGTTTACTTTAAGAGCAATATGTGCTCTTAACCACCGAGCCGTCTCTTCTGTCCAGGATTTAAATCTTTCTAAAAACATTATCAGATGCTAGATGTCGATGTAGTTCCACTAAATTTTTTTCAACATCATAATTGGAGATGTAATAGCCCTGTTTTATAGGTTTGGTATCTGAGGCTCATTACAAATGGAAGTTGCTCAAAATAATGGCCAGTAAGTCATAGAGTCACATACTGATGTGACCTTGAGTTCTCTGATCTTGAAGATGTATTCTTTTTCTTAGGGTACTGATGTATGTTCTAGACCATGGTGGTCTAGAGATAGCAAGTTATCATGAAAGCAGTTTTACTTGCTGCCTATGCTTTTGATTTCTCTCCTTCCCTTCATTCCTTCCTCTCTTCCTCCCTTCTGCCTACTCCTTTTCTCTATCCCCTGACACCCTTTGAGTCAGAGTCCAATTGTTTAGCACAGTCTGATCTGGATCTCATTATGTAGACCAGGCTGGCCTAGAGCTCAGAGATCTGCCTGCCTCTGCTTTCCCAAGTGCTGGGATTAAAGGTGTTCATCACCGGTTCAGATTTCTTTCCCCTTGTGATGTGACAATAGTCTAGAGCTTGCCACCCCATCCCCTTTTAAGTATTTTTAGATTATTTTATGTATGTGAGTGTTTTGCCTGTATGTATGTGTATGTGTACCATGTATGTACCTGGTGCTTGGGGAGGTTCCAGGATTGCCTGGAACTGTAGTCAAGGATGGTTATAAACCACCATGTGGGTGTGGGAACTAAACCTAGGATCTTCTGCAAAAGCAGCAGCTGCTCTTAACTGCTGAACCATCTCTGCAGCCCTAAGCTTGCGTGCCCGAGTCAAGCCCGGGGTGTTTGCCGTTACTTTCCTGTCCTCTTTCTGGTAATTTTGGGGCTGCTGTTAAACTTTTGTCCCTTGGCAAGAATCCATTATCCTAAGTCATGGTTTAGAAAATAAACTTGCATTCAGTATTGCTGATCAAATTGTTTGTGTTCTCCTTTCCAAACTGATCACAAAGCAGAAGAAAAAGGTCTAAGGACTTCTTAATTTCTGTATAGATAAGGAGAAGCAAGCTGCTAGTGGCTTTTTATGATCAAAATACGATATAGTGTACTCGGACTTGACTTACAGCAGATGTTTGGATTCCTGTTATATATATCAGTCTGCGGTGGTTAGTCTGTCATTATGAATGCAGAAAAATAAAAGATAAAGGTGGGGCTGGAGGTGGAGTTCAGTGGTGGTAAAGCACTTGCTTTGCTTTTGCATGGTCCTGAGTTTGATTTCCAGCACTGCCAAAAGGTAATAAATTGAGCCGGGTGCTGGTGGTGGTACTCACCTTGTTTGTTTTTTTCTTAAGACAGGTTTCTCTGACCTGGCTGTCTTGGACTCACTTTGTAGACCATGTTGGCTTTGAACTCAGAGAGATCTGCCTGCCTCTGCTTCCCAAGTGCTGGCACTTGCCTTTTTAAATCCCAACACTCAGGAGACAGAGGCAAGCATATCTCTGTGAGTTCGAGGCCAGCCTGGTCTACAGAGGGGGTTCCAGGATAGTCAGGGCTACACAGAGAAACCTTGTCTCGAAAACAAACAAATTTTAAAAAAGTAATAAATTGATAAATGAAGTATACCATGGCTATTTAATGTGACAAATACTTTGCTGGAGGACTTTCAGATTGACATAAACCCATAAAACACCTAGTTTAATTTTGGCAACTAGGCTAAAGAGAAATGCGAAGTGATGATGTGATATGTGTATATTTATTACTGTGGGTTGTGTGTGTACATGTGTATATACACACATGCATGTGTGAGGAGACCCAATGTTGACTTTCGGTTTCTTTGATTATACTCTACATTATTGAGTTAGGGTTTTAACTGAGTCTAGAGGTTGCCTGTCAACCAGTCTAGTAGCCAGTTTGATCAGGGATCACATCTCTGCCTTCTAAATGCTGGTGTACAGGTAGACACCATGCCTGCCTGGATGTATCTTTTATAAACTTTAAAATGTTAATACTTATATCAGTAACCCATATATAAAAAGATCTTAAGAGTATTTTTTCTTTCTTTGCTATTTTGTTTTAGAAAATATCCAGTATTAGAGAAACATAATCATAAAAGCTATATAGAAAAACCATATTTTTTTAGTAGAAACAGGTATACTATTATTTAAAAATTTTTTAGTCTTTATTTGTTTTTGTTTTTTTTTTGAGACAGAGTTTCTCTGTGTAGTCTTGGCTGTCTTGAAATTCACTATAGACCAGGCTGACCTCAAACTCACAGAGATCCACCTGCCTCTGCATTTTATGTGTTGAGATTAAAGGTGTTCACCACCAGGTCTCACTGTGTAGCCCAGGTTGTTCTGAACTCCCTATGGATATTAGGCTAGCCTTGAACTCAACAGTCTACCTCCCTATGCCTCCTGACTATTGGGATTCAAGGCTTGTGTCACCATGCCAGGCAATAAACTCTTTATTTAAATGGTATGTCGCCTTGCTTATATGACATGTTAAACTTCAATATGTAGTTATAAGCTTTAACATAGACTCAGGGTGCATAATTTGCACGCAGAAATTATCTTAGGGGAAACTTAAGTTGCATCAACTTTTTTTGTTTGTTTTTTGAGAGGGGATTTCTCTATAATAGCCCTGGCTGTCCTGGACTCACTCTGTAGACCAGGCTGGCCTCGAACTCACAGAAATCCACCTGACTGCCTCCCAAGTGCTGGGATTAAAGTGCGGGGTTAAAGGCATGTGCCAACACGCCTGTCTGCATCAACTTTTTTTTTTTTTTTTTTTTGGTTTTTCGAGACAGGGTTTCTCTGTGTAGCCCTGGCTGTCCTGGACCCCAAAAGATCCGCCTGCCTCTGCCTCCCAAGTGCTGGGATTAAAGGCGTGTGCCACCACTGCCCGGCTGCATCAACTTTTTAATGTCTTTTTTGTCAGTTTAATACAGCTCCATCTAGACCAATGAAGACAAATTCTTACTAAAAATGAATCTTATATAAAGCACTGTGCTTAATACCCAGTTCCATGATGAAAAACAAACACAAGCCACACATCCTTTGACCTCCCTTTGCCTTACCGCTAGCTGAGGAGCTAATGGCGATTGATGGCTGCCGAGGGAGGAGGGTCACTTTTCTTTGGGGAGGGTAGCCGTTGGCAGGTTGCCCATGATGCTTCACCCCGCACACATGCAAATGGACAGCACTAATTGGACTTAGTGAGTTTAAAAAAAAAAAAGACTAAAAAAATTGAGAATACAATGTTGGGGGTGGGTGGATGGGGTGAGCCAGATAGAGGGAGGGGTGAGGGATGAATATGACCAAGGTTTGTTGTATGGAATTTTCAAAAAATAAAACTTGAAAAAACCACTAATTCAATTTAAAAAGATTAATGGTGAAAGCAGGAGACATATTTGCTATGGGTATTTAAAAAAAAAAATGTTGAGTTTCTTGTCCCAAATGTTTAGGGTCTGAAGTTTTTGGTTTTTAGAATAACTATTTACACATACAAAATGAACTATCTTGGGGATGAGACTGCTGAGACTTTCTTCTAAATATGAAATTCATTTAACACATCTTAAGGGTAAATTTACACACTAATGTGCTTCTATATTTAATTTTACACATATTTATTCTGCGTGTGTATGTTGGGTGGTGGTGTGTGCATGTCACAGCACCCGTGGAGGCCAGAGGGCCATTGTGTGCCTATTACATAGATCCCAGGATTGAACTCAGGTAGTGTCAGGCTTTCAGGCAATGTCTTTAGTCACTGAGCCATCTTCCCTAGTCCAGTGTCTACACTTTTTACTGTGACCCATCACATGGGGTTAGATGTGGAATTTTCATATTTTGTATTTTCACATTGGTAATCTGTAGAAAAAATGGCTAATTAAATTATTTACTAGTATTTATATTGTATTTAATTGGTTCGGAGGTGGTAATCCTTAACCCGCCATTATAAATAAATGCACACAGACACCATGTGGATTTTAACAAGCCTAGGCCTGAGTTGTACAGTCCTAGCCCATCTAAGGTAGTTCATAACTCTATTACCCAAATATAACCCCTTATATGCATATGTCCCTTTGGACTATTATTCTCCACGCTAAGCCGATGTTCCAGGCCACATGGAAAGATCTCCTTTAATCTACCCCATGTCGTGTCTTCCTTGTTTGCTCCTGGCTTCTCTTCCGGCTTCCTCTTCCCAAGATGCTCTTTCTCTCAAAAAGTCCACGCACCTTAGTCCTGCCTACCTCTGTCTTTGCCCAATCTCCAGGCCTCAGCATTTATTTAAACAATCAGAGTCAAAGTAAGTAACAGGCAGCAAGCAGGACCAATTAACATTTAGAATGCTTAACAGCACCCCATCATTTTACTCAATTTCAGATTTTGGATTTTTGAGTTGAGGATACTCAACATATATTAAGACATTGTGGTCGGAAGTGGTGGTGCACACCTTTAATCCCAGCACTTGGGAGGCAGAGGCAGGCGGATCACTGTGAGTTCGAGGCCAGCCTGGACTACAAACTGAGTCCAGGGCAGCCAGGGCTTGTTACACAGAGAAACCCTGTCTTGAAAAACCAAAACAAAAAACAAAAGACTTTTTGTGTCTATCAGATTTCAGTTCCATGTGCTTTAATCAGTCCTTGGTTGTTACAAACTGAGTATTTCTGCTTAAATATTTTTCTCCTGGAAATGAAAAAATAAACCCCAAATTAAACTAAAACTTTTTTTTTTTAAGAATAGCTGTTTCAAAAAGATTTAATGCACACAAATAAGAAAGCATTTGTTGGGTTTTTTTACTTTTTTTTTTTTTTTTTGAGTCTCATATAGCCCAAGCTGACTTTGCTCATGACTGAGGACAACCTTGAATCCCTGATTTTCCTGCATGTACCTCTATAGTATACTCCACTTAAAGCTCTGAGATTAGTGTGGACATCTACTTTGGTTCTTTGGTGTGTTTGAGATACTGGGTATATCCTGGAGGTGAGCATCAGCTGTTTCAACTTTGTATGTTCTGGTTACATAAATAGTAAACCAGTTTATCAGGCCAGGCAGTGGTGTGCATGCCTTTAATCTCTGCACTTGCTCTTGGGAGGCAGGGCCAACCTGGTCTACAGAGCTAGTTCTAGGACATCCAGGGCTACACTGAAATTCTGTCTCGAAAAACAAAATAAAAAACCAGTTTATTATTCAGTGACAAGGAACTGGATTAAACTGGTTTTTGTCTTGTTTATTTTTATTTTTTTAAAAAATATTTATTTATTTTAATGTTCTGTATTGAAGTATGTATGCCCGCAGGCCAGAAGAGGGCACCAGATCTCATTATAGATGGTTATGAGCCACTATGTGGTTGCTGGGAACTGAACTAAGGACCTCTGGAAGAGCAGACATTGCTCTTAACCTCTGAGCTATCTCTCCAGCCCCTATTTTTATTTTTAAAGACAGAGTTTCTCTACATAGCTCTGACTGTCCTGAACTCGCTCTGTAGAACAGCCTGGCCTTGAACTCGCCAGACAACGTCTGCCTGTCTCTGCCTCCCAAGTCTGGGATAAAAGGCATGCGCCACCACACTGGGCCTCTGTTCAGTTTTTCAGTTGTGAAATGTGTCTGCTAATCCCAGCTGTTTGTGGTTAGATTTAGTTATATTTGAATTGCTAACATGGATGACTGAGATATGTGAACCTGCGTTTGTTTTAATAGCTACTGAAAGCGCAGAGAAAGGCCCAGAGAAGGGAGCACACGCTAAAACTTGAGGCTGAGAAGAAAAAGCTTCGAACTATACTTCAAGTTCAGTATGTATTACAGAACTTGACACAAGAACATGTACAAAAAGACTTCAAAGGAGGTTTGAATGGTGCAGTGTATTTACCTTCAAAAGAACTTGACTACCTCATTAAATTCTCAAAACTGACCTGCCCTGAAAGAAATGAAAACTTGAGGTAAGTCAGTTAGTGAGAAGATTTTCCTGAAATAATAGAACTGTAGCACTTGTAGCTTTTCTGTTGTAGGCACAGTTAATTCCTAATTTACTAAGAAAATATTAATTTGATTCAGTATGAAAAACTTAGATGTTTGATAGATGATTCATAAATTCAATAAATTTGAATGTTTTCATTAACATTGTCTTTAGTGTGACACTGATTTTTAAAGTATTGATTGGTTAGGTATGGTGAGACCCTCTCTCAAACACTAGCAAACAAAACAACAACAAAAGCTTGATCATTGTTTTAACTCTGTGCAGATATTAACTGTGATGCTAGTTATAAATGAACTAATAATTTAAAACTGCAGAATTGAAGTTGCCTAATATTTCCTCACATGGTTAGCTACTATTTCTGTACTGGAATAAATCAGCTAACAGATATTTATGCTTTTGCTTTGTTAAATATGGACTAGTCCAACAAGAAGAGTTCTGCTGTTACTAAAGATTACCTGGTGTCAGGGGGACACTGGGTCCCCTGAGTTTGCTCTAGAGCCACATGCCTTACTCCATGGCAGCCGACACTCGGCCCCATGGTCGGCCTCTTCATGCTTGTTGGCTACTTCCTTCTCACTTCAGTTGGTTCACGGAATGGAGCTTTCTTCAAGTTGAAAAATAAAGCTGGGCTCTTAAAGTGACCTAATGTGAAGCTGTGACTGTTTCTATTTCTTTTTATTCCTGAGATATATATTTGATAACTAATAATACTGCACTGGCAGCTTAAACTCTTGGTCTATTCCTTAATTGTTGTATTTGGTAAAATCTTTTTTAATTCATTTTAAGGAAGACATTTACTTTTGATAAATATTTATAAAATTCAGTGTTTTCTTCCAAATAGTAAAAGGGTAAACAGTAGCATATTTGCATATCTTGAGTGTTGATGGATTATATTTCATACATTGTGCTGCTCTTCATGTATGTCTAAAGCCACTCTGTTCTGCTGCTGCTTTTCCTTGTCAGTGTTGAAGACCAGATGGAACAGTCATCCTTGTACTTTTGGGACCTTGTGGAAGGTAGTGAGAAAGCAGTGGTAGGAACGACATGTGAGTTTTCTCTACTTGGGACTTAGGCAGCAAATAGTAAACATTTTGCCTAGAAGTTTAATACGATATTCAGGATCTAAACTATGTCAGTGCATGAAAACTTACGTGTCTGACAATGCTGTATTTATTTGAAGAATGATCCATTTATTTATATTAACAGAAGCTACTGTATATTCCTATTCACTAAAAGGGAACTAACAAAATTTTCAAGTTACAACCAATATGACTTGGGAACAAAAGCTAAGTATTAGTTCTGGCTTTAATACTAGCTTAATCATTTTGGGATTCAGTTTCCTATTCTGAATAGTGGTACATGTTCTGTTTGAGAACTTTAAGTTCCTACATTGTTAATATAAGGCTTATTTAGTAGATCATTGTAAGAAATGACAAATGGTTTGGCTAGTCTGTCTGTTGGACAGTCAAATGATCACAGTCAAATGGCCAGACATGAAATATGAAGTACATAGCTTAGGATCTTGAAAACTCCTTAGAAGATAGTAAACATTTTGGTCATGAGTTAATTTTTTCCTCTTTAGAAAATATCCAAGTCTGGGGCCAGTGATACGGCTTAGTAAAATGCTTTCTTAGTAAAAAAGTGTAAGCATGAAACCTGAGTTTGATCCTCTAGTATTCATGTGGGGCAGGGGTGGGGGGTGGGGAGACTGACTATGAAATGACTGAAATTCAGTTACTGGGGAGATAAAGAGAGGATCCCTGGGGCTTGCTGCCCAGCCAGTCTCGCTGAGTCAGCAAGTTCCAAGTTCAATGAGAGATTGAAAAACGACTTTGATATGGACCAACAGCCTCCCTAGGCATGTGCACACCCACCCCACACAAATACACCTACAGAAAAAATACTCATGTATGTAGACTGTCAAGATTTGTAACTCTGGTTAAAACTTAAATTACAGGTGAAAATTTGTATTTTTGGTTCAGAGATGGTGGAATGCATCTCTAGTCCCAGTCAGTCAGGAGGCTGAGTTAGAAGGTAGCTTGAGCCCAGGAATTCAAGGCCGTCTTGACCAACATGGCAAATCTGTCTTGAAAAAAACAATAATAAAGAAAAAAGTGGTTTGGAAAAGAGTTTGGCACTTCCTTATAAAATTAAGTGTGCACTTATTGTATAGCCAAACAGTTCCATATCTAGAACCCAACAGAAATGAAAACATGTGCTCACTTAAGCACCTGTACATAATGTTTATACTGTTTATTCATAGTAGATTTCAATTGGAGTTAGTATAGGTGCATAGCAGTAAATTGATAAAGAAAATATGATATATTCATCCAGCAGATTCTTAGCAATTAAGAAAAACGGCCAGGTGTGGTGACTCATGCTTGTAATCTCAGCACTCGGGAGGCAGAGACAGGATTATTACAAGTTTGAGGCCAGCCTGATGTGCAAAGTGAGTTCTAAGCCAGCTAGAGCTACATAGTGAAACCTTATTTCAGAACAAACAAAGAAAAAACCCAAAACAAACAGTAACAACAAAAGGCTGTTAATACATACAAGAACATGGATGAATCTCAACGTAATTTTGCTTAGTGAAAGAAGCCAGATAGTACGTGAGTATATATTGTATGACTTCATTTATATGAAAGTCTAGAAAAGGTCATTGGTTGCCAGGGGAGGGGACTAATTCAAGAGGACTTTGGGGGATTTGGTGGGTGACAAACATGCTTTAGAATTGTGGTTCTGTTGGCGGTAGCATGACTTTGTATCTGTTAAAGCTATGCTTTTGAAGTAGGTGAAAAATTTTGTAAGTGATACCTCAAAGCTGACTAATACAGCCATGGTGATGCATGCCTCTAATCCCAGCATTTAGGAAACTGAAGCAGGAGAATTGCTGTGGGGTTGAAGCCAGCCCGAGCTACAAAGTGAGACCCTTTTACAAAAAGTAAAAAACAGGGCTGGAGAGATGGCTCAGAGGTTAAGAGAACTGCCTGCTCTTCCACAGGTCCTGAGTTCAATTCCCAGCAACCACATGGTGGCTCACAACTTTCTACAGTGTGATCTGATGCTCTCTTCTGGCTGCAGGTGTACATGTAGATAGAGCACTCATATACATAAAATAAATAAATCCTTAAACAAAACAAAAGGACTTCTTAAAAAGGGAATCAGTGTTGTAATACTCCAATGAATGACAGGCCAAGTATGGATATTCTGTGTGGTTTACAGTTGGGTTTTATTGGGCATTTAAAATAAAAGTTATGCAACTTTAGCATTATTTTTATAATTAAAAAAACCGATTTACTGCCAATATATTAGAAGTAACATAAAGTAACATATAGCATAACTTGAGTGATATATGTATAGTATATATATATATATATATATATACACACACATTTTTTAGCTTTTGTGAGACAGTTTCTCTGTGTATTCCTGGCTGTCCTGGTACTTGCTGTGTAGACTATGCTGGCCTTGACCTCACAGAGATCTGCCTACTTCTGCCTCCTGAGTGCTGGGATTAAAGACATGTTCCACAACTTCCTGGCTTTGAATGAAGTATTAATGAAGGAATTTTGTAATTTAAAAATACTTAAGCCAGATCTGGTGGCTCAAGTCTGTAGCCCCAAGCCTGTTATTCTCCTGCTGGAGAATAAACAATTTGAAACTGCCTGGACTATTTAGTGAGATCCAGTCTCCACAAAACCAACCAAATAGAACAACAAAAACAGAAATGTCCAAGATAAGGTTTCCTATTGGTTATGGCTGAGGAACTAACTTTTATTTCTGCAATTCCGGAGTAGTGGCTAGTTACAGCATCTTGGTGGCAAATGGGAAAAAAACACCTCAACTCAGGGAATAATTGCTTTGTCAAGCTCTTTGCTTAGGTTTTTAGATTTGTAGGCATTTTTTTTTAATAGCAGAAATAGAGACCCAGAGAAACTTAAGTGATTTGTTAAATATATGGTGTTATCTTTATTGTTTGTATTAATTTAGCCTAAAGTGTAAAGATGAGTTATGCTTTTATTTTCCTGGCCCAGACAATCCCCTCTTGTAACAGTTGACTATAAAAAGGATACCATTGAGATCTTGTTCTGCATAGTTATTTGCCAACTAAAGTCTCAATCTCTCTTCCTTAGACAAACATGTGAAAGATCTGCTGTCGGAATTGCTGAGCTCAGGGTACTTTGAAAGTGTCCCAGTTCTCAGAAGTTGTAAGGACAAAGAGGAAGAAATGCTAGTGCAATCAGGAAAGAAAGAACAGTTACTGAAGACTGAGTCTGCCAAAGAGTCAGGTTTGTTGGAATCTTTGAAGTTCACTTTGCTTTTTTTTTTGAGACAGGTTATAGCTATGTAGCCAGACTTGCTATTTATAGTAGGCTGGTCTTGAACTTGGACGATTGTCCTGCTTCTGCCAGCTGAATGCTGGGATTAATAGGTTTGTATCAGGGTTCCTGTTGGTTTTTTTGTTTGCTCTTAAAGTTTTGCTTGTCATACAGAGAAATTGCTTACAGTATGACATTTTTATTTAAAAATATATGTGTATGTATTTATTTATACTTTATTCCTAATAACTCTTGCACTCCCTTTTGTTAATATCTTCTGCTTTCATGACATATACTCCATTATAGAGGTCGCATCTCTTATTGCACTTTAAAACTATCATTTTGAAATGATTTAATTCATATTTTGTTTTGAGAGAAAACATTAGGTTACAACAAGGCATTTGTGAAATCCGAATGAACCTCTTTGTTAAACTATAATAGGAATACTATAATATTTTATTTACAGTATAGTTTAAATGTAAGTCATGGTAGGAAACAATATTTTGTAGAAGAATGTAAATTTGAGTTCAGTTATTTAGGGAAAAAGAAACAAAATTAGGGTTTGGGGATTTAGCTCAGTGATAGGGCTGGGGATGGTGCTTCATGTCTTTAATCCTAGCACTCTTGAGGCAGACGCAGAGGCAGGTAGATCTCTGTGAGTTTGAGGCCAGCCTGCTCTACAAGATGAGTTCCAGGACAGCCAGGGATGTTAAACAGAGAGACTCTGTCTACAAACAAACAAACAAATGGAAGAAAGAAAAATAAATATATTGCTTGATTAGCTCTTTTTTTTTTTTTTCTTCGAGACAGGGTTTCTCTGTGTATCTCTAGCTGCCCTGGACTCACTCTGTAAAGTGCTGGCATTAAAGGCATGTGCCACCATGCCTGGCTCTTCCTTTTCTTTTTAAAATTAAAAAAATTGTTTTTATTTGACAGGGTCTCATGCAGCCTAGGCTGGCCTTAAATTTACTATATAACTTAGGATGACCTTGAACTTCTGACCCTCCTGCCTCTGCTCCCCAGCACAGGAATTACAAGCTTGTGCTCAGCTGCCTAGTCATGTTGCATTAGGAACCATACCCAGTACTGTGTGCTAGGCAGAAACAACCACCTCAGACACATCCCCAGGCCTACCTCACTTTGACACTAAGTTCAGGGCTTCCCTGTCTACCTCTCTTACCTCTCCTGACCATAGTATGATTCGGCAGAGGTTGTTTCAAGTTGAAATTACTGATTTGTCTGTTTTAAAAAAAACCTAAAATATCCCAGTCATTTGATTTTACTAATGAAGGCTCTTTAGCCAGATGCTGAGATGAAAACCTGCTAGCTCAGAGAGGTAGAGAAAGCACCCAACTGATTGATGTTCCTGCTCCCCCAAAAGCCCAGAGCAGAAAAAGCCCAGAAGAACCTAGAGTAAGAAGCCTTGAAGGAGAAAACCCAAAGGAAGAACTCCCAACTCCTTCTCCACACTGTCTTAAATACCCTCAGCTCACTGTCCCTCCTTTCTGTTTAATCCCTGTCAGCTGGTTTCTTGTTCCACCTCTTGAGCTGGGTTAGCTTTGTTTAATCCTGTGTACAGAAAGCTCTTGGATTAAAGGTGTGAGCTAGAGTAGATCCACATCACAAGTACTTATTTACAGTAAACAGAAAGCTGTAGGATAAAATACTGAGCCATCACACAATTAGAAACAGAATTTTCAATTCATAGTCTTTGAGGTTCACAGTGTCATCAGACATTTTGCAGTATTTGTCCTTATAAGCTGTAGCTGTAATTGCAGTTCCAATAAGGCTGTTTGTGGGTAGAAGGAGATAGCTGAGGCCATCCTGATCTACAGAACAAGTTCTAGGACAGCCAGGGCTGTTCTAGGACAACAGAACAAACAAAAAGCAAGCAGATATTTTTTTTTTTTTTTTTGGTTTTTCGAGACAGGGTTTCTCTGTGTAACAGCTCTGGCTGTCCTGGACTCACTTTGTAGACCAGGTTGGCCTCGAACTCACAATGATCCACCTGCCTCTGCCTCCCGAGTGCTGGGATTAAAGGCGTGCGCCACCACCACCCGGCACAAGCAGATATTTTTAACTGGATATGATGGTACACACTTGAATCCCAGCACTCAGGAAACTGAGGCAGGAATGTTGGGAGTTTCAGGCCAGGTTTGGCAATATAGTGAGACCCTGTCCTTAA
Source organism: Lophiomys imhausi (assembly GCA_907164525.1). Classification (NCBI taxonomy): domain Eukaryota; kingdom Metazoa; phylum Chordata; class Mammalia; order Rodentia; family Muridae; genus Lophiomys; species Lophiomys imhausi. The sequence goes on along the minus strand of CAJQZJ010031946.1, from coordinate 10,012,155 downwards.
AGAAGTGAATTTTTAGTGGAAACATGGCTTCAGTAAATATCTCATATAGGAGCAATACTAGCTTCAATTACAGTTATCCTTAGAACCTGTTCTGTTTCTTCATTTCCTTTTTGTGCTAGGGATCAAATCCCAGGCCTCATGCGCTGTGCGCAACTGTTCTACCACTGAACTACAAACCCAGGCCCTCCATATACTTTGATCAATAAGCAATAGTTGAAATAGTTCAGCTCAGAATATATTTAATTGTACTAATTCTTTCTCTATTCTTCTGACTCCTTTGAAATTCACTGCTGAGTGAACTACAGTTGCAATCAGGATAAAAACTTAGGGGCTGGAGAGATAGCTCATAGGTTAAGAGCACTGACTGCTCTTCCAGAGGTCCTGAGTTCAATTCCCAGCAACCACATGGTGGCTCACAACCATCCATAATGAAATCTGGTGCCCTCTTCTGGCCTGCAGGTGTACCTGCAGGCAGAACATTGTATACATAATAAATAAAATCTTAAAACAAAACAAAACTTAGAACTTGTTTTTATTTATAATTTTATCTTCCCAGAATCTCTTCTGGAACTTGTACAGCCAGAGATACAACCACAGGAGGTAAGAAGAGACCAAGCTGTCTTCAACTTTCATCTGTTACTTGTGTTTAGAACCTGAGGGTCGCACAGACAAACTGAGCCTGAACCCTGCCTCGCAGTTCATTGGCTTAGTGTCCGACTAGCTGTTCTCATCTGTGTAGTGAAGAGGGCGACCTGGGCACTGAGGGGACATACAGCTAAATAGGATAACTTTCTATAATTAAAGTATCCTGACTGTGACTTTTAAAGGAGGGTGACATGTATGTAGAAAGACCCTCAGGCTGGCAAAGACCAAATTGTCTTGGTAAAGGGACTATGTGAAGTGACTGGTGCTCTATCATGTAGTTTCCTCTAGTCTTAAGTGGGTCGTAGATTTCTACCTTTGAAGTGTCAGGGTTAACATTGGTTTCTTCAAGTAGGGTGAAGACAAGAGGTTCATGTCACACAGTTTTATGTAAGACTGATGGACATAGGAATACTGGTGTTGAATATGACATTCAACGTCTGTACATTTTAAACCTGAAGCACATTGTTTATTTCTCTGGCTTAGTTTCTTAACAGACACTATAAGACAGAAGTAAATTATTCAAGGAATCAAGAAAATGAGCGCTTTTGGGAAGCAGATTGTCCAAGGAAACCAAGTCTTCTCAAATGCTGGAATATGCTTTCAGAGTCCGTTGGTCAGGACAAGAAACAGGAGGCCTGGGAATCTTCTCTTAAGTCCCAGGAGGGATCAAACCCTGTGGTTTCCTTAGAACAGGGGAAGCTCAGGTTAACACTGCAGGAAGAACAGAAGCACCAGGTTTGTGTGACACCTGTCAGTCGGTGGAAGCCAGAAACCCCTAAGTCCAAAGTGGGGAGCCCTCAAGAAGAACAGAATATACAGGAGATGCCAAAACCATGGGTGGTTCAACCACAGAAAGAACAAGATCCAAAGAAGGTACCTCCTGGATCCTGGACTGTATCTATGCAGAGTGAACAGGGCAGCAGATCCTGGACCACTCCTGTGTGTAGGGGACAGGAGCAGCCTGGGACTCCAACATCCTGGGAAAACAATGTTGACAGCCAGAAACACTCCTTAGTACCACAGTCACAGGTTTCTCTAAAGTCCTGGGGAGCAGCTTCAGCAGGTTCCTTAACAAATGACCAGGTCCTGCTCAGGAAGTTAAATGGAGAACCCAAAAATGTGAGTAGATTTATTTTGTCTGCCTGACTCTGTTGATGATAAATCTCTCTCTCAGGATGTAAGGTTTATATATGGAATGATTTTTGGATATAATCTTTGCTAGTATTGCTTGTTCCTGAATTATAAATTACTTAATGTTGCGTATGAAGCTAGCATGTCATCACTTTGCTAATAACAGTTCGCAAGGCTTTCTTCCCCAGTGTAGTACTTCTCCTTTAACTACCTGCTCTTTTAGGCAGAGCTTTCTGATCACGTCTTTGGTCATCTAATAGTGTGAAGAACCAATTTCTTTGGAGAGATGCAAGCATTGCATTTTATAAATAAACTACCTCTCAATGCTGCCTTATAGAAATTTAGAGTTATTTGCTTTTTTTTTTTTTTGAGACATGCCCCCCTTCTTTCCTTCCTTCCTTCCTTCCTTCCTTCTTTCTTTCTTTCTTTCTTTTTTTTTGTTGTTGTATTTTCTGGTTTTTCAGGACAGGGTTTCTATCTATATAATAACCCTGGCTGTCCTGGAACTTACTTCAGCTGGCCTGAAGTCAGAGATCTGCCTGTCTCTGCCTCCCAAGTGCTGGTATTAAAGGCATGCGCCACCACGCCCAACCACATGCATCTTAGTGGATGCATATTCAATGTGACAATAGTAATTTTTGCCTTGATGAGAAACATTCCTGGTGTGTGTTACAGTCAGTACCTTATTTCATGAAACAGATGGTAGTAACTATGTATAATGAAACACTTTTAAGGAAGGTCCTTTATTCTAGGTCCTTCTAGAAAAAGACTGCTTTATGTTTTGAAAATTTTCTTTTCTCTCTCTCTTTTTTTTTACCTTTTTTTTGTTTATTTATTACTTCAAGTTATATCTCCATCACAGTCCCCTCACTCCACCCCTCATGGTCCCACTCTCTCCCCTTTCTCCCACCTATCCTACTCCTCCAGTGTGGAGTGTCCCTACATATCAGCTCCATCAGTTCAGCATTCATATGATGTCTAAGAGCTTCCTCTTGCACTGGGGTCCTACATGGTAGCTCCACTAGGACAAAAGTGTCCATTAACAGGTAACAGAGTCTATGTTCCTGTTCCTTTCAGTCTGTTGGTTGTAGGATAGTTATCTTGTACTATATGGCTAAAATCTAGTTATAAGTGAATAGATGCCATGTCCATCTTTCTGGGTCTGGGTTAGCTCACTCAGGATGAGCTTCTCTAGTTCCATCCATTTGGCTGCAAATTGCATGATTTCCTTGTTTCTGATAGCTGAGTAGTATTCCATTGTGTAGATCTACCACAGTTTTTTTTTTATCCATTCGTTGGTTGAGGGACATCTGGGTTGTTTCCAGTTTCTAGCTATTACAAAGAAAGCTGCTGTGAACACAGTTGAGGAGATGTCCTTGTGGTTTTTTTTTTGAGACAGGGTTTCTCTGTATAACAGCCCTGGATGTCCTGGACTTGCTTTGTAGATCAGGTTGTCCTCGAACTCACAGAGATCCACCTGCCTCTGCCTCCCAAGTGCTGGGATGACAGGTGGTGTGCCACCATGCCCGGCTTAGAAAGATTTTGTTATTTTGTCATTAAAGTTATTTTGAAAGGGTAAAACTACAATTAATTAGAAAATGGGTTTATGGGGGCTGGAGAGATGTCTCAGTGGTTAAGAGCACTGGCTGCTCTTCCAGAGGTCATGAGTTCAATTCCCAGCAACCACGTGGTGGCTCACAACCATCCATAATGAAATCTGGTGCCCTCTTCTGGCCTGCAGATATACCTGCAGACAGAACACTGTATACATAATAAATAAATAAATAGGAAAATGGATTTATGTGAAAACTCTCACTGTGATAAGCCTCATAAATAAATATTTCCATTTGATTTTCTGAAGGTGTTCTAGTAACTAAACTTTCTGATGAGAATCATACATGGTGGGTTTGCCTTGTAGGTGCCTAAACCTATGCCTCAGGCTATAGACTCTTCCTCTTCCTTTCCAAAGGATCCAGTATTGAGGAAGGAAAAACTGCAGGACCTCATGACCCAGATTCAAGGAACTTGTAACTTTATGCAAGTATGAGCTGTTTTTTTTCCCTTATTTTAGAGTATTTTTTTATTCTTTGACAATTTCTTACATGTTTAGTGAATCTTGATCATATCTAGTTCAAATTCCCTCTTCCCATGATCCATTGTGGCCCCCAGTACTTCCCAGCCCCACCTTTATATTTTCTTTCTTTCTTTTTTAAAATAAACCAGAGCATTTAGTTAGTGCTGTCTGCATGTGTGTGAGTGTGGGCCCATTTGCTCATTTACCAGAGCAAAAGCAATCCACTAACAGCCACAGCCCTGAAGAAGATGGATGTGTGTCCCCTCCCTCACGCCTCCAGCAGCTGTCAGTTGCTGACAGCTCTTCAGCTGGGGCAGAGCTTCATGGTTCCCTGTCTCATCTGCTCGAACTATTGACTGGCTTGGACTTTGTTGGTTGCCATTGCTTCTGTGAGCTCGTGAGTGCAAGAGCTGCCACTAGAGGAGGGCATTTTGAGGTACTTCTCCCTGTCCTCTGGCTCTTATACCTTTCTATGCTTTCCTCTTGGATGTTCCCTGAGCTTTGAAGGAGTTGACGTAGATGTCCATTTAGAGCTGAGCATTCAGTCCCTCTAAACACTTTGGTCGATGATGAGTTCCTGCATTGACCGCTGCCCACTGGAAAACACTGCTCTGGCCAAGGTTGAAAGTAGTAGTGATCTGTGGGTAAAATAATTATTTAGAAGGCAGTTGGTAACAAACTTATTTATCAAAACAGTAGCCGGGCGTTGGTGGTGCACGCCTTTAATCCCAGCACTCGGGGGGCAGAGGCAGGTGGATCTCTCGAGTTCGAGGCCAGCCTGGTTTACAAAGTGAGTCAGGACAGCCAGGGCTACACAGAGAAACTCTGTCTCGGAAAAAAAAAATCTCCAAAAAAAAAAAAACTCAATCAGGAAATGAGTAGTTACTCCCATAACTGTCATGCCACACATTTTGCTGATGAACCATTTCTAAAATAAATCTTAAGTGCTATTCATGGAACTAGTAATTTGTATATGAAATTGTTAAGAATCTAGATCTCATTGTGCAGAATAGTGTCCTGGGTCTGTAGTTTCCTAGCTTTCAGGGCAAGTTACTTCACTTTCTGCTTTATTATTATTATTTAATGTAAAAATATAGTAGTCTTCACTTCCTAAGTTTTTTGTGTATAAATAAGTTAGTTAAATATATCAAAAAGCATCATGTGTTTAAGTGTTAGGACTGCTATGAATTCTTGGTAGTTGTATTAAAACTGAGAACCTATTTGCTGCTTGGTATAAAAAAATTATGAGACACTCATTACCTACCTTCAAAGCTTTAGAAGATTGGACACTTGTGCTAAATCAATAGTTAAATGCTGAACTGTGTGAAAGACTTTTTCCCTTTAAGATGGGGTCTCACTGTGTGGCCCTTCTAGTCTTGAATTCATAAAGATTAGTTTGCTTCTACCTCCTAGCTGCTGGGATTAAAGATGTGTACCACCAATCTGTAATCCTTCATGAAAGGCTGTGTTTAATTAAATTATGTCACATTGGACTCTTAGAGAATTTCACAACAGTATTATATTACTGAAGCCTGATTTCTCAAGTAAACAAATGTAAATAAAGGAGATATGCCTTGAGCTTTGGATTTAGGCTCAGGTATAAAAAACACCAGTCCTATTTTCTTGTCAGCTGCAAAACTCCAGTCAAGTTCTTTAATTTCCAGCCCTCTAGTTTGCAAAGTGACAGATAATTTGATTGTCTTTCATTTTATTTCAAGATAAATGAAAGAACTAAGATGCTTTCTACAAATCTCTAGCTTAAATACAATCTGGGAGTTTTCTTGACATACCCTGATGCACACATATGAGAAAGAGAACAAGCTTCTCATCATGAAATGTTCCCAGCATGAACCAGTGAGCAGTTGAGATTTAGAAGACCATCTTTTTTTGTTAGGTATAATAAAAATTTAAGTTCAAACCAGAATAGGCTGAGACTAACATTTCATGCTTAGGACTCGGATCAGGAGCAGATCTCAGTTGGACCTTAGAGTCCTGTTCTAGTTTTAATACTTGACCCAGTCTTGAGGTTTGACAGTAACATTAGGGTTTAGTTTTGACTACTTAATTTTTTATATAAGAGTAATTTGTTACCATCACAAGGTAGGGATTAACTAGATGCCTGCAGCTATAGCTAAAATGCCTTCAGTAACAGCTATGGTCAATACAATGAGCTGCTCAGCCACTGTAAATAAATCATCTGTGTTTCTTCTCACTCTCTGAAATCTCATCTTTAGGAGTCTGTTCTAGATTTTGACAAACTCTCAAGTGCAATTCCATCATCACAGCCGCCTTCAGCTTCTCCAGGTAACCCAGCAGGAGCATAATGATTGTAAAGATTGAAAACAAACAGCTTTAGAGCTAACAGTTATTTCTCTTATGAATCATCAGTTAGTAGAGTTACATAGGGATAAAGTATCATTAGAACATAAGTATCCTTCAGTAACATTTTTACATTTGTGAGACAAAAATCCTCACATGGGCAGGTAGAAGTGCCTAATAGCTATGCTAGCAGTTTTCCATGTTCTTCCTGGGATTGTGATTTCTGAGTAGAACCTACTTACCTTTGAACTGTAAATCTAGTGTGTATACTTGGGTCCTATCTGACAAGATCACCTCAATGATATTTAGAACAGTGAATACCATGGTAGCTAATATTGGATCCCGAATCTAAAACTGGTGAGATGCTTCAAAGCTTATGCCTCTGGCTCCATGATAACTTCTCTTAGGTAAAGAATGACATGATAAAAAACCTGCTAAAGACTGATGCTGTAGAGCTGGATGAGCAGAGTCAACAGAGGGACTGATGTTAGAGAAACCAAAGTGAAAACTATATAATTGTAAAAAGCATGTTAATATGTATAATCACAGGGGGAATTTAAACAGATGGCCAGCTAAGACTTATTATGAGTATCAGTTAGTGACAACTCACAGTGCCTTAGTCTTTGTTTTTTTTTTTTTTTTTTTTTCAAAATTTAAAGCTGTTTTTATTGCATTTGTTTAACTTTTTTTGTTTTTAAATTTATTTATTCATTTTAATATCCTAATCACAACCTCCTCCCTCCTCTCCTCCCAGTCCTACCCTCCTACCCTCTGCTCCCATTTCCCCCTCCCCTTCTTCACAGAGAAGGGACCCCACTCACCAACCCTCCCTAGTACTTCATGTTGCATCAGAACTGCAACCTCTTCCACTGAAGTTAGTCAATGCAGCACAGCTAGGGGAAAGTTATCCGACTGTAGGAAAGAGAGTAGGTGTCAGGGACAGCTCCTACTCCAGTTGCTAGGGGTCCACATAAAGACTGTACTGTCCCTCAGCTCCATGAGTGGAGGGGGCTGGGCTCAGTCCACAAGACTCCAGGTCTCTGTCCAGTGTTTGGCTGTGGGTCTCAGCGTCTGTTTAGATCCTTTGCTTGGTGGAGCCTCTCAAAGGACACTCATGCTAGGCTCCTGTCTGCAAGCATAGCTGAACATCATTAATGGTGTCTGGGGTTGGTTCTCTCACATAGGTTGAGTCTCAAGTTGGGCCAGTCATTGGCCAGCCATTCCCTCAATCTTTGCTCTATCCTTATTGTATGCAGGGATAGATTTTGGGTCAAGGGTTTTGTGGGTGGGTTGGTGTCCCCCCCTCCACTGGCAGTCCTGCCTGGCTTTAGGAGATGGCCACTTCAGTCTCATATCCCCTGTCAATAGGACAAAACAAAATAGAAATGGGAAAAGATCTTTACTAACCCTACATATGACAGAGGGCTAATATCCATATATAAAGAACTCAGGAAATTAGACACGAACAAACCAAATAACCCAATTAAAAAATGAGATATGAGGGTGGGGTCAGGCGGGGAAAGCAGGGGTGGGAGGTGGGGGGGCTGGGAGAGACCAGGGAAACTGCTGAGGGCGGGATCTCTGGGACACACTGGAGACCTGTGATGGGGTGGGCTCCTGTGAGGATCTGTGGATGACTCTAGTGTCTTTCAGATTATTATCCCCAGTGATTTTTTAAATGTCAACTTGATATGTATTAACTTTTCTCCTCTCCCCTTAACTGTTTGGTTTATTTTAGTCTCTACAGTATCTTCAGAACAAAACTTGTCTAATCAAAGTGATTTTCTTCAAGAGCCATTGAAGGTAACTTCTGGATTAATTTACTTTACACTTTTCTTTGTTGCAAGCAGAGGACTTCTTACTTTGGCAAGAATAATCAGATTTTGTTGTTGTTGGTTTTTTTTTTTTTTTGGGTTTTTCAAGACAGGGTTTCTCTGTATAATAGCCCTGACTGTCCTGGACTCGTTTTGTATACCAGGCTGTCCTCGAACTCACAGAGATTCTCCTGCGCCTGCCTCCGGAGTGCTGGGATTAAAGGTGTGCGCCACCACACCCGGCTTTAATCAGACTTAATTTGTTGTACCTGATTTAAAATTTTTTTTCTGGGTTTTATCTTCGACCTACTAGAAGAGCATTGTGTGTGTTCCACATAAGATGATGGGTAGTAACATAACAAAGTCTTTTAAGGTAGCCCAGGCTGAGCTGGTGTGTGATCTCCCTGCCTCAGGAGCGCTGCCATGTTGGCCTGTGCTAACATGCCCAGAAACATTTGTGCTTTTAGTAGCCTTCTATGAGTCTGCATACCTGTGTTTAGAACCACTGGTCTCAAACACCATGTTTACTCACCAGTATGTAAAGCTACTTCTAACCACTGTACTTGAAGCGATAATTTGGAGGCAAGAGTGATTGTAACTTAGACATGAATACTAATATAAATATTTTATTGTTGTTAACAAAGATATTTTTTTCCCTGCTATGGTGCTGGACATTGAATGCATCTAGTTTTTATGGTTGCCTACTAGACAAGTGCTCTGCCACTGACCTACATCTGTAACCCCATTGAGTGAAACTTATAAGTAAAATTTGTCATGTTGTTTGTATTTCGAGCCAGGGTTTTGCTTTGTAGTCCATGATGGTCCTGAACTTGTGATCTTCCTGTCTCATTCTTCTAGCCCTTCGGTAACAGGTACACTCCACTGCATCCTTTGAGCCTTTTAGCTTAACTATTAAGAAGACACAGGTGGATTAATTTAGAGATTGTGGGATTCTCCTTGTACACAGTACAGCCCAACAGCAACAGCCCAACAGCCCAGTTCCTCTTCTGATGGGTAGTTGGAGTGGTAGTAAATGTAACACGCCAGGAAGTCCAGGATCCAGAGAATATGAAATGAACAGAGTGTGTGTTGACATTGCTTTCTATCTTCCTGTGTCTAGGCTTCTTCTCCAGTTACTTGTAGCCCTAATGCTTGCTTAGTTACTACTAATCAGACATCTTCTGGATCTGAAACAGAGTTTATAACCTCAGAGACCCCTGAGGTAATGAGACCCATGGTCTTAATTTCTTTGCTATGTCAAAGAATAGCGGAATAAGCTTATAAGTTATAAACATGATTGATAGAATTATAATGTTTGTATTAATACATTACTTTCTGTAGATGTTGTCATCCTAGAACATACACAGGTCACTATTGTGGCTTTGCCATGTATATAGATAGTATATGTCTTTCTCAATATGTTAAAATATATATTTCCAATTATTTTTAAAAATTTTAAAGATTTATTTATTATATTTCATGCATGTATATGTGTGCACCACATAGTGCTTGGTGCTCAAGGAAGTCAGAAGAGGACATTGGATCCCTGTAACTGAAGTTAAGGATGGTTGTGAACGACTAGTGATTAAAAATATGTACTGATTTTGGAGAGGACCTGAGTTTTAGCTCCCAGCACTCACATCTGGTAGCTCACAGCTACCTATAACTCCAGCCTCAGGAAGTCGGGGGCTTTTGGCTCCATGGGCACTCATGTGCACACAGATGTAGTCACACATGTACAGACTTAAAAAGAATCAAGTAAATCTTTAAAAACTTGGAAGCAGGTAAGTCGACAGCCTAGCTCTGCCAAGACAGGGTAGGCAAGTCCTTCATAATTCCTGCTCTACAATCAGTGTCTGTCAGAGAAACGGGGCCAAAGGACTGAAGATTGATGCTGTAATGTATGGAGAGAAAATGGGAACTGTCCAGGCAGCCACTGGTGTGTCATTTCTTAGTTTTGGAAGCTGCAGGCCCTGCACTTCCTATATAATCAGATATATTTATCCCTCTCAGGTCTCTGAGGTGGTTGAAGAATAGATAGCTAGAGTCTCATATTTTTCATAAATTTTGAGTTGTTTAGGAATCAAGAGAGGGTGTTCTGGATCTAAGAAGATATTTTTAAAATTGTGATGCAAGTTAGTATGAAAGCTGAGTTAGATGTAGAACTTTAAACTCATGGAGATGGTTAGATAGTAGAGTGTTAAAGTCAGGTGCCAAATACATATGGACTGGGCATTGGGAATGTATGCTAAGCCATATAACTCTCAATAATTGTAGCCCATTTATTTCTGTTGTTTTGTATTGTTATAAGAGAAAGAACTATTTGTTGGACTGAAAGGGGGAGCTGTTGGGGGGAAAAGATATACCCTAAACTAAAAAAAAAGGGGAGGGGATGGGGGGGGTTGAAGGGGAAGAGAGTGGAAGGATGGGACTGGAGGGGTGAGTAGGGAGGGGATTGTGATTGAGATGTAACTTGAAGAAATAAAAAATAAATTATTAAAAAAATCTTTAAAATTAGCAAAGTTTCTTATGGCATTTTTTTTATTAAAAAAAAAAAGCCTTAGATGGCATTACAAAAAAAATCTATTAACTGAAGATGTGGTTAGTATTATTAGCACTGACTGAGTTGAAATGAGTTGTAGTCTTTCTGGCTCAATTTAACAAAAGCATTTTGACAGTATGAGGTTTGTGTGTGTAGTTCTAAATTTCAGCTTTTGCTCGTTGAACAAACCCTGAGCTAGACAGACATGGATGGGATGACTTTGGGGTCAATTTAATAACTGTTAGGTTAGATTTTTGAGGTGAACTAATAAATGAGAATTTATTATAGAATGTGAAAAAACATAGATGGTTAGTTTTTATAGTGCCCACTTCCTTTAAGTTAAGATAGTTGGCTGGGCGGTGGTGGTGCATGCCTTTAATCCCAGTGCTTGGGAAGCAGAGGCAGGCAGATCTCTGTGAGTTCAAGGTCAGCCTGGTCTACAAAGCAAGTCCAGGACAGCCAGAGCTGTTATACAGAGAAACCCTGTCTCGAAAAACCAAAAAAAAAAAAAAAAAAAAAAAAAAAGTTAAGATAGTTGACTTCTTTATGACAAAGAAAAAGTGATTTTTTTTTTTTAACCAAGTAACCTGTAATGGTCTGCCTTATTTGTGTTTTTGTTTGTTTGTTTGTTTTTCTGTGTAGCCTGGCTGTCCTGGAACTCACACTGTAGACCAAGCTGGCCTCGAACTTACAGAGATCCCCCTGCCTCTGCCTCTCAAGGGCTGGGATTAAAGGTGTGCACTACCATGCCCAGCAATGTTAATTCTGTTTTTTTTGTTGTTGTTAGCAGTTAATTCTTTATTTAAAAAATATTAGTGAATTTCTAAGTCCTCTGCCTAAAAAAAACAAAACAACTTTGATCTAATTTAAGTAATCCTTACCTATAAGCTAAATTAATACCACATAAAACCCAATCCTAACCAGGTTATAAAGCAGACCATTATTGTCAAGTGTGGTGGCACACACCTTTAATCCCAGCACTTGAGAGGCAGAGGCAAGTGGATCTCTGAGTTCAAGGCCAGCCTGATTTACAGAGTGAGTCCAGACAGAGAAACCCTGTCTCAAAAAAACAAAACAAAACAAAAAACCCAAACAAACAAAAAAAAAAAAAAACCCAACACTAAGGAATTAACTAACCCAAAACTTTTTTTTTTTTTTTTTTTGGTTTTTCGAGACAGGGTTTCTCTGTGTATCCTTGGCTGTCCTGGACTCACTTTGTAGACCAGGCTGGCCTTGAACTCACAAAGATCCGCCTGCCTCTGCCTCCCAAGTGCTGGGATTAAAGGCGTGCGCCACCACCGCCCGGCCCAAAACTTTTTCTTAAACTCAGTCATTACATATATTTGGAGTAATATTAGATTATTAGTTGGAAAATAGCCATTCAAGGTTTTTAGAACCTTGGTGCTGGTAGGAAGCTGAGAGCCCCTTGTGTGATACTCACTCTGTCAGCACTCTATCAAAGCAAATGCTAGTGTGCATCCTCAGCACGCAAGATTTGAAATTGTAAGCAAACGCTGGTCTCTGTATTCCTGTGCTGCCATGTCACCCTAAAGAACTTGCTGACTATGTCAGCTGGGGGCTTAGTGTAAATTAACCCTGATATGGTTGTATGGCTGATGTTGCATTTCCCCTCCACAGATGGCAGTTCCCCCCCTGCAAGCCAGGATGTGCACTTGTTTCTCCAAATCCTCCCCTGTTGAAGGGCTTCCACTCACCTCCTGCAAGTGGAAGCGCAGCAGCCATCAGCACAGTGCCCTTTGAAGCCATGCAGACAGTGAGTCCAAAACGGAGATGAGGGCTGCTGCAGAGCCGAGGGCGGTCCTCACCCCTGTCTGTCTTCATGTTGCCCTTACTTGGGGTGCTGGTGCTTAAGTCTGTCCACTGGAAAGCTGTGGCAGAGTGTTAATCCACAACCTACAGAATTTTCAAGAAGTATTTTTTTTCTTTTATTGAAAATAGGATTTGTTTGTTTTTTCCGGGCAGTGGTGGCACACGACTTTAATTCCAGCACTTGGGAGGCAGAATCAGGTGGATCTCTGAGTTTGAGGCCAGCCTGGTCTACAATGTGAGTTCCAAGACAACCATGGCTCTACACAGAGAAACCCTGTCTTGAAAAGCCACAAAAGAAAAAAAAAAAAAGAAAAGACTTTTTTTCATACAGTATATTCTGATTATGATTCCTCTTCTCCTTACTTTTCCAACTCTTTCCAGTTCTTTCCCACCTCCCCTCCCATCTAATCCATATCCTTTCTGTCTCTCTTTTGAAAACAAACAGGCATTTAAGGAATAATAATAAAGTACAAAAAAAACCCAAATTGGAATATGACAAAACATCAAACAAGAAAAAGAGCCAAAATAAAAGCACAAGACAGGCATATAGATGCAGAGACTCAAACATTTGCATACACAGGAATCCATAAACACATCCCAAACCGGAAGCCATAATATATATGCAAAGGACCTGTAAGGTAGGAAAAAAAAATGTCCTGACTTAACTTGAGACAGAGAACCTCTAAAGATGCTGTTGTGTGTTTTGTGTTGGCCATTTACTACTGGCCACGAGGCTTACCCTTGAGTGATTTGTTCAAGGAGTATTTGTACCAGAGCCTTGTTTCCTCTCTGAAAATTAACATGCAAAGCTTAGCATCCATTGGGCTGGAGAGATGGCTCAGAGGTTAAAAGCACTGACTGTTCTTCCAGAGGTCCTGAGTTCAATTCCCAGCAACCACATGGTGACTCACAACCATCTACATTGAGATCTGATGCCCTCTTCTGGCCTGCAGGCATATATGCAGGCAGAACACAGTATACATAATAAATGAATGAATGAATAAATAAATATTTAAAACAAAGACAAAAAGCTTAGCGTCCATGTAAAAATGAGTATGGCTGATCCCCAGTACTCCCTCTCAACAAAAGAAATATGTGGGTGATAAACATACTGTTTTGGTAACAATTATGCTTTATTGCAAAGATATTTTTCTGGGGGTTGCTATGTCCCCTTTTGTTCCTTAATATCTGTTGGGTGTTTCTACTCCACTTTTGCCTTTTTGGCTTCCAAGTAAATGACACAGAGACACTAATTTATTAATAAGTTGTTGGTACTATGCTGGGCAGATTCTGAGCTATATTAATCCTTCCACACTGTTAAAACCCACATACATGTCCATCACTTGTTAATTTAATACCTTCTTGGTTACTTCTGCTCCATCTGTCTGTCCTCAGGGTGAACTTCTCTTGGCCTCTTGCTCCTGGTCCATCCTGACTAATGGGAACCTCCTCTTCCTCCTCTCTTCTCCTTCTTTCTCCCTCTTCTTCATGGTCTCTCCTGAGAACCCTCACTTGATCTTGAGTCCTGCCTATCCTCTCTGGCCAGTGATGGCCAATCAGGGATTACTGGGGAACTTTTTTTTTGGTTTTTTGAGACAGGGTTTCTCTGTGTATACCTGGCTGTCCTGGACTCACTTTGTAGACCAGACTAGCCTGAACTCACAGAGATCCGCCTGCCTCTGCCTCCCTAGTGCTGGGATTAAAGGCATGCACCACCACGCCCAGCAATTGCATACAGCTGTGAACTCCCCTGTGAGTGCTGGGATTTGAACCCAGGTCCTTTGGAAGAGCAGTCAGTGCTCTTAACCACTGAGCCATCTCTCTAGCCCAATGGGGAACATTCTTTACAGCACATTGGCTAATACATTCCCCAATATCTGGTTGCAGTCTGGACAGGGGCACAGAACTCAGCTTCTGAATATACCGTGCACAAGACTAAGCCCAACAATGCTTCTTATTAATCATCACTGCAGTACTGAGGCTCCTAGCTTCAGTAACCTGAAGAAAGAAGATGCATACCTGAGTTCTGTCATTGTTCAAACATTTATTTAATTTCATTTTAATCTCATTCTGGTTCATAAAGGTTTAGGTTTGTTCAGATTTGTGTGTGTGTGTTCTGAATGTGTATTCCTCTACAAATTGTAGTGTAAAACTTTTTTTTTTAATTATTTATTTTTATCTTATGTCCATTGGTGTTTTGCGTGCATGTATCTCTGTATGAGGGTGTCAGATCCTGGAGTTACAGACAGTTGTGAGCTGCCATGTGGGTGCTGGGATTTGAACTCGGGCCCTCTGGAAGAGCAGTCAGTACTCTTAACTGCTAAGCCATCTCTCTAGCCCTGTAAACTTTTTTTAAAATTTTTTTGTTTATTATGTATACAGTATTTGCTCTACATATATGCCCAGGCAGATCTCAATGTAGATGGCTGTGAGCCACCATGTGGTTGCTGGGAATTGAACTCAGGACCTTGGGAAGAACAGCCAGTGCTCTTAACCTCTGAGCCACCTCTCCAGCCCCCCTGTAAACTTTTTTAAAAGGTAATATTATAGGGGCTAGAGGGTGGCTCAGTGGCTAAGAGCACTTGCTGCTCTTGTAGAGACCCAGATTTGGTTTCTAGTCCCGACGTGGTGGCTCACACCTGGCTGTAACTGCACCTTCTGGGGATCCCAGACCTCTTTTGGCCTTTGTGGGCAGCAGCCACACACATGGTGACTCATTATACATGAAGGTGAACATCCCCCCACACACACACAAAACTTTAAAAAAAAAGAAAAAGATAACATGACACTAGTTTGTGTATTTTTGAGGGGAGAAAAACCATTCAGTGAGGCAGTAAGTGCCTTTCCTGTTGGTGCTCTGTGCTTCACCAGGACCTTGGGGACAGTGGCAATGGGAGAGCAGTGCTGAGCAGGCCCAGTGCAGGCTGCTCCAGTCAGTGTTAGGAGTTCACAGCCTCCTGGTGTGACTGACCTGCTTGAGGGCCTTTCTCTCCTTGCCTTCCTTCTTTTCCTGGCAGTCTCATAGTATTGCCACGCATTTATTTTTCTTTTGCCTAATCAAAAGCAGACAGTGGTTCATCACATGATGAAATGGAGTCCTTCACCTGATACACCTATTGAAGTCCTGTCTAACCTGTTATTCTAGTCCACTGGGCTTGTCTTATGTGGATTTGTCATAGTGCCTCTTTGTTGATAACTCCGTCTGCTTTCCCTCTTTGAAGTGTGTTCAGTTCAAACAGGGCCAGGCACTATTTATTTTTAAATATTTATTTTTATTTTTAATTACATGTCTGTGTCTGTGTGGGTATGTACATATGAGCTCAGATGCCTTCAGAGGCCAGAGGCTTTAGATGGCCTGTGGCTGGAGTCCTGTAAGAGCAGAGAACCATCTCTTAAAAGCTCAGCCTTCTCTGAGGTCTTTTAAAAGCACATACCAGGTCTTTGTTTTTGTTTTGTTTTGGAAACCTTGACTGTCCTGGAATTCACTGTTTAGACCATGCTGACCTTGAACTCACAGAGATTCAGCAAGGCATTGTTTTTTGGTTTTGAGACAGGTTTTTTGGTTTGTTGTTTTATTTTGGAGACCAGGTCTCACTATGTAACCCTGGCTAGTCTAGAACTCTGTAGACCAGGCTGGGTTTGAACTCAGAGAGATCCACTTGCTGCTGGACGTGGTGATGCATGGGAGGCAGAGACTGGCCTTGAACTCACAGAGATCCACCTGCCTCTGCCTCCCAAGTGCTGGGATTAAAGGCGTGTGCCACCATACCCGGCAAAACCATATTTTTTTTAAAGAAACAATATTTATTATTAGCATGTGCAGAGCAGCTGCACATTCTACAGCACACATATGGAGGTCCGAGGAAAATATTCCGGCTTTATGTGGATTAACTCAGGTCACTAAACTTGCTCCACAAGCATCTACCCAGTGAGCCATCTCACCCAATTGTTTTGTAACTTGTCTCACTTAGCATGTTTTTGATATGTAACATACATCATATTTTCATTATTTTTATGGCTGAATAATACTTAAAGTATGTGCCTCATTTCATTTAGGTTTTTTTGGGGTATTACTCTTAGGAATAATGTCTGTTCTAGTCTTGACTTTCATTTCTTTGGGGAGAATTCCTAGACATGAAGCTAGTGACTTTATATTCACCTTCACAAGGAGCCGTCGCCTGTTTTCCACAGTGATTGCACCATTTGCCTTTTTAGCAGTAATGAGGTTCTGTTTTCTCCCACTTCTTGCTCAGTCTTGTTTTCCATCTTTTTTTTTTTTTAAGATTTATTTATGTATACAGTGTTCTGCCTGCATGTATGCCTGCAGGCCAGAAGAGGGCACTGATCTGTTGTAGATAGTTGGGAGCCACCATGTGTTTGCTGGGAATTGACTCAGGGCCTTTGGAGGAGCAGAAGCACTCTCTTTTTTTTTTTTGGTTTTTTCGAGACAGGGTTTCTTTGTGTAGCCCTGGCTGTCCTGGACTCACTTTGTAGACCAGGCTGGCCTCGAATTCGCAAAGATCCACCTGTCTCTGCCTCCCAAGTGCTGGGATTAAAGGTGTGCGCCACCACCGCCCGGCTCAGAAGCACTCTTGTAACCTCTGAGCCATCTCTCCAGCTCTGTTCTCCATCTTTTGACAGAGGTGGGACCGTGGCCATGAAGTGGCAGCTCAGGGTGTTCTGGTCTGCATTTCCCTGGTGACCAGTGTGTTGATCAGGCTTTCATGTGCTTTTAGTTGTTTGTTGTCTTTGGAGAAGTGTCTGTTCAGATCCTTTGACCATCTAACGCTTAGAGTCTGGTAGAGTTGTGCAGGTGTCATTGGCTTTGTGTGTTTGTTCTTTTCAGGTGTTTGATGTTAATGCACCTCTGCCTCTACAGAAGGAACAAGAAATCAAAGAATCCACTTATTCACTTGGCTATGACCACACCTTGACTTCATCAAGTACACAGACTGTATCCCAGTGCCAGCTCCCTGCTGTACACATAGAACAGACAGCACAGGCTCCAGACACTGGTAAAACCCCTGCATATATTCTGTGTGAGTACGACATGCTAACTCAGAGCTTTACATGAGTCCCTCTATAGCTCTTCTGAAGATCAGACAGTAACAGGTAATCAGCTAAGTGAACGAGAGTCTGCAGTGACCGTACATCTGTAGCCTCGTCTCTTTAGTGTTCCTCTGGTTAGTCACATTTACCTACTAATTTAACTTTTAAGGTTTTTTGTTTGTTTATTTTTGTTTTTCTGAGACAGGGTTTCTCTCTGTATCCCTGGCTATGCTGGAACTTGCCTTGTGGACCAGGTCAGGCTTGAACTCATAGAGATCTATTTGCCTCTGTCTCCAGAGTGCTGGGATTAAAGGCGTGTGCCACTGTACCTAGCCCTTGAACTTTTTTCTTTTTCTTTTTTTGAGATAAGGTTTCTCTGTGTAACAAGTCCTGGCTGTCCTGGACTTGCTTGTTAGACCAGGCTGCCCTCAAACTCACAGAGATCCGCCTGCCTCTGCCTCCCGAGTGCTGGGATTAAAGGGGTGCAGCACCACGCCCGGCTGCACTTTTTTCAAGAAAAAAACTTTTTTAAGATTTATTTTTTGGCTTGAGGCCAGCTTGGTTTACCAGGCAACTCCAGGACAGCTAGGGCTTGTTTCGCAGAGAAACTCTGTCTCAGGGGAAAAAAAAGATTTATTTTTTAAGTTTCTGGATATTTTGCTGGCATGTATGTCTGATACCCTCAGAAGACAGAGAAGGTGTCAGAGCCCCTGGAACTGGAGTTACGGATGATTGTGAGCCATCACCTGGGTGGTGGGAAGAGGACCCTGGTTCCTGCAAGAGAAACAAGGGCTCTTAACTGTTTAGTTATCTCTCTAGTATCTTGAACTATTGTTTTAAAGGCCAATTTTGTGTGTGTGTGTGTGTGTGTGTGTGTGTGTATGCCACATATGTATAGAGGCCAGAATAGGGCATTGGATCTCTTTGAGCTGGAATTTCAGGCAGCTGTGAGCTGCCTGACGTGGGTGCTGGGGGTCCCCTGAAAGAACGGCAAGTGCTCGTAACTGCTGAGCCATCTCTCCAGTGCCCAGTGTGAACTTAGAAGAGGCAGAACTTCACTGGCTCCTATTTTTAAGTCTTTGCTTGGGTTATGTAGACAGTGGCTGAGTATGTAGACGGGGCCAGTCCGCACGCTCCAGTGAAGATTTTGAAGCTATTGTGTTACCCTGTCAGTAACAGATGATGGCTCTTGCAGAAAATAAAGACTGATGTGAGAAGATAAATGCTGTTGTACCATTAGCTCAAAAAAATGGGACAGTTTCAATCTTTTAAAACTGTTTTGAGAGCTGGGCATGGTGGTGCATGCCTGTAATCCCAGCACTCAGGAGGCAGAGGCAGGTGAATCTCTGGCCAGCCTGGTCTACAGAGTGAGTCCAGGACAGCCAGGGCTGTTACACAGAGAAACCCTGTCTTGAAACACTAAACCAAACCAAACAAAAAAACTGTTTTGAATAATGAAAAGCATAGATAACGTTCCTTTTTAAAAATTGTGTGTGTGTGTTGCCTTCCTTCTTAGTACAGAAGCACTGGTAGCTTTGTTGTGTTGGTATTGCAGCCCTTGATGTGCTGACGGGTGAGCTGAGTCTCTGAGTGCTTTCTTCAGTGGTGAAGAGTGTTGAGTGGAGATCCTAGATCTTTCTGTGGTGCTCATTCTGTTGTTACCATATTGATGAAACATAGGGCATTTCACATAAGAGATTCTTAGTGATAGGCCTTCTCAATTTTGAATTCTAATAAGGTTTGAATTCTAGTAAGGTTACAATTCAAGTACGTAGCTCAGCTAAGTGCTTATCTAACATACAAGATGTCCTAGGTTTCATCTTCAGCAGTGGAATGAACTGTGTAATCCCTGCATTTGGGCGCTGGACACGGCAAGAGTTAGAGGAGGTTCCTTTTATCTCTGCTTACATGACAAGGTCAAGACCAGCCTGGGCTACATGAGACCCAAAAAAAAAAGATTAGGATTAATTTTCTTTTACTCCTTGATCTGGAATATTTAGCTTAATACTTTTATTTGTGGTAAAATATATATAAATAAATTTTTTTTCCCTTGGGATGTCTCATTATGTAGCCCTAGTGGTTGGGAACTTGCAGTGTACACTAGGTATGTGGTCTCAAGCTCAGAGAGATTCACTTGTCTCTGTCTCCAGGTGCTGATATTAAAGGCATATACATCACCACACATGGCATCTTTTTTTTTTTTTATATTTTTACACATAGAGTTCTATGATATTACATCTGAACTGTTGTGCATTTGTCACTTCATCCCTCAGGGTTATAACTGTGTATCTTTTTATCACTAACTCCTTTTTGTGTCCCACTGGTCCCAGAATCAACCATTCCACTTTATAACTTTGATTTGACTGCTCTGGCTACCTCATGTAAGTGGGCATCATATATTTGTTCTGTTTTATATATTTGGTGTATAAATTTAATATAACCCCTTTAGGATTCATTCATACTGTGACATGTACCAGATTTTTCCCCTCTATAACCGAGTAATGTTCTGATTCTCATATATGCTCATATATCATAAGTATGTTTTTAAAAGGAAGAAAATATATGTTAGAGGTTTTGATAGATGTGTGTGTATTGATAATATGGGGCCTTTATTACCATTTAACTCTTGGATTCTAAATTGTTTTCTCTCAAGCTGCAGGCTACCATCCTGATGGAACTGTTCAAGTAAGCAATGGCAGTCTTGCCTTTTACCCAGCACCCACGAGTGTGTTTCCCAGACTTGCTCAGCCGCTTGTCAGTAGTCAGGAGTCCGTGAGAGGATGTGCACGTGGAGGGAGGCTGCAAATGAGTCCCTGTCAGTCTCCTGGAGGCTACAAAGGTATGCTTTGAATCTGGTGTGCCAAAGTTTTTAATGTTTATATTCACATGGTTCGGACTGGACTCAGTTTTGACTTTTCTCTGTTCATTTTGTCATTCTCATTTATAATTGTGTATTAATAAATAATAGAGTACTTCAAAAATCTTTTACTTATTTTTATTTATATTTTTCCTTAATGTAAGTTCACCGTATGTATGCAATGCCTGCAAATGCCAGGAGAGAATGTCAGATCTACAGCTGTGAGCTGCTATGTGGGTGTTGGGGGTCTCAGCCCTGGTTCTCCGCAAGAAAGCGTGCGGTCATTTCACTAGGACTAGTGCTCAGGGCCCTCAGGGCAGACTCACCCTTATGTACTGAAGAAGGGAGGTTGGTCAGCTTACTTTTCAAGGGGGATATTGATTTTCATATTTGAATGGTATTTTTTATTTTACTGATTAATTTAACTCTTAAAATATGACATAATTTGATAGGCTCATTTTCAGGTTACTTTCAAACTATATTGCAGATAAGAACAAGAGAATTTGAGTCCACATACTGGACTCCTAGGATTTATTTATGGTTCCAAGTATTGTGGCAGTTTGATAACTCTCAAAAGCACTTGATGCTGAGGTTTTTAAGTACATAACTATGTTTTTCCCATCTTTTCCCAGCTCCAACCTGTGTTTCAGCGGTATTATTATAAAGTCAACAGAAAATGCTGTGTATGCTGGTTTATCATTTTAACCCCAGCACTTGGGAGGCAGAGGCAGGCGGATCTCTGTGAGTTCAAGGCCAGCCTGGTCTACAAAGTGAGTCCAGGACAGCCAGGGCTGTTACACAGAGAAACCCTGTCTCAAAAAACCAAAAAAAGAAAATTAAAAAAAGGTCATATTGTGGGTGATATTCTTGGAGTCTGCTTTTGTTTTGTTTTTTCGAGACAAGGTTTCTCTGTGTATCCCTGGCTGTCCTGGACTCACTTTGTAGACCAGGCTGGCCTTGAACTCACAGAGATCTGCCTGCCTCTATCTCCTGAGTGCTGGGATTAAAGGCGTGCACCACCAACACCAAGCCCGGTATGGAGTCTGCTTTAAGTTGTTAAAGTAGCCAGTGTTTCTCCATTAGCCCTGTTCAAAGGCAAGAAGGAAAGACCAAGACCATAAATTTTGAATGTTAATTATGGAAATGGAAAACACAGTAGTAAAATTTTATATTCTGAAAAGACAAAGAAGACTATATCTATGGTGACATTGTAAGATCTGTCTAATTCTCTCCTCTAGTTTAATTAAAAAAAAAAAAAGATTTATTTATTTATTTATTAATTATGTATACAGTGTTCTGCCTGCATATATGCCTGCAGGCCAAAAGAGGGCACGGATCTCATTATGAGGTCATGGTGGTCTGTGAGCTACCATGTGGTTGCTGGGAATTGAACTCAGGACCTCTGGAAGAGCAGCCAGCAGAAGCATTCTTAACCTCTGAGTCATCTCAGCCCTCTAGTTTAACTTTTAAAGCCAAAGACTCTAGTGAACTTCATTTCCCATCATTCTGTGTATGCTGTTTGTGTTTCCCTAGGATTTGATAGTTATAGAGGACCTCTTTCAGCTTCCAATGGGAATTACAGCTGCCAGTTGCAGCTGCCACGTAGAGAATTTGCTGGAACACCTTACTCTCAAAGGGTAAGTAGGAATAGTTGTTGCTACTAAATTGTGGAACAGTTTTGGATGCTGATGAACATTTTCCTATCATCAAGGGAGGATGGAATTTAAAAGGACCATATTCATGTTCACATAATCTCACATACTCTTCCACATTATAGAAAAGGCTTCAGAGGCCAACTTCCTTGTTTGTGGTCACATAGCAAGCAAATGGGATAAAAATTGGATTGCTTTTTTTTTTTTGGTTTTTCGAGATAGGGTTTCTCTGTGTAGCCTTGGCTGTCCTTGACTCACTTTGTAGACCAGGCTGGCCTTGAACTCACAGAGATCTGCCTGCCTCTACCTCCCGAGTGCTGGGATTAAAGACGTGCACCACCACGCCCAGCAATTACAGCTGTGAACTGCCATGTGGGTGCTGGGATTTGAACCCCAGTCCTTTGGAAGAGCAGGCAGTGCTCTTAACCGCTGAGCATCTCTCCAGCCCCGGATTGCATTTTTTTTTTTTTAAACTTCAGAGCCTGTGTTTGTTTTGTTTTTTTTTTGGTTTTTTGAGACAGGGTTTCTCTGTGTAGCCCTGGCTGTCCTGGACTCAATTTGTAGACCAGGCTGGCCTCGAACTCGCAAAGATCCGCCTGCCTCTGCCTCCCAAGTGCTGGGATTAAAGGCGTGCGCCACCACTGCCTGGCAAGCCTGTGTTTCTTAATGTTACTAAATTGCCTTCAACTTAACTTACCTGTTATATATAGCAGAGTTCATCTTTACAAGTTTAACTGTTTGTTCTGATTTGGTCACTGAGCAGATTTTCTTCCTTATATATGACAAGACTAATAGGGTTTAGACTTTGCATGTTAGCAAACTTTGTAAACTTTCATGGTTTTTTTTTAGGTATACATTTGTACTATATTAGTATTTTTCTTTTAAAACTTTGTTTTATTTATGTGTGCATGCGTGTGTGCACCATGGTATGTGTATAGAGGTTACAGGACAGTTTGTAGGCATTGATTATCACTTTCTATCATGTGGTTCTGGGACTGAACTCAGTTCAGTCAGGCTTGGTGACAAGTCTTTATCGCTAAGATGTCTCACTGACCCTATTCTTCACATTTGATTTACAGACTGGGTTGTATTGAAGAATTTATGCTCTTCTTGCTTCACTGTCCCCTTTATATTAAGATGGAGGACAGAAGCAGTCCTCTGCTTCTGATTTTCCATCATTACTCAGCACTGTACTTTTCACATGGTGTTCTGTAGATGCTAATTAGTTTGTATTTTTTGTTTTTGGTGCCAAGTTAAATATTCATGTATTTATTTTAGGATAATTTCCAGCAATGTTATAAAAGATCAGGGACATCTAGTGATCTTCAGGCAAATTCAAGAGGTAAGGGTGATTACCTGCATAGATTTACCCAAAGTATGTTTGTACTTCACTGTATCCTCTATCAACTTCTCTCTAGAGCACATTGCTTTCACTATTTATGTTACATTTTTCGTTTGCTTAACCATAATTCTAATAACAATAATTTCATTATTATTATTATTTTTATTAATTCACTATTTTGTGTGTGTTTTATGTGCATGACCATGTACATGCTTGGTGGAGCCTGTGGAAATCAGAAAAGGGTGTCATATCCCCTGGAACTGGAGTTACAGATGTGGGTGCTGGGAACCAAACCCAAGTCCACTGCAAGAGCAACAAGTGCTCTTAACCATTGAGCCACCTCTCCAGAGTCCAGGATGATGGCTTTTAAAATAAACGGTACTGGTGTTAGTGTAATGATAGATGTGAATAAGCAGTGGTTAAAACATAGGGCATTGTATTTACTCACACTTGTTAAAATGAGAAGAGACCATTAAATGATTCAGTGTAATTGAAAGCTACTGAAGAGAAATTTTTCATTACTAAAGAAGGCAGCCTTTCTATTTTGAGAAAATGGCCAGAGTCCATAATACCCTTCCTCATTTTGAGCAGTGTTTCCACACAGCAGCTCTAACACTTACTTCTGGTCTGTGGTTGTGTTGGGTAAAATGTTTGCCATGAAGTATAAAGACCCGAGTTGAGACTCCTGGCATCCATGTAAAAAGCTAGTTCTGGGGCAGTTGCCTATAACCCTAGTTAGTGTTGGGGGCAGATCTCAGCGGCTTTCCAGGACATTCCATCCAGCTATTGATGAGCTCCAGGATCAGTGAGAGACTGTTTGAAAAAGTAAGGTAGAAGCTGGGTGTAGTGGTACATGCCTTTAATCCCAGTAATCCCAGGAGGCAGAGGCAGGTGGATCCCTGTGAGTTCAAGGCCAGCTTGGTCTACAAAGTGAGTTCAGGACAGCCAGAACTGACTAGAGAAACCCTGTCTTGAAAAAACAAAAATAAATAACTAACTAACTAAGGTGGAGAGGGACTGAGGAAACTACCTAATGTCAACCTCTGGACAACATATGGGCATATACATATATATGCATATGGGCACCACACCTACATGTGCACACACGCACACTCTAAAACATTATAACATTAAAGTGGAACAAGAACCAGGCATTTACCTTAGGGCTTGTCCTCCTGTCAGAGTATCTGTGAATAACTAGTAGTTGGTAGTTCTGAAAGCTGATCTTAGCTGTCTCTTAGCTAATCTTAAATTTTCTTGAGCCCTTTTATATTATTTGCTTTAGTAGATTGGTCACTGAAGAATTAAGATGAATGAGAGTTATGGAAAGAAGATAAGTAAATGCCTAAATCTGGTTTTAGTTTTTGCTAATATTAATGAGTTTTGGTAAGTTATTCAGTTTGGAGAGAAGGGTACATAATTTTCATGACCTTTAAAAAACAGAAAGCAATCAACACTATAATATGTAGGATCTTCTGGCTACATTTTTGTTGCTTTTGTTTTGGAATCTTGTGTTTCACTAACTGACTAATGTTAAATGTCCTGTCAAAGCTAAGACCTCACTGAAAAACTCACTGTTATTAATGAACAGCAGGGTGGAGCAACTCCTCTCAGGTGAGCAGCACAGAAAGAGACACTGAGATTTTAAACAGTGGAGACTCTGGGCAAGGAGACTCCCGGAGCGTGACGCCCGTGGATGTGCCAATGACAAGCCCGGCAGCCGCTATCCTGCCAGTACACGTCTATCCCCTGCCTCAGCAAATGCGAGTTGCCTTCTCTGCCGCCAGAACATCCAACCTGGCTCCTGGAACTTTAGACCAGCCTATTGTGTTTGATCTTCTCCTCAACAACTTGGGAGAGACCTTTGATCTTCAGCTTGGTAGATTCAATTGCCCAGTGAATGGCACATATGTGTTCATTTTTCACTTGCTAAAGCTGGCTGTGAATGTACCGCTGTATGTCAACCTCATGAAGAATGAGGAGGTCTTGGTGTCAGCCTATGCCAACGATGGTGCTCCAGACCATGAGACAGCGAGCAACCATGCCATTCTCCAGCTCCTCCAGGGAGACCAGATATGGTTGCGCTTACACAGGGGAGCGATTTATGGAAGTAGCTGGAAGTACTCTACATTTTCAGGCTATCTTCTTTATCAAGATTGAAATTCAGTTTAGAGTAAAAGAATGAAGTTCTCACTAGGGGATGTAAGGAAAAGTAGTCCTTGCCCTGGCGATTGACTGGTTGGGGAAAATGTTTTGTTCCTAGAGAAAGAAGGAGGTCTTTCCTTTTCTGTTTTCCTCTTTATGTGAAGACTTTGAATTGGATTGACAGTTAGCACTACTCTGCACTTTTAAACTGTTGTGTAGTCTCGCTAGTCACACAGTGAATGTGTAGTGTTTACACTTAACTCAGCTGTGTCACGGTCAGCTGACTGCCTCAACTTCAGACAAGTGACCATGCCTTGTTGTGCCTCAATAAAAGACTTGAACTGCACGTACAGTTGCTTGTGTTTGCATGAACATTTGATTGAGAGGTAAGAATTTATCTCTGACATCTCTGGAGTAATGGGTTCATGGCGCATTTATTTATTTATTTATTTATTTATTTATTTATATTTGGTTTTTTTGAGACAGGGTTTCTTGGTGTAACAGCCCTGGCTGTCGTGGAACTCTCTTTGTAGCCCAGGCTGGCCTTGAACTCACAGAGATCCACCCATCTGCCTCCTGAGTGCTGGGATTAAGCTGAGCATGGTTCTGCTGTCAGTCATTTTATTGAACAGTATCAGTTCTTCTGTAGGCATAAGGCTGTTGTGTAATTCAAATGCTGTACCACCCTGCCCAGCCAGTACAGACAGTTTTGAACTGCCATATAAGTGCCGAGCTTTGAACCTGGGTCCTTTGGAAGAGCAGCCAGTGCTTTTAGCCACTGAGCCATCTGTCCGGCCCCTATTACTCTATTCTTAGTCTCCTAAACTCATCTGGCTCCCTCTCAGTTTAAATCCCAGAGACACTTGTACTTTGTGGCTTTTCCTGCTTTGGCTGGCTCTCTCCTGATGTCTCCTTTGTAGCTGAATCTCCTGCTTCCTTCCACCCCTCACTCCTCCCCTGGAGGGCAAGAATTCCAGCCCTATTCACTCCCTTGCTCAGTGATTGGTTGTAAGCTGCTTTATTGGCATATCAGGGAACAATTGGGGAGCAGTGTTTGCACAAAATTGAGATAGGAGATTCCCAGAACAAGGACCGCAAGCAGATGTGAGGGGGTAAGAGATCAGCATTTGAATTACACAATAACCTTATAACTACAGAAGCACTGATACTGTTAAATAAATGACAGAACAGTGCTGAGAAGCAGCTCGTTCATCAGGTCAGCGGGTTCTTTCTCAAGCCTTCTGAGTCTTAAGTCTTCATCACCACACAAACAACACAGTTACAGTATTGTTGGCAGCCGGACATGGGGGTACACACCTTTAATCCCAGCACTCGGGGAGGCAGAGGCAGGCAGATCTCTTCGAGTTCAAGGCCAGCCTGGTCTACAGAGTGAGTTCAGGACAGCTAGAAACTAACTAGAGAAACCCTGTCTTGAAAAAACAAAACAAAAAAAAATTGTTGACAATTTTGTTCTCTCAGGTTATGTCCTGTAACAATAGATTTGCTGACTAAGTTGTCCCCTACCTGTCAGGAATTTTCTATGCACACCAGGCTAGCCTGGAACTTACAGAGATCTGCCTATCTCTGCCTCCCAAGTGCTTGAATTACAGGGGCACACCACTGTGTTTGGCTATTCTCTACCTTAAAAAAAAAAAAACAAACTACATGTATGTGTGTTACATGTATGCTGGAGCCTGAGGAAGTCAGAGCACTGATCCCCTGAAACTGTATTACAGGTATTTGGGAGCCACCATGTTGGTTGTGGGAACTACCAAACCAGTATGTGCTTTTAAATACTGAGCCATCTCAAGACCTCTACTCTTTACCTTTTTGAAAGAGTTTCTCCCTAACCCTGGAGCTCACTGATCTGGTTAGGCTTCTGATCAACAAGCTGATTTGTCAGTTTCCTTTTGGCACTGGGGATTTGAACTGAGATTCTAATGATTGAACAGCAAGCACTTTTCCCACTAAGGCATCTCTCCAGCCCAGATTAGGAGTTTAAAATGCTTGCTTTTTCTCTTTCTTTCTCTCTGTCTTTTTTCTTTTCTTGTTTTGTTTTTCAAGACAGGGTTTCTCTGTGTAGCCCTGGCTGTCTTGTTCTTGCTGTGTAGACCAGGCTGGCCTCGAAGTCACAGAGATCTGCCTGCCTCTGCCTCCCAAGTGGTGGGATTAAAGGTGTGCGCCACCACGCCCAGCTAAAATGCCTTCTTTAATTAGGAAATCTGTCAGAATCTTTTGGGAAAGTCTGCCCAGGGCTCATAAAAATGCTCTCACCAGGCATGGTGATGCAGAGCCCTGCTGAGCTAGGCCCTTTAGAATAGAGGTGCTCCAACTGCCTGTAACTCCTGTTCCAAACAATCTGACAGACATACATGTAGTCAAAACACCAATATATATACAATAAAAATAAATTATTAAAAAAGAATAGAGGTGCTCAAACCATAAGTTAAATAACATTCACTGAGAGAGTACTTAACATGGTTTTTTTGTTTGTTTGTTTTGTTTTGTTTTTGGTTTTTCGAGACAGGGTTTCTCTGAATATCTCTGGCTGTCCTGGACTCGCTTTGTAGACCAGGCTGGCCTCGAACTCACAAAGATCCGCCTGCCTCTGCCTCCCAAGTGCTGGGATTAAAGGCGTGCGCCACCACCGCCCGGCTTTAACATGGTTTTAAAGTGAGATTTTTGTTGTTTTTGATTAGATAAGATCAAGTGCATTCTAGATGTTGTGGCCACAGACTGTTGTTGAGATGGGGTCTCATATATCCTAGGCTGGCCTCTAGACTTTCTGTTTCTACCCATTCAGTGGTGGTATTATAGACTTGCACCACCATGACTGGATGTAGGCAGTTTTTAGGT
Organism: Lophiomys imhausi; assembly: GCA_907164525.1. Lineage (NCBI taxonomy): Eukaryota > Metazoa > Chordata > Mammalia > Rodentia > Muridae > Lophiomys > Lophiomys imhausi. The sequence goes on along the minus strand of CAJQZJ010031946.1, from coordinate 9,983,899 downwards.
CTGGGCTATTAGCTCTCATTTTCTCAATACCATGTGAACTACTAATAGCCTCGTACATGAGCTGCTGTCCACAGATGAGGTGGAAAGCCGTGTGATATTCTGTTTGGATGGCTAAGGTGTTAAATCTTTGAAAAGCCACAGTGGCAGTGCCTAGATAAACATTGCTTTGGTGTTTTAAGCTGTAACCGTGCAGTTATTCTCACCCTGAGCCATATCCCGTCAGGGACATCCCTGGGTATAGAGCCGACGTTTGATGACTTTACTGATTTACTCCCTTCTCACACCAGCCCCTGTGAGTGAGGATGCGCGTTTTCCAGTTACTCACTGGAAATCTCTAGTTGAAGAAGCTATAGCGCTCAGCTGGCAAATGTAGAAGCAGCCTCTGTAACCCTGTCCACCTTGCCTTGGGGTAGTGACTTCCCAGAGGTCATCAAAGCTCGACTTTTACAATCACTCTTGCCTTCCCAGAGTTACAGTTTTGTCCCTATTGAGCTGTGCAGTCCTGTTGACTCTGCCCGTGAGGTGTTGTTGCTCAGGGTGGAGTTTCTCATCCATGTTCTTGCTGTGGCTACCCTGCTTCAGACCTCCTCACTCTAGCCTTTACTCCTTTTCTTCACTCAGTACTTACTGATTGCTTTTGCAACATACAGTGTGAGACTGTGTCAGACAGGGTAAGGTCGCTTTTCCGTTACTGGGCATGTCTGCTTATCTCAGTAAGTCCTCATTATAGCTCTTGGACAGGATAGTAAGATCAACAAACTGAGGGCATCTGTAAATTAGATACTCCTTTATGCAAGCCAATACAAAAAACAGGAGCCGGGCGTGGTCGCATACGCCTTTAATTCCAGCACTGGGGAGGCAGAGGCAGGTGGATCTCTGTGAGTTCAAGGCCAGCTTGGTCTGAAATCGAGTCCAGGACAGCCAGAGATACACAGAGGAACCCTGTCTCTAAAAACTAAGAAGAAAATATTTCAGACTTGCCTCTAGGCCAATTAGATAGTCACTTTTGAGGTTGCCCCTTTCCAGATGACCTCAGCCTGAGTCAAGTTGATAAAAGGCTAGCCAGCATATTGAGTCTGCCCAAAAGGTAGGAAAAAACTCAGGGTAAAATTGGCTTTTAAGTTATGTATTTTAAATATATATTAAGAGACAATTGTGGGATCACCTGTAGTTGTAAGAAATAAAATGGATTCCATGAAGTTTTACCCAGTTTTCTTTCACAATAACATCTTGTAAAACTATAGTCCAATACTACAGCCAAGATGCCAATACTGATAAGACATTTTCATCATCACAGAATCCGCAGGTTACATTTTTAAAAAGCATTTATTGCCGGGTGTGGTGGCGCATGCCTTTAATCCCAGCACTTGGGAGGCAGAGGCAGAAGGATCTTAGTTCAAGGCCAGCATGGTCTACAAAGCAAGTCCAGGACAGCCAAGGCTATGCAGAGAAACCCTGTCTCAAAACAAAAAACCCAAATCATTTATGTATGAGTGGTCTATTTGTATGTATGTATGCATGCATGACAGAAGAGGGCATGAGCCACCATGTGTGTGCTAGGAATTGAACTCAGGACCTCTGGAAGAGCAGACAGTGCTCTTAACCTCTTAGCCATCTCTCCAGCCCCTCAGGTTACATTTTTATAGCTGCATCCAGTTTCCCTGGAGTCCTCTCCCATGTTAGCCCTTTGACCAGTTTTTAAGGAATTATATAGACAATCCACATCATTTAAGTTTGGTTCTCTCCCTGTAGTTCTCTGCACATTTCTTGAAATTGCTGTGTTTCATTGTGTCTTAGTTCCTTTCTGTTTCTGTGATAAAATACTCTGACAAAAGCAACTTGGGGGAAAAGATTTATTTGAGTTCACAGTTCCAAGTTACAGCCCATGCTGCGGGGAGTCAGCAATAGGAGCTGAAGTGTCTGGTCACATCACATCCATCATCAGGAAGCAAAGAGGGGGAGGGCATATGGTCTGTATAGTGTGCAGGGCTCTCCACCTCAAGGATAGTCCCCACAGAAATACACATCCGAAGGCTAGCCTAATCTAAACAGTTCCTTGTAGAAATAAGAGCTTTTCTATGCCCATTCCATCTCCCAAAGAAATGTGAATGGAGACCTATTTAATTTATTCAACAAACTATAAGCACTATAGCTGGGCAGATACTTTACTCTTCTGATCCGACTATGCTGGCTGGACTACTTCCCAGCCACGTGCCTGTTACTTGCCATCCTACTCTTGTCCTGGTTGGCTCTGCCATGCGTTTCCTCATGGCCCATCATCTTGTTCATGGCAACCTCCCCTTCTCTTTCTACCTGGGACCCCTGGTTGGGATCAGGAGTCTTGTTTTCCTGTCTCAGTGTTATATAAAGAATGTTCTCTATCATCTCTGAGTGGCTAATAAAAAGCTGAACAGCCAATGACTGGGCAGAAGAGACAGGAAATTCTTTAATAATCATTGACAGTGCCCATGTCTGAACTGCAGCCAGAACTTGAGTTACAGATATCAGCATCTGAATACACAGTACATAAGTCTGTTCCTCATTGAAATTTTCTTCCCCAGTAATTGTAAATCATTCTGTATGTAGAACTCAGATCACCCACTGATGGACAACTGGAATGTGTCCAGGTTTAGGCTGTAAGAAATACAGTGCTGCCGGGCGGTGGTGGCGCACGCCTTTAATTCCAGCACTTGGGAGGCAGAGGCAGGCAGATCTCTTGAGTTCGAGGCCAGCCTGGTCTACAAAAGTGAGACCAGGACAGCCAGAGCTGTTACACAGAGAAACCCTGTCTCGAAAAACCAAAAAAAAAAAAAAAAGAAAAAAAAATACAGTGCTGTCCACACCCGAGTACAGGTTTTCTTTTGTTTTTTTTTTTTTATTATGTATAGTGTTTTCTGTCTGCATGTATGGCTGCAGGCCAGAAGAGGGCATCAGATCACATTGTAGAAGGTTGTGAGCCACCATGTGTTTGCTGGGAATTGAACTCAGAACCTCTAGAAGAGCAGTCAGTGCTCTTAACCTCTGAGCCATCCCTCTGGCCCTCATTTTTCTTTTTATCCCAGACATGGTTTCTGTGCCAACCATGGCTGTCCTGGAACTCACTTTGTGGCTGAGAAGTAGTCAAGCCAGCATAGTCGGATCAGAAGAGTAAAGTATCTGCCCAGCTATAGTGCTTATAGTTTGTTGAATTAAATAGCTCTCCATCTCATTTCTTTGGGAGATGGAATGGGCATAGAAAAGCTCTTATTTAATGTGTACAACAACTGTGTGGATTAGGCTAGCCTTTGGCCTGCAATCCACAGAGATGCCTCTGCTTGAGTGCCGGGGTCACACTGCATTAATGTGTGCACTGCCACTCCTGGTTCTATGTGCAAATTCTCTATAGCACTGAGCTCTGCTCGAGGGCAAATGCTGAGAAGTACAACTGCTAGCCCATATGCTGGTCCCATGTTTTATTTTTTATAAAGAAACTGATGAATTATTTTCCATAGTGGCTGTACTAATTGGCCTTCCAACCACCAGTATAAACACTTCTCTATCTTTAGCAGTATTCAGTGGCACCACTGTTTTTGATCTCCTTTCTTTATATTTAAATAACTGTCATCAAGTCATTAGCCTACTCAATCTTTTTTTTTTTTTTATTCATTTATTTTTCCTTAAAAAAAAAGCCAGGTGTGGTGGCACACATCTTAATCCCAGCACTTGGGAGGCAGAGGCAGGTGGATCTCTGTGTGTTCCAGTTCAAGGCCAGCCTGGTCTACAAAGCAAGTCCAGGACAGCCAGGGCTATTACACAGAGAAACCCTGTCTCAAAAAACAAAAAAAAGACTTAAAACTGGGCTTGGTATCGCACGCCTTTAATCCCAGCACTCTGGAGGCAGAGGCAGGCTGATCTGTGAGTTCAAGGCCAGCCTGATCTACAAAGTGAGTCCAGGACAGTCAAGAATACAGAGAAACCCTGTCTCAAAAAACCTTAAAAAATTTTTTATGTATATTGATTGGTGTTTTGACTGCATTCATGACTGTGTGAGGGTGCTGGATCTCTGAAACAGGAGTTACAGACAGTTGTGACCTGCTATGTGGGTGCTGGGAATTGAACCCAGGTCCTTTGGAAGAGCAACTAGCGTTCTTAACTGCTGAGCCTTTTCTTCCAGTCCTAAACAATCTTCTTTAATGAGAAGGAACATGCGTGGCCACCACACCTGGCCAAAAAATTTTTTTCCCTGGTTTCTGGTGTTTTGTTTTTTTTTTTGGTTTTCCGTACAGGGTTTCTCTGTGTAACAGCCCTGGCTGTCCTGCACTTGCTTTGTAGACCAGGCTGGCCTCGAACTCAGAGATCTGCCTGCCTCTGCCTCCTGAGCGCTGGGATTAAAGGCGTGTGCCACCACGCTGGACTCAAAATGTTTTAAAAAAACTAAAATATCCCAGTTTTTTATTTTTACCAATGAAGACTCAGGAGCTAGATGCTGGAATGAAAACCTGCTGGCTCAAGAGAGGCAGAGAAAGCACCCAGCTGATCTTCCTATTCAGCTGAAAACTCTAGAGGGAAAAGCCCAGAGCTAAAATGCTAAAAGCCAAAAACTAAAAAAGCTCAGAACCTAGAGGAAGAAGCCTTGAAGGAGAAAACCCAAAGGAAGAACTCCTAGCTCTTTCTCCATGCTGTTTTTTACCCCTCAGCTCAATGTCCCTCTTTCTGTTTAATCCCTGTCAGCTGGTTTCTTGCTCCACTTTTTCACCTAGGGTGAACTTCATTTAATCCTGTAAACAGAAACCTCTTAGATTGAAGGTGTGTTCTAGAGCAGATGCACATCACAGATTCTTGTTTACAGTAAACACAAACCTCTAGGATTAAAGACTGAGCCATCCCACAATTAGAAACAGGTTTTACAATTCAAAATCTTGAGGTTCACAATGGGATCAACTATTCTGTAACAGGTAGACATGTAGGCATTTGGAACACATTTAGTTTAAGAGAATGTGGTTAGAATGTTGTCACTTGTCTGTTACATTGATTCTTTTGCTGTGAAGAGAGACAACATGACCACAGCAATTCTTATAAAGGAAACATTTAGTTGGGGGCTTGCTTACAGTTTTAGAGGGCTAGTCCATTATCATCATGGCAGTGAGCTTAGCAGGCATGGTCCTGGAGAACAGTTGAGATTTACATCCTTGTCTGCAGACTGAGAGAATGAGGCTGGGTCTGAAATGGGTTTTTGAAATCTCAAAGCTCACACACTTCCTTCAATAAGGCCTCACTTCTCAATCTTTTCTAATCCTATCAAACACTTACTACTAAGGAAATTGCTTCCGTATAGGAGTTTGATAAGATAAAACTCAGGGGCTTGGAGAGATGGCTTAGCGGTTAAGAACACTGACTGTTCTTCCAAAGGACCAGGGTTCAAGTCCCAGCACCCACATGGCAGTTCACAGTTGTCTGTAATTGCCGGGAGTGTTGGCACATGCCTTTAATCCCAGCGCTCAGGAGGCAGAGGCAGGCGGATCTCTGTGAGTTCAAGTCAGTCTGGTCTACAAAATGAGTCCAGGACAGCCAAGGCTACATAGAGAAACCCTGTCTCAAAAAACCAACTCCCCCAAACAAAAAACCCACGGGAATGTTATGGGAATATGTTTTCATTTTAACCCAGTTTTGGAGATAGGAGCTGTTTGCAGCAGCTGACTATGACTTGCCTCATGCTCTGTCAGGCATGGTTTTGCTAGCTGCAGATAGTTCCTTCAGTGTGTGACATTTGGAATTCTGGGGATTTTTCAGAGGATATAAATGCTAGAGCCCAGATAGGGTTGGTTGGTGGTGGTTTGCTGTAGGTTGCAGTTTGTCAAATAGTCATGTGGAAAGAAAAGAGAAGAAATTAGATATCCTGATGGGGAAGATCAGACTTGTTTGGAGGAGCTCCTCGCCCCTCATCATCAGGAAGTAGTGAAACAATGATGTCGCCCCCTTCCCTCTATCCTTTTTTCTCTGTTTAGTGTTAGTGGGTGTGGCTGATTGGAGCTAGGTAGTTGGGTTAATTTAGGTGAGCTAGTTGAGAGTCTGCCCAGCTAAGGCCTAAGCATTGAAACATTTAAAGGTCTTAAAAGGTCTTGGTGTATTTATTTTATGGGGGTAAGGGCTGCCCTGAGTTTCAGGCCTTTTTACTTGGAGACTTAAGTTTCAGGCCTTTTTACAACAGTGGAAAAGGATGGAAGAGAGAAAGGAACCCACAAAGCCAAACTATTGAGCCAAAACAATGGTTACAAAGGCCAGAAGCGGGGGAACACCTGCTTGAAGCATGAATGGAAAGAAAAGAGGAATAGGGAGTGAAGAGCATTCTTTGCAACAAAAGCTGAAAAAAGAATTCACATTAAAGTTCTAAAGTGTTTCCTTTTTTTTTTTCTTTCCAGGCTAGTGATCCTCCCACCCCAGCCTCCTCTGCAGCAAGGACTGTTTAAAACTGAGACTGAGTTAATGGGGAGATAGGGCTTTCAGGGATCCTGCTTGGGGTTTAATAATAAAGGCATGGTGATATCTATATAGTCTAAGGGGCAGTTCCTCAGCTACCCATCCAGTCATCAGTTCTTTATCAAAAGCCACACTCATGGACTGGAGAGAGGACTCAGGGTAAGAGCACTGGCTGCTGTAACCGAACTTTTTAAAGTTATTAAGTATTTCTTTATTGATAACTATTCACTTATAACAAATACCAACAATTTATTAACTATTAACCCTACAAATTCCTACAACCCTTTTAACCTAACCACTAAACCTATTGATAACTATTACAACTATTTTCCTAACCTTTTAGAAGGATACAGTCTCTGGGGCAGGTCCTCAGTTGTCAGGAACACAGTCTCTGTGGTAGACCCTTTAATGCACTTTTTTCTTGGCTATCGCAGTCTCACCTTAAACAAGGCTTGAAGCTTTCTTCTCTCTGGGAGACCTCAGCTGTCTGTAAGCCAACTTATTTCCTTTGTATCAGCAATTCTGCCGCTCTGCCTCAGTCCTCAATCCTTAAAGCTGGCCACAGTTTTGTTTAGGCCACTGTTCGGACAGGTCAAACCCCTCTAGGCAAAAGCTGAGCCACAGGGTTTAGTCCTTGGCCTTTTGCTGTCTTGCTGAGGCTTTCTCTGTTCACCAGCTTCTTTCTGCCTCAGGGAGATCTGGCCATCAGTTCGCTAGCACTTTCTCCATCAGGACTCTCTAGCATCTGAGCTCTCTAGCGTGGGGGTCTCTTTGGCTCCATACACTTGTTCTTAAATAGGATCGCTCCGTGTTCCACCTGTTTCAGCTTAATTTGGGCTCCGCCCACTTAGCAGCTGAAAACAATGCCAGGTCATAGTCTTTCCTTGTTTCACCTGGCTTCAACCTTGTTTTTCAGTCCATTAAGTCTCCTGTTTATTTCTTGTTTTCACCTGACTTCATCCTTGTTTTTCCACAAGCTGATAGGCTAATCACTCACAGCCAAGTTGATCTTCATGCCCCGAATTAAGAGACTATCGGAAACCCCTAGACATTTTCTAAATCTAATTTAATTAATCTAACTCCCTACAGGCTGTTCTTCCAGAGGTCCTGATTTCAATTCCCAGTAACCACATGGTGGCTCACAGCCTTCTATATTGAGATCTGGTGCCCTCTTCTGGCCTGCAGGCATACATGCAGGGTTAGGCGTTCATGCAGGCAGAACACTGTATACATAATAAATAAAATTATTTCGGGAAAAAAAAAACCACACTCCTAACAGGAGCCTTGCATAACTATCCTACGAGAAATTCCATCCAGCAGCAGATCAAAACAGATGCTGAGACACATTCAAACATTAGGTGGAGCTCTGGGAGCCACATGTAGGAGAGGGAGGAGGAATAGAGAGACCTGGAGGGGTAAAAATCAACACATGAAGATCAACAGAACCAACTAACCTAGGCCCCTAGAGGCTTACAGTGACTGAAACACTAACCAAAACAAAAAAAAAAAAGAAAAAAGAAAAAAAAAAAAGCTTACATTTGACCTAGACTGCCTTACACAAATATAGAGGATAGGCAACTTTGTCCTCTTACAGATCCCTCAACAAGTAGGGGTGGGGCAGTCTCAGTCATGGACTTTGTTACCTGTTAGTGAGACACTTTACCCTAGTGGAGCTGCTAAGTCTGGTCCAGAGCAGAGGAAGCTCTTAGCCCTCATGTGACCAATGAACTGAGGGGGACTGATTTGTAGGGGCCCCCCACACCAGAAGAATAGGATAAGGGGGGAAGAGGGATAGAGGGTGGGAGGGAGGGGGGAAGAGGGATAGAGGGTGGGAGGGAGGGGGGAAGAGGGATAGAGGGTGGGAGGGAGGGGGCTGTGATTGAGATGTAACTTGAATTAATAAATGTTTTTTTAAAAAAGCCACCACACTCCTTTCTCATACAAAAAAAGATCATAGTGGGAGAGGTTCCACAGTTTACTCACTGTGCCCCATCCTTCTGTTAGTGTTGCCTTTGACCAGATTGAGGTTTATGAGACCTCCCCAGTGGCAGTTTGCTTTTAATATGATGATCTCAGAGAATCAGGAATGCAGGTGCTGTGGGCCATAGACGTGACAATGCCATATAACCTGAGGCTGCTGGCACAGCAGTTAACAATTGAGAATCCAGGAACACACCATCATAGCCAACTGATACAGTATGTGTGGGAGTAGGTCACCCCAAAAGGGACTATCAACACCTGAGCAACACCTGTGGGCAAACACAGGCATCTTTACTTTAGAACCTGGGTTCACAGGGAAAATTTTGCTGATATTGCATGCCTTGCAGCTGTGGGCGGGAGCATTGTAACCCTTCTTGCCTTTCACAATAAAAGTTGGACATTTTTGGGCACTCTTGGTCACAAAGTTTCTCTATATTCACTCTAAAAAAAATATGTGTGTGTGTATAACTTCATATATTTTTTCTATTAGACTGAGTTCTTTCATACAAACCTGCATTGAATTTAATTTGTTTTAACATGGCATCTAAGAATTATCCTATTCTCCTTGAAAACATATTTTCAACAAATGTTCAAAGAGTGACTGGCAGGTTAAAGGGTGGCTTCTCATACACAGAAGGAAACTTCTGTGGGCTGTATGATTTCAAGGTCTCAGCAAGTTTGTCCTGAAGCAGCTCAACTGTGATCCGCAGAGTTCTCGAACAAAAAGCCACTTCGTTTAGGTCTGTGTAATTTGCACCAACTGTAAGTAGATGCCAGGCTAACTAATAACTTTGCTGTTGGGTGGACAGACAAGAGTTTCCGTACAGCATCATGGCTGCCGTCTGCGGGGTGTAGGGAGCAAACCAGAGCGCCTTCCTAGCCGACGACTTCCTGTAGAGCCGTCTCCCGAGGCAAGCTTGGAGCGTCTTCAGTACGGCATCATGGCGTCCCCCGCGGGAGTCGGTCGCCGCGGCACGCCGGGGGAAGAGGCCGTCGTAAAGGAGCCGCCGCTTCCTCTTCCACCTCCCACCGACTGTCGTAAAAGGTGAATGGAGAGAGAGTGGTGGGGGGGAAGGAGGGAGGACAGGGGGCGCGGAGTCAGAGTGGCGCAGCAAGTATCCGCGGGCGGCGGCAGGGGGTGGGGGTGAGCTGCTCCCTTGTGGCGAAGGGGTCCGAGACGGGCTAAGAGACACCCCAGTTGTACCTCGGCCTGCTGGCCCTGGGGCCGGAGTCCTCGCCTGGGAACATGGACCTCAACCGGATCATTCAGGCGCTGAAGGGCACTATTGACCCGAAGCTGAGGATTGCAGCCGAGACAGAGCTTAACCAGGTGAGCAGCGGGCCTCCTCTTTCTTCCTAGTCTTCCTTCCTTCCCTCCAACCCCAGCCTGAGACCAGGACCCCTGCGGAGCAGCCGGAGCACCTGTTGGCTCTTCGGCCCTTTCGTGGTGCACTCGCCCAGCCCTCTTGGACAAGCACAAAGAAGCTATGAAGCCTTTGCCAGAGTTCTTTGGGTGTGTTTTCTTTTCCTTGATGCGCTTACGTGGAGACGCGGTGGGAAAATTCACCAAAGCTGAGCTAGCTTTTCTCCGGACCCGCCCTTTTCAGGTGTTGCTGTTGGAAACCCTGCCCCTTGCCTGCTTCTGGCATTGGCAGTGTGGATCATGGCAGAGTTTGCTGGACCGCTGGGCAGTGCTGTCCGAGAGAGTTCTAGGAAGAGCACGCGGTTTCCATGTACCATGTACCTTTGAAAAGACCGGTCCAGTCAGATATTTGAGGCATTTCTTTCGAGTGCTGAAATGTGTGTGACTTAACTTCAACCACTCTCCAGTCTTCAGTGTTGACATTGTTCCTATGTTACCCCCAATATTTGTCCTTTTTTCCCTCCCCCTTCCTCCTTCTTCTTTCCTTCTTCCTTTCTGTCTCTGCCTGCCTGCCTGTCTGTCTTTTCCTTTCATTTCGGAGACAGGGTCTTACTGTGTAGTGCTGGTTAGCCTCGAACTCAGTGTGTTAAACAAGGAATCCAGATCTGCCTCTGCTTCTGCCTCTAGACTGCCAGGATTAAAGGTGTGTGCTACCTCATCTGGCCCAACACTTCACCAGCTCTGGTTCTGCATATGTAAGAGAGACCATGGGCCTCATACTACAAAGTACAAATTAAGTACATCTCCTTGCATGGCTTGACAGTTGTTTGAGGTTACTACAACTGTGAAGGGATCTTTCTTAATTAGTGGATCTTAAGGGGTTGCCAGGACCAGCGGCCTCTGCTGCTTGCAAATTATGGGTTTCATCCCTGATGAAAGGGTCGTGGTGGTGCACGCCTTTAATCCCAGCACTTGGGAGGCAGAGGCAGGCGGATCTCGGTGAGTTCGAGGCCAGCCTGGTCTACAAAGCGAGTCCAGGACAGCCAGGGCTGTTACACAGAGAAACCCTGTCTCGAAAAACAAACAAACAAAAAATCTGAAAAGCTGAGAGTAGGAATTCGTTTGTATTTAAAGTGGCTCCCCAGGCAATTCCGTGGCTCCTGAAGTATAAGGATGCTTCTTGGCCAATGTGTCTGCCCTGGTTTAATTTAAAAAAATGAACAATCAAAAAATCCCAAAACAGATGTGTTTTGCATGTTTGAAAAAGAAATATTAATGGACAGTCTGTGGAGTTTGAGGTACGTGTGAATACAAGGGATAAGGAAAATCGAGATCCTGTTAATATCTCTCTGGCTCTGCACTAGAGTGTTCAACCAAGAATTCTTGAGGCCCTATTTGGTTTCCAGCTCTGCTCAAGCCTGTCATCCTAAACACAAGATTGTGAAAGGTCTAAAAGGATGCTTTGGTGTCTCAAAAAGAAAAGGACTGTCGCCCCAGAGTGAGAGACACAGGTTTTGTAGAGAACTGTCTGGAGTAACAGTCATCAGGGTTTAGTTAGTAAGAAAACCTGCTGGGTGCCCAGGGGAGGCTCCCTGGCAGATAGTGCTCCCCCATCTGGCCATGGGTCCCTTTGATAATGACAATAGGGAACATAACTTTGCTGCTATGCTACATTTTCTGCCCACAGCCTAACCTTGCTTTTTTCTGACTTGTCAGCACATAAGTGCAGTTGATATAATGGAAGCAGAAGAGGTTTGAAGCCTGCAGAACCCAGAGAGGTTCAGTCTCATGTTCTCTTCATAATATTTTAATCTAAATTAAATGGCCTCATCAGAAGGCCACTTTTCTTGTTACTTATAAAAGTAGTTTTTTTTTTTTTTTTAAGGTGTGAGGCCCTTGGCTCATCCCCAGCACCACTGAGATCAAAGCAGAACAAAGTAGCATCGCTGTGTCCTTCATTCAGTGTTTATGGCTTATACAGTGTTTTGGATTATAACATGCCATCAATATGATTTTGTACTTGAAGTAGAGGACCTAGATATGATGTCATGTCACCATTAATAAGATGAGACTTGGTATTTTGCAAGCTTGTCCCTTAGCAACCCTGTGTCATCCTGCCTTGTTGCCTGAATGGATAGCTGTCTACTGAATGGGATTAAAGTTTAGCTCTTTTACATCCCCCCTCCCCGGGGCTCTCATGTAGCCCAGGCTGCCTCCACCTTACTGTGCAGCTTCGACAGTTCTTCTGAGCCTCCTGCCTCCACCTCCTGAGTGCTGCTGCACAACTCTGTCTGGTTTGTGTGGTGCTGACTGTGGAGCTTGGGGCTTCAGCATGGTAGGCAAGCACTCTGCAAACAGGTAAATCCCTCCCCATCTTTTTGTTTTTCCTTGTATATTTGCTCCTCTTCTTCCTCCTCCTTCCTCCCCCAACCTCTTTGAGATAGTTTCTTGCCATGTAGCCTAGTCCTCCTACCTCAGCCTCCTGTGTGTTGGGATTATAGGTGTGTACTGTTATGCCTGGCTTCTTATTTCTTTTGGTGGCACAGGGGATTGAACCCTGGGTCTTGCTCATGTTAGGTCAATAGTTCAACTAATTTAATAACCACTGAACTGTTATTTTGAGCCATGAGAGATTTACTTTCATTACCAAGTTCTAGAATCCCACTTTCTGTACTGATGTGTATATGTGCTTGTTTACTTTTCTTTTTGTGATGCTGTTTATTGCATCCTTTTTTTTTGTTTTTTGAAACAGTTTCTCTCTATGTAACAGCTCTGGCTGTCCTGGACTCACTTTGTAGACCAGGCTGGCCTTGAACTCACAGAGATCCACCTGCCTCTGCCTCCCAAGTGCTGGGATTAAAGGCGTGGGCCACCACCACTGGGCTGAAGCTGGATCCTTAGCCATCATTTTTTGCCCTTTAAGGGAATTTGCTCTTAGGAATAACAGGAATTATTTGCTGAGGTGTGAGACTCTGCTCAGAGAGCTCACAAGCTAGTTGGGGAGACAGGTTATGAGTTCTGCAGAGGGCAATCTATACGTGTATTGGGATAAAGAAATGGAACAGTCATTTTCTAAAGGTGACGTTCCTGGAGACCTGGATTGAAACAAGAGAGACAAGCCAAACGGGGCAGGGACAGAGGGACAACAAGTTGAGGAGAACTTCATCCAGCACACCAGCGGGGACTACAAGGGTTAGTGGAGTCTCAAGTCTTGGCAATGGGTTTTCATAAAACATAGAATTTTAGTAAGCAACACACCAGTTTATTTCCAGAAAGCTTTGCAGATACAAAGCACGTGTACCCATGAAGTCACTGAGAAGTGAGTCATTTGTTAGAAACTTGAAGCCGCAAGAGGAGCAGTGGTGGGGTATTATTTGTGAGGAAAGTTGCATTTGAATGCATCAGTATTTGCCCTGAATGTTTTAGCTTGGCAATTTAACATAGGCCAAGTCAGCAAGAAGTCAAAATTTCAGAAGTTCTTTAAAATGGCCAACAGTTGCAAAACAGGAGTTCTGAAATGTGTACAATGGCAACAGGTTAATATAGCATTAGTCTACGAGTACAGGTTATTTTGTGTCTATATAAGAGTTTTAGGGAACTGAAGTTAGTTTTCGTGATTATAATAAACTATAGATGTTTGTTTTTGATTTACTATATGATCTTTCACTATCCAAAAAGTAATAAACCTAGAGTATTTTAATAATATATATGTTGAAGTTGTAGAAGACTGAATTAAATCCATCTTAAAATTTCCCCCATAAAAACTGCTGTTAAAAACACAACCTTTAGCTAGGCAGTGGTAGCCCATGCCTTTAATTCCAGCACTTGGAAGGTAGAGGCAGGAGGATCTCTATAAGTTCGAGGCTAGTCTGCTCTACATATTGAGTTCTAGGACAGCCAAGACCACACAGAAACAACCCTGTGTTGAAAAACCAAGAAGAGCAGCAAGTGCTTTTAACTACTGTGCCATCTCTCCAGTTTCCTACACCTGTCTTATTAAAAACTACTTAGCCAGGTGTGGTGGCACAGGTCTTTAATCCCAGCACTCAGGGAGACAGAGGCAGGCGGATCTCTGTGAGTTCAAGGCCAGCCTGGTCTACCAAGTGAGTCCAGGACAGTCAAGGATACACAGAGAAACCCTGTTTTGAAAACCAAAAAAAAAAAGAAAGAAAAAAGAAAAAACTACTTAAAAAAATCTGTGGTTTCAAGTATGGATGAAAAGGAATTTGCTTTTTTTCTTAAATTTCTTTTTCTATTTTTGAGACAGAAAAGCCCTCCCTGGCCTAGAACTCTGCTTTTAGAACACGCTGGTGTAGAATTCCCAGCAATTCACACCTGTCTTTGCGCCATGAGTACTGGGATTAAAGTGTATACCACCTTGTCCAGCTGGAAAAGTTTTAAAAAATTAAGTTTGAGCCAGGTGGTGATGGCGCACGCCTCTAGTCCCAGCACTTAGGAGGCAGCAGCAGGTGGATCTCTGTGAGTTCAAGGCCAGCCTGGTCTACAGAGTGAGGATAGGGCAGCCAGGGCTACACAGAGAAACCCTGTCTCTAAAAACAAACAAAAATGAGTTGAGGGCTGGAGAGGCAGTTTAGCAATTAAGAACACTGGATGCTTTTCCAGAGGACCAGAGTTCAGTTTCTAGCACCCACATGGTGGCTCACAACCATCTGTAACTCTAGCTCCACAGAATCTGATTCCTTCTTCTGACTTGTGTGGAGACCAGGTACCTATGTGGTGCACAGACATACATGTAAGCAAAACATTCATACACATAAAAGTAGGTTTATCAAAATAAAAAAATTTGAGTGGCTTATTGGGTAAAGGGGCTTGCTTCCCAAGCCGGATGACCTGAGGCTGATCCAGGAGCTCATGTAAAGACAGAAACAGTATGGACTCCACAGTGTATCCTCTGAACGCATACACACACACACACACACAGAAGAGAGGAAATATTTTTTATTCTTTTTAGAATAATTGAGTGGCTGTACTAACCTAGCTGTCTCGGAGGTGACATTGCCGGTATAGGCTCTCAGAAGTGAAGCTGAATGGACCCTCCGGAGTGTTCACGGTGTGGTTTCTCTCCTTGAGAATTTGAGACTTGTGGGAATGTCAGTGGGCAAGTCAAGCTGAGCTCCAGGAATGTGCAGAGCTGTGGGAGAGACCGTACAGTCCTAGACATCTTGTGGATATGGTCAGAAGGAATGGGGTGTGTGTTGTTTGTGCCCATGGCCAGACTCAGGAGCAGATCAGAGTGAGCAGCCTGTGGCTGAAACAGCCCAGGCAGCAGGGTGAACAGGAAGTCATTAGCAAGGACTCCTGAGGCACGGGACACTGAGAAGACTGCTTGGCTGTGCTGTCCTGGCCACAGTGCCCTCTGGGGCCAACACATGTAGTTTTTAACATGATCCTATCTTTTCTTCTCCATGTTGGGGCTTTTCTTTCTTTCTTTCTTTCTTTCTTTCTTTCTTTCTTTCTTTCTTTCTTTCTTTCTTT